>CM053786.1:693346792-693946792 GCA_028749045.1 Cupressus sempervirens | reverse complement strand
AGGGTTTTCTTTTGCACTTCCTCCTGACCTATGGTCTTGGTTGATTTGGCCTTGCTTAGTATTGATAGACACGTAAACTTGTGTATCATTTTCTTTGTAATCAGAATGGGTTGTCCCAACCATAATTGACCATTGTGAAACCGACTCAATATGTATCTTATCCACTTCACTTGGAAATTTTGAGGCACATAAGGGATATGAGTTAATCCTTTGACTTCCAAATTTTTAGGCTCAGGTTTCAAAACTCCATCAACACAAATTTTAGCTAGGGCAATATCCATTTCTATTGTACCTAATTATTGAATAGAACATTTAAAGTGAGTTTGTATGTCATTAATTAGGAGTACCTTAGGAGGGATTTGCGACTGAGCTCCATATGGATCAAGTGACTCAGCAATGGCCTAAACAATTTTGAAGTTTGGTGCCTTCTGTTTGACACCTTTAACCAACATTTTAGAACCCTTCTTTGGTTTAGTGCTACTTGCACTAGTAGATACCATCACTGCTTGATAAATAATGAAATTCATGAAGATCTTGTTGTTGAATCACTCAAAAACACTATAATTCTCTAATAAATTTCTCTGCTCTTCAAATGATGTGGATGTGATGATAAATAAAGTCAAAATTGCCCCTTTTGTTGAGAAATTTTCATAAATGCTCGGTGCCATTATGACATAGTGCATGACAGACTGTCATCCACTAACTTGGAAAAAGTATCAACTTGGCGAATAAACCAAATTTTCTTTATTCCTACCCTCACTCGGTAAGGTCTACACTTAACTTACCTAGGTGGAGTTTGGTGTAGCTCAGTGAAGGATAACTTTTATATTATTCCTAGTGTATCCGGAATACTAATTGGATCATTTTGCATTCCTCATATTTCTTGGAACTACTTTTGATTTTCTTGTTGAATACAACTCCAACTCTTCCTTTAGGAATTTAGTTTGAGGGGATGGTGTCACCCACTTCTTGAGTGACTTCACTTCCATGAAATGAGCTAGTATCTTCAATGGATTTAGAAATCCATTTCTGCCTCATTTGTTTCCTTATGTTGTCAGCCCTTGCTTTCTTTTCATCTTCAATTTTACCTATATTCATGCAATTTTTAGCTATACGATCAAGTTCAGTGCATGTGTAACATCTTATAATAGCATCCTTCTTCCTTAGGTGATGCCTTGCACAATTTAAACAAATATTTCTATATTCCCCACAATAATGACATCTGCACTAGGTATTGTAGTCCCATACAAATATTGCCTTTACAAGTTGTTTAGTTGGATTGAATGTTTTGGATCTGCATTGAGATACCTTGTGACCATGCTTTTTGCATTTGTGACAATTTCCTTCAAATTTTGGTTTCTCCTTGCATTCATTGGCTTTGTGACCATGTTGATTATAGTTATAGCACTTTCCATTAAATTTTCCTTTTCCATTGCTCCAACATTTTTTTGATGTATGACCAATTTTCCCACAATGATTGCATGAGGGTTTTAGATTCCTTTTTGCACCTTGCTTGGAAGATTCACCTTGTTCTTCATTATATACAAGCCCTTATTTATCTTGTTACTTATGAAGATTCTGTTCATTTCGCTAAATTAGCTGATTCATGTCTTCTTGTGACTTCATCATTCTTTTATTGATTTTATTTTTAGTCTTTAGGTCACTCTTTAATTTTTCAAAAAATTTCTTTTCACATCTTAGTTCTCTCAATATTCTTTCATTAATTTCCAATTCACAATTTAGATCACTTCTTATTCTTTCATTCTGTGCTTTGAGAATCCTGATTTCTTGATTTTCTCCAGAGATTTGATCAATGAGGTCTTCATGCTGATTGGATTGATTACTTCTTGCCTCCAAGTCTTGATTTGTCTTATTTCTTTGTTCTAGAATTTCACATAGCCTGATTGATTGGATTTCTTGTTCTCTTTTAAGTTCTCTTACTTCTTCCTATAGAGAAGCATTGTTTGCTATGAGTTCCTTGATTGCCTCATTAGCTTCATCTGAGCTGCTTGATGGTAAAAGGTCTTCAATCTTTTCTTCAACATACTGATGGTCATTCATTTATCTTGCAAGTTCCTTCCTTCTTTTTAGGGATTGGGAAATATTTTCCTTTGCTTCTTTGAGTTGAGCCATGGCCATTTCTAGATCTAGCTTTTAATTTTCAATTTCTTTCTCAAGTCTGAATATCTCCAATTTTCCTTAGATCTTTGCTCAAGCTGCCAAACTTTTATCCTCAGAACCACATAGCTCTGATACCAATTGTTGAAAATATTCAAGATATGACAAGTTACTGAGAGGGGAGGGGTGAATAGGTAACCTTAAAACTTTTTATTAATTTACTACACATTCATCTATGCTACTACATATATTCGTTCTGAAACATAAAACATTCATTACAGAAGAGAACACAATATTTTGGTGACCCAGAAACCTTCCAAATAGAAAGTAAAACTGGGATGGGGATGATACCCAAAAAACTTCAATATTGTAGCATAAAGTTGGCCTGTTAAGGCTTACACTGACCACTTCTGGTGATCTACCCTTTTAGGAGCACAAAGGACTACTAGGTCCACCTTGTTGGAGGATTTGCAAACATATAATGAAGTATGCACTCTGTTAGGATATTTGTACAAAGATTGTTAAGTCTACCTTGTTAGAGGATTTAGAACACTAATTCACCTATTAAGATGAAGCAGTGGATCTACTTACAACTGATTGCTGATAAGATCCTTTATGCACTGATCACCTCATGTGATGGATATAACTTTTTAGCTTCTGAATTGACCTTGTTGTGTTACTTGAATTTTTTTTGATAATCTTTCGCATATACTTTTCATTACTTAGCTATTCCTTTCATATTTGATATCTTACAATACGTCTTACTTCAAACTTACAAAATTACAAGGTTGGCTAAAATAGAATTAAACAAATACTTTACACAGTCGGCCCAATAGTAGGTAACTCAGGTTCACTAAACTGACTCAGTGACCTTTTGATACATGACATCCATTGCATTACTTGACATCATCACACACTCAGTAGAAGTGAAGGCTCGGTCCATACTAATCACTTGATGCAATTCTAAACTCGGTAACCATTGGTGACTCGATAGATGTAGTGTCACTCAGTAGATACTGCACACTGAGTTTACCTTGCTTCACTCGGTAAACGCTATTTCTTTCAATGCTTGGTTTACACTGAATTGCCATGGCACAAACTTACTACTTGGTAGACACTATGAAGCATGGTAGATACTAAGAAACTTGGTAGAGATTGCTGGTCTTGATATTGCTTGAATTTACTCAGTAGCCACTAACTACTCGATGTAAACTACTAAACTCTTCAAAGCTTGGTTAATGCTGGAATGCTTGAGTAGTGAGAGTAGATAATTAAGTGTTGAGCTTGGTAGCTATACTTATATGGATAAGTTTTGTCACTAATGGCAATATTAACTTAATGCCAACAATTCCTACTTATCGTACTAGGTTACTCAATGAACCACATGAATTAGACATAAAAACATAATTCTTACATCACATGCTATTTACACAATCAAAAAAATTTCTTTTATTTTTATTTATTTCTATTTTTATTTTATTTTAAAGTCTTGATTAGGTAGGCACTCATGGCCTAGTGCAAAACTCAACCATCCTTTTCCTATCTCAAAAATTAATAAAAATTCATACCCTTCTTGCATCACACGTGTGAAGAAATAATACTTGAAGCATAATACAACAATAGGCATATTATGCCATCAAATAATTTAAATGAAAATATAATCATAAACATATGAGCTACACAATTTACCAATCATTCCATAAACTTTTCATTTTTAAAATCTTTAAAGGAATGAAATTTTAACTCAAAATCATGACATGCATAAGGAACATCATATCCTTCTATGTCAAAAGTAATCATAGCTTAGAGATACAACATGCAACCCATGTCATCAACTCATACAACATAAAGTAAACTAGTTGACTTACAGTTGTGTCTAGCATAGTGAACTCAAGGGCCAAGTGTGGAACCAAGAGCTCTGATACCATATGTAAAGACCGCCCTTGCAAAACTAGTGCCACATCTGCAATATCCATAAAATGCAGAAAATTCAATGAGAGTCAAGTCATTTGAATTTTGATCAGTCAACATTAGTTGATTAACTATGATTGAATTTAACAAAAATGATACATGTACATATATGCTCAAATCTAAAAGAAACCATAATTTCATTACCAAACTACCAAGATGTACCATTTACATTGACCTTGACAGAAGCTCCAAAACTTGTCTAGGACAAGAATATTGTAGAAGTGCTTTACCACCCTACCATGAAGTTGTTAAGCTTCCCCAAAATATTTCCTAACATGAAAGGTACCCAACCCGACATTGATGGAAACTAAACATATAAAACCAAGAAAACTAAAGAATTGTGCAACACATTGTCTACAATTCAACTAGATAAATAACACATCTTTGCAAGAAAAGTAACACAAATTTTTGTAGCCAAATGAAATATGATATATTTTAATCATTTACATAGGAAAATTAATTAATCTCAATAGTTTTCTTCTCATAAGTCCATCCGGAAGGCATATCACACATTAAGGAAAAATCTTTCCAAAAATTAGGACTTCAATATTGGCAAGTAGAAAAATACATCAACCAACATATTATTCCATCCTAACTTATCCTACAATAATATCATAGTTGATCACACATCATCAAGGATAAATACTAAATGATAATATAAATTTCACATATTACATTGTGATGGAAAATATATCATGACACAATTGCATCGTATTCATTTAGTGTTCATTTAAGTTTACCAAAACCACTTCACTAGTGTAAGGAAATATTGAACTTTTCCACTGAAATGTGTATAATTTAACAAAACTTCCTCTTGACTCCTTGGAATAAAAAAGATCACACTCTTCAAAATTAAAATAAATCACTTCAAAATTGTATTACGTCTATAGCCCTCATAGGTCTTTGCTATCTCTATGTAGTTCAATTTTGTTTCAACTTTATGCCTCTTGGTTTTAAAAATAAACGTCATTAGCATGCATATACTGATTATAATTCAGGGAAACATCCATCATGAAAATATGAAATTAAACATTCTAATATAGGATAAGATGTGTAATAGATTTACTCAATGCCTAAAAATCTCAATTTGAAAACAATGTTGTAGAGAAGAACTTCACATTTCTGAAAAGATCTGTGACTTGGAGTAATATAGCCACAAGACACTATATTTTGAGTTCAAAAACATTGATGATAGTCACCAAATTTCATGTTATTTATATGCGAAAAATCTTAGATTTTCATAGTCATCAAGAAGTAAAACCCAATAGTTCTATTTAATATAGGTTTCTTTGTCTTTACTGGAGGTTGGCAATATCTAGAGCCCAAACAACCATGTATTACATTCTAGTGTAGTAACATCACCAACAAAGAGTTTAGTGTGTGCTCTAAAGGTTGTCATTTTTCTTTTCAGAAGTAAGCTTGAAATTAAGATTTAGAAAAATATTTTATACAACAAAATTTTATTTGGCATGGCATCTTCACAACACTGGTGCCTCAAACAATAGTCAACACCAATAGTCATGGTCAAGACTTATATTAATTTTACTACTTCTTAGCACAGAAGAGAGAGCTTTAGACACTTAGACAATATTGAGAAATTTGACAATATTGAGATGTTGTTTGTCCAGTGGTATTTCATCAACATTTGAATGAAAATGTTTGCAAAAGGTCATTAGCACAATCCTTACCCAACACAACACCAATATCTAAATTAGAACATCTCAAGGGCCAACATTTTATTCTAGTTAATGCCATGGAATAATGGCTACAACTTTCCACTATATGAAAACCTAAACATTTGGAATGTAAAGGTGTTTACTACATGTAAGCAATCATAAACAGAATCAATCGACATCAACTATCATTAAGTGAGCTCACTGTAGTTTTGCTAAGGCAAGATGTAACATTCATTCAAACCCCACCTTTCCAAAATTTTTGTGTTTTATTTCAGCCATTATAATTTATTCATCAAGGAATAGGTGAAATTGCATATAAGTTGATAGAATAAATGAAAAGATGAAAGTTATAACACATGTTACTCAAACTGACAAGATTATCGAAATGGTTCCTCATATCCAATTAGAGTTTTAGAGATAAGCATAAAATTTTAATGCAAAAATGTCAGAAATGGGATCCTAGTATGACTAATGGTAACAATAGCTCAAGTTTACTTTCCCTTCTTCTCCAATTCTCTAGCTCCCAAGTATCTATTTTCCATGATCGTATTCCATAACTGTAGATCTTTCCTATAGATGGTGTTGGACATCAGAATCCAAGGGAAATTTTTATGGATATTGCAGTCTCTTGTTAAGTCACTAAAAACATCAGCTCCATATTTTTCACAAGATTGGGAACTACAAGTTCCTTTGAAGATCTGACATCTTGTACTACACCAGAATCTGCTAAGTCAATCTCCTTGGTTTCACAACTCTTTTGGCTGTGAATTGGTGAGAGGATTTCTTCTTTAGAATCAAGCATTGTATTACTCTATTTGTGTTTCCACTCCCATCGAATTGCATCGAAGATTTGTGCAAGGAAATATTTATCCTTTGCCTCTAAAAACAAGCATGTATTTTCTCTAATACAATTCCCACGAACAAAATGTGTCCCATCCTTCTCTAAAAGGTACAGAAATAATGGTAGAGCCTAATTATTTTCATTTAACAATATTTGTAAGTGTTTCTTTAAAACTTCTATTATTGGTTTCATCAATTATAATTAATATTGAAATTAGTGTTTCTCAAATCTATTTTAAGTAATAATTTAGTTGTTTTAGTTGAGGTGGTAGTTCAATATGATTTATTCTATATGAGATGGAGTAGTTTGTGACAGAGACCATTTTAGTCTAAGGATAGTCCCAAAAATATAGCATAGACAGATATAGGTTGTATTTCATCTTTCATCTTTCATTCTTAGTGAAGAAGCTTCTAGATAAGAGGAGACCAAGAAGCTTCTGGAGTAGTCAATGAAAATCATCCCTACACATCTAAAAAAGAGCTTATAAATATTTTTCTATTGCCCTGGCAACAACTTTCCCAATCGATGTACATGTGAAAATATGGAATGTTTTAGATCTGCTAAATCTACATCCTTCAAACTCATCAATATGAACTTTTAAAAATACATATGAGTTCATCCATGTTTTCCCACATCTGCCAATTTAGTGATGGAAAGATACAATTGGCAGTTTAATTTCAGGTTAAAAGAACAAGTACTAACACCATCAAACCTAAAATTTGAGAGATAATCAAGTAATTTGTTACCTTCTTGGTATACAGGAGATATTTTGCATTTCCTAAAGGATTCTATAAGCTTCCAAATATGATCCATGATGTATGTAATCTTTCAATTTATAATTTTTTTTTGGGGAATTATTAGAGAATTGCCCTCACTATGCACTTTCTTGTAGCCACCTTATTTTTTGAATATTGCTCCTTCTACCAAAGCATTTGCCTTAGAAACATTTTTTGGACTATGAGATAATGGGAAATTTTTGATAGCTATTAGTCACCCTTCATATCTCTTATGCAAATTCAAATTCAAAATTGACCCAAGTTGACTTGGGATGAACCATCGAAGTTAATTTTACAGAATCTATGTTTAGGAGGAATCCATTTTATAGATGCTCTAGCTACTATCTGTTATCCGTTAGGATTGGGAGTTGTTATCATTTGTATATCTCACCCTTTTCATGTTTTCATCATTCTTCCATTCAAGGAGAAAAATGATGGTTGCATCTGCTATTTATCAAATATGCATTTCTAGCCTTTGCAATATTTACCTCAAGCTGACATTGCACTTTTCTTAAAGAAGAAGATTTGTGTCAAAAATATGGGTCTATTATTGTCCAATCATATTGCTCATTCTATAGTTATGGGAACACATTTCCATATGCTATGAAATAATGATTCTAAAAATAAGAGTGACTATGACTGAAAAGACTCCATAAGGTGTTAGGTAGTGGCAACTGACAAATTTAACAATAGGTGATCAACTATTTTAGTTTGTTCATAATATTGAACACAATTAAAAGGTTGTTGTTGTCACATAGGTTTGTACCCTTTTCTAAGGCCTATGCACGAGGAAAACCTAGTGAAACATGGAAACAACCTCCAAGTTGTGGGACTTGAACTGCAAGGTTGAGTCTCCAGAGAAGGCCAGCTTCCTCTTACTATCAGGGCACACCTATCTACTCTTGGAGAGGAAAAGGGAGAAGAAGAGCATGAAAGAAAATCTACCTAGTCTAATCTAAGGAGGTGATGCACCAAAATAGAGTGTTCAAACTCATTTCTGCCCCTATATGCACTACCAAACCAAGATAACATTCAAAAGACATACACACCCAGACTTATGTCAATCAACAACCACATACAAATTAGGAAACCAAATTGAATAACACAAGGAAAAGGATTTCACTTATATATTATCCAATAGGCCAAAAATAGATACAGTATGCAAGCCATAGATCTCAACGATACACCAATGAGAGGCAAAATGGATGCACATACACATTGATGGCTGAAGGAGATGATAAAGAATGTTATACAGCTCAGAGACAAAGGGAATTTCACACTGCAGACCTGGGAGCAGTAGCAGAGAAATTAGAAAAGGAGTCCCTTAAGAAAAGATCACAAAAATTCCTTTATAGTTCAAGCATAACTGAGGATTTTTTGCATTAAATTTACTTTTCACCTACTGGCATTAACTTCTCACCTTGAAAATCCAATCAAAGATCTGGTGGTTTGAGTACCAAAAAAAATCTGATATTCCTCTAAGAGAGAGCCTGGAGAAGACAGAATGGTGCCAGAAAATGTCCCCTGACATAGTAGATAGATCTGTAATGGTGGTAGAATGTCCTTGCACCTTGCATTCACTTCTGAGTCAGTGGCATTGATCTCAAGATCAAAATCTTGTGGCAAAAAACTTGATTAATTGTTTCTGGCTCATGAATCCATGAGCCAAAAAACATCTGGTGGTTTGAGTACCAAAAAAAATTTGATATTCCTCTGAGAAAGAGCCTGGAGAAGATAGAACGGTGCCAGAAAACATCCCTTGACATAGTAGATAGATCTGTAATGGTGGTAGAATGTCCTTGCACCTTGCATTCACTTCTGAGTCAGTGGCATTGATCTCAAGATCAAAATCTCATGGTAAAAAACCTGATTCATTGTTTCTGGCTCATGAATCCATGAGGTCAAAGAAAGTCAAATAGTTCCTTATGCACCAACTAGGCCACGCGGGCCAATCGCCTCTTTTTGCTCTGCCACCTGGGAAGTCCTTCGTGGTCGACATTGCTTTATTGAACTAACTGCACCACCTTCAAATTGTTATCATTAACTACGATGATTACAACCTAACCGTGATGTTAACTGCCAGCCGCAAACTGTCAACCCTGGTCTACCAGTGAGACACATGTCAGCAAGATGCTATGTCACCATGGTAAAGGTCACACAACTTCACCATAGCAAGATAGTGCCTTCCATTGATCTGCCCTGATTTGACGATCCTGAAGACTTGTCATGTTCCATGCTTGCTTTACCCCTGATCCCATCAAATCTGGTGCCACCTCAACAACTGCATCACACTTGAATCACACCTGGCATACTTTGGTGAGACCTGGTCCTACTGATCCACATGGTGGATGGGCATTATGTCACTATGGTAAAGATCGCACAACTTCACCATAGTGAAATGGTGAAGACTCGTCGTACTTTGCACTTTGCTCCTTCGCCTTCAACACACTTGGCATCACCCCTAAGGTTTACGAAATAAAATGGCCCCACCTGACACATGTCACTAAGGTGCTATGTCGCCATGGTAAAGATCATGCAGTTTCACCATAGCGAGATGGCACCTGTCATTGATCTGAATCGATCTGACGATGAGCAAGATAGATCATTCTCCTCAGTGCATCAATGAATAGGAACTGGCCACATGCCAACCATCTATATTTCCTATGCCTCCAAACCTGGACCCACGAGGACACATGTCCTCCAAGCGCCATGTCATGAACGTAATTCTCATACAACTTATTCATAGTGTGATGGCACCTACCATTAATCTTTGCAGATCTAACGGTGGAGATCGTAGCCTTTGACTGCACTGGCCACATTGAAGATCTGGTCCCTTGCGTTAACTGTATTTTGACCTAGCATACGTGGCTATTCCCTATTGGACTAATGAAGCACCACCTTGGTCTGACAAGGTACCAACCTAGAGGGTCCGTACTGCCTTGACCCTACTGAGGGACACATGGTGCCCAGGTGCTATGTCACTATGGGAAAATTGAGGCCAACTTCCCATAGCGCCATGGTGCCCAACGATGACATGTCTTCTAATCTGCACGTGTCTTCCAATGATTCACCACCATGGCATCAGACTCCACCAACTAGGCAGATGAGGTACAAAATGGGACCCAACCACTTGACAAAAGCTCTTGCCATTGATCTTTTTCGTTGCCGTGAACCTTGCTGCCAATACTAGGACTCATCATAGAAACAACCTCTGGCTGGTCGGGCGCTATGTCGCTATCGAAAAACTTATGGGTTTTCCAATGGCGACATGGTTCCTTGCTACCTTTTGAACTTTTTGATCCATGAAAATTGACTGTCCACTGTAAAACCTTTTCCGTTGGGCACTATGTCACTATGAAGATTTTTTGGCCAACACACGATAGCGACATAGCGCCCACGGTGCCATGGAACTTTTTTGACCCACCGAAACATGTTTTCCCAGCTCGTTGGACCCACTGGACACGTGGTGAAAGGGCGCCATGTCGTGAACATAAATCTCGTGCAGCTTCCAATGGCGAGATAGTGCCAACCATAGATCCTTATCGGATCTGACTATTACGAACTTGCGGGCCACAAAATATATCATAAGGTTTGGCATTAAAATAGTATTATCTTTGGGAATTAGCCATTGGATGAGCTGAACATTTGAAATTTGAATCTTTGGCGGGTGAACAAATGATAACATTTCTGGCAACTCACAAGGGACACAAGCCTGCTATGTGTATGACTAGTGGCCTCATGTATCCATTGGGCTATGGAGTCAAAAAATGGGTCTGTGCATACTGTGAAACACTAACCCTTCTGCGAGGAGAACAAAACATTGAAAAACCTAGCTCTGCAACTACAACTAGAAACAAAACAAAACTTCCTTTTCAACCTAAGACACCTCAAAATTTGCTACCTCACAGGGAGATGACTGTGCCCATGCACTTCTTGAAAAGCAAGAAACAACAAAAAAGAAACTAAACTACTTATGTACATGGATCCACACATTTTTAGAAATAGGGCTTCAGATAGATCCCATTGACTGGAATGGGCAAAATTTCTCCATTTGGCCAGCTCAATTAAAATGCATTAGCCTATTTGCAACTGGTAATCAGATAGGGGCCACTCCATAGTGGGTCAAACTTGGAATGTCTTCCTGGTTTTTCTCTGTCAGAATCCCACTTTAGAACTAAATCTCCCTCTTTGAAGGTTCTGACCCTAGCCTTCTTATCAAAACTCTTTTTCATCTACTGTTGATGTATCTCTAGGTTTTACATAGCTTTATTTCTCTTTTCTTCTAGTTTAATCAGCTTTGCCATACTTACTGACATGGCATTATCTCCAATCAATTCCAGCTAATGAGCCAACTCCAAGGATGGGAATTCCAATGAAGTTGGGAGTGTGGCCTCCCTACCATATACCAGTACAAAAGGTGAATTCCAAACAGATCTCTTGGGTGTTATCCTATCAGCCCATAGAGTAGTTCTTAATTTCTTATGCCAGACCCTCTGATTGTCTTCTATTATCCTCTTCATGATTCTGATCAGATTCTTGTTGGAAGACTTAGCCAAACCATTACCATGGGGATAGTAATTTGATGATGTGCTCAGGTAAATATTGTGATTCATTTCCCAAGCACAAATCTAGGTTCCAACAAAAGACTTAGCATTGTTTGAGATGATAGTAGAAGGAGCGCCAAACCTAGATACAATTCCATCAAGGAATTCAACAACTGATGGTTCTGTGGCATCCTTCAAGGCAACTGCCTTTGTCCATCTAGTGAAATAATTAGTAGCAGCCAAAATCGATTTATGACCTACACTAGATGGAGGATTAATGGGGCCTATAAAATCCAACCCCCACTGGGTAAAGGGTTGATCCATCTGAATAGGACAAAGGGGGAGAGTTGCAAGCCTTTGTTTGCCTGAGAAGAAAGCACATTTCTCACATTTTCTCACATACCTATAAAAATCATGAAACAAGGATGGCCAGTAATAACTAACCCTCATGATCTTCATGGCAGTTGTTCTTGTAGAGAAATGGCCACCATCAAGGCCATCATGAAGTTCCTTAATCATCCTCTCAGCCTGATCCACTTCAATGCATCTCAGCAGGGCTCCATTAAAATCCCTTCTGAATAGGATACCATCAATTACAACATAAGGAATGGACTGTAGTCTATATTGTCTTCTTTTAGCTCTATTCAATCCCTGAGGGTATCCATCCCCTAATAAGAAGTTCCTCATGTCACTTATCTAGCTCCTTGGAGCATTAACATTTCCTTCCTCTTGTTGCTCTGTTAATACCATAGAAGCCTCTTCATCGAAATCATGACCTGATAACATTTCTTTGAATAAGCCTCTCCCTCTTACTATCTTGGTAATCCAAATATCAGCATCATATTCCATTACCCTAGTGATCCATCTAGCTCTCTTTTCAATAATATCTTTGCTTAACAGGAAGTCTTTTACACTGGCATGGGGCACCAACAAATGGATCCTATTGTGGGATAAGAGGTGCTTGAATTTCTTCAAGGCTTTGATGACCGCAAGGGCCTGCTTCTCAAAAAAGCTGTACTTATCTTCATATTCCTTGAGCCCTTCATTAAAGAAGGCTATGGGCTGCTCCTCATCCGTGTCATTTGTTTAAGTCAAGACAGCAGAGATACTTGACTCACCACCTAGAGTGTAGAGGATGAAATCTTTCTCAAAATTTGGGTTCATGAGAGTAGGGGTTGAGGCTATGGCTGCCTTGATCTCTTCAAAACTCTCCTTCCCTTCCTTGGTCCATGAGAAGACTATACCTTTCTTAAGCATAGTTGTAAGAGGTTTCACCATGGTAGCAAGATTAGGAATAAACCTTCTTACAAAATTTATCCTACCAAGGAAACTTTGCAGCCCTTTCTTGTGTTTAGGAATAGGAAGGGCAAGTATTGCCTTTGTTCTTTTTGGATCAATGGTCAGCCCATCCTTAGATACAATTTGTCCCAATAATTTCCCTTGGCTTGTAGAAAAGACACACTTGGCTGGGTTAAGGGAAACCCCAAACTCTCTACATCTTAGAAATACCTACCTTAGATGATCAAAATGATCTTCTACATTTTTTGAATATACAGTTATATCATCAAGGTATACTAAGACAAACTTGTCAATTAATTTTTTGAAGGCCATCTCCATTACCTTCTGAAATGTGGCACTTGCATTTGTTAGTCCAAATGGCATCTTGCAATAAGCATATGTGCCCCATTAAGTAGTGAATGTTGTCTTATATCTTTCAAATTCTTTAACCAACACTTGGTTAAAACTAGAGAATCCATCAAAAAGAGAATCTCCTTGAACCACTGACCTTGTATAGAATCTGCTCTATGGAAGGGAGAGGATGGTGATCTTTAAGGGAAGCTTGATTAAGATCCCTAAAGTCCACACACAGTCTAATTTCTACATTCTTCTTCCTTACAGGGACAAGGTTAGCTACCTGTGATGAGTGTTTGATATGAAATATTATATTAGCCTCTATCAACTTGGATAGTTCTTTTCTCATTAGAGGTTCAATTTTAGGATTCACTGGCCCCTATTTTTGCCTTACTAGTTTGGCCTTATCAATTAAATCTATGGTATGCTGAAACAAAATAGGGTCAAACCCTTTTAAGTCATCATATGTCCAAGCAAATACATCATTAAATTCTTGACATAACTGAATGAAGTTTTTTTTCTCAGTTTCAGAACATACCTTCCCCATATTCAAAGATTTTCCATCAGCAATTGTAACTAGGGCATGATCATGCTTTTCTGCAGATAGATTCATTCCTTTGCCTCTTGTTTGATCATCAAGATTAAAGACACTCTCCAAGGTAATGAGACCCTTGGGAAACTTGTTAGAACTGAGATGAATGATCTGATCACCATACTGATCTTGTAGTCAAGTGACAAGTTTCTATCTAAGAATTTTGCCTCATTCTGCAAGAAACTCACAATTTTCTCATCAGAATCAAACACCTACCAATGAGTGTTGTTGTCAGGGATAGCAGGCCTCACTACCACCCTTATTTGTTGCTTCTACATCTCCTCAAGATTCCCTAGTACATCATAAGTTGCACCCACTGCTGCAAGTCTATCAGCATGTTTATTTTCTTTCCTAGGAATGCTCTAAATATTAAATGCATTGAAGCCCTCAAGAAAATCCCAAACTCTGTGTTTCTAAGACTTGGGCAAGCCATTTTTGGTGATATTCTAGTTTTTCACTTGGTTAACTACTAACTCACTATCCCCATATACTTTCAAGGCTTGAATTCCTCTCTTTTGGGCAAGTAAGAGACCTTGAATCAAGGATTCATACTCGGCCACATTATTGGTGCAACTGAATTGGAGCCTAAAGGAGAAGTAGTATCTTATTTGTGTAGGAGAGATCAGCATAACACCAACCCCTAATCCATTTCTATTCCGTGAGCCATCAAAGTACATACTCCATGTTTCACTTATATCATCATTAGTCCTGATAAGGTCAGGAACTTGAGCATCTTTCTCTATTATGCAATATGTACTAAGACCTGTCTCAAGAGTTTCTGACATAGGTTCAAACTGATATGTACTAGCCCATTCATCAAAGAAGAAATTAGGAATCTCTGCTATGGAAGTGGCAGGCTCATTTACTATGTCATTTTCATCCATCTCTAGAATGGGGTAATTCATGTTGATGGGATTGGGGTTGTAAGATTCAGTGTGATGAAGGGCTTGAGGTTCTGCTCTAATTGAGGCATTGGCTCCATATCTGGTCTTAAATGACATATATGACCAATCAGCAGATATGAATCCACCAATTTGAGCAGTGAAGTCTCTTGAAAGACAGAGAGCAAAATAGGGCTTGACTTCAGCAACAGATATGTCTTGAACCACAGTGCAACCAGGGCATGCATGTAGGGCCATCTCCACATTCTTAAGGATACCTACAGTTTTGATAGTACTACCATCTAATTGTAACACATCCCTAACAATGGGCTCATATTTCATTACTAAAGCATTAGCAACACACCTAGGCATTACTGAGCTACTAGCCCCTAAATCTATCATGCAATTGTGGACTAATTTGCCCCCTATAATCAGAGAAACATAGAATGTGGGAGGTCTAACCTTTTTATTTATCTCCACATCCCCTACTGATTGTACTAGACTTGTGGCACTCTCCATGGTAGATGACTGATCCTTGGGTTCAATCTTCTCTAATTCTTGCTGCAGCATCCTCTTCTGCAGTGGTATGGTAGCAATAGCATCCCACATGGAGATATTCACATTGGTCTTCTTCATTTGCTCTACCACACTGAATGGTGTGTTAGGAACTCTGGTAGAAACTTTGGGAGCTGCACTTATAAGAGGTTGAGATGGGGCAACATAAGGATCACTTGCATCTTTCTTTCTAGGATCTTGCTTTTGCTGCTGTGAAGTACTTGTTTGTTCATTTTCTGCTTGTATATGAGGTGCAGCACTTGAAGTTGAGGCCTACTTTGGAGAAGGAGGGGCAACATGTTCCATAGCTCTCTTCTTACTTCTAGTGTTATGAGCAACAGAATCCTAGTTTACATTACAATGCTCCCCAATCTGATGATTCTTTAAAGAGAAATCATCACGTCCTTGAATATATGAGGCCTCCTTGGGATAATCCTCCTTGTATGATTGCTTTGCTGTAAGTTCTTGGTCAGTTAGGGCCAAATAAGATTTTGCCTTCTGGCACATACAATAGGTATAAGAATAGTTGTAGGAAGGATAGAAATCTTGATCTTGGGCCAAGTTATTTCGAGGGACTATAGCTCTGTTCTGATTTGAGCTTGAAGCAGAAGCATGACTATTTTGCCTACCCTAATCAAAAGAGCTATTCTACTGATTAGGAGGCCCACCACCATTTGGAGCTTGATATTGCAATTGGGGATGCTTTCCACCTTGAGCTTGCTACCTTTCCAAGGCCACCACTTTGTTACTCATTTTTTGTATTATAGAAAAACTATCCTCTAATCTCTTCCCTTGGTCCTTCGACTCCCTCCCCTACTCTTGCAATTTTTTATCCAGGGTCTTCTCTCTTTTATCAGTATTCAACACTAGACCTTGGAGCATCTCTTTGAGTTCATCTATCCCATTTGAGGATGTGGAAGCTTGAGGGACCAGAGTAAGGGCTTATGACATAGAAGTTGTAGGAAGAGGGGCTATTGTCGGTTGGTGGTTGGAAACATCAGGAAAGAAAGGCATAGGGGGCCTTGGAGCCAACTTTCCTCCTTGTATTAGGATGTTCTCAGCTATTATGGCTATCTCATAGGCATTAGGCAAGGTATCTCCTCCCATATTTTGGATTGTAGTGGCAATATCACTGTTAAAAGCTCTAAGGTAATGCAAGAAGCCATTACCAGGGGTAGCTTTCACTGTAGTAGGTATTCTATCCCATGTCTTTTGAAATATATAGTTAAAATCAGTCATGCATTCATGGGGGGGCCTTTTAATAGTAGTCAACTACTCTAAAAGTGACAGATGGTCACTCCTATCTTCAAAATGTTTGCATAATCTTGCTCCTAGTCCATCCCAATCAGTTATAGAACCATGAGCTAATCCTCTATACCACTGTAATGCTTTCCCTTTTAAAGATGAGGCTAGAAGTCTGACAACAACATCATCCTCTATGATACCATGAATATTATAGACATTTGCTACTTCTTGGATATGCTCTAAAGGGGAGATGGAAGTTTCACCAGTAAAATCAGGTATACTTTTGAGTGCAAATACTGGTATATCATGTCTTTGGGCGAAAAATAGAGGACTTCCACCATTAAAGGTGGCAAAAACATGGACTCTTGGTTGTGCCATGTAAACAAGTGTTCTATTGATGAGTGTTGATGGCAATCTAGGTTGAGTTTGAGCAACAGGAGGAGTAGAGACAGATCTTACAGGTATATTAACTGTTATTACACCCCTAATTGGTGATAATGAAGCTCTAGTCCTCCTTCTAGGATTTGAAAGAGAAAGCTCTTGATATTGAAATTTACCTCTAGAAGATGCCCTTGTTTTAGCTCTCGGCATGAATTCCTGCAACTTTGGCCTGGAACCAGATTTTTTGATGTTCAGAGTTGCCAAGTACTTTGAAGAATTAGCCTATTGAAGGCTTGAATACTAAAGCCAACACTACCTCTTCAGCATTAATCTCTGAAACTCTTTCTTCTTGACACCAGTAGACTTTAAATTTTGTTTGAAAAAGTGTCCCACTGGGCATGCCAAAAATTGTTTTCACTTAGGTTTGCACCCTTGTCCAAGGCCTATGCACGAGGACAACCTAGTGAAACATGGAAACAACCTCCAAGCTATGGGACTTGAACTGCGGGGTTGAGTCTCTGGAGAAGGCCGGCTTCCTCTTACTATCAAGGTGCACCTATCTACTCTTGGAGAGGAAAAGGGAGAAGAAGAGAACAAAAGAAAATCTACCTAGTCTAATCTAAGGAGGTGATGCACAAAAATAGAGTGTTCAGACTCATTTTTTCCCCTATATGCACTACCAAACCGAGATAACATTCAAAAGACATACACACCCAGACTTATGTCAATCAACAACCACATACAGATCAGGAAACCAAACTGAATAACACAAGGAAAAGGATTTCACTTATATATTATCCAATAGGCCAAAAATAGATATAGTATGCAAGCCACAGATCTCAACGATACACCAATGAGAGGAAAAATGGATGCACATACACATTGATGGCTGAAGGAGATGATAAAGAATGTTATACAACTAAGAGACAAAGGGAATTTTACACTGCAGACCTGTGAGCAGTAGCAGAGAAATCAGAAAAGGAGTCCCTTAAGAAAAGATCACAAAAATGCCTTTATAGTTCAGGCATAACTGAGGATTTTTTGCATTACATTTACTTTTCACCTACTGGCATTAACTTCTCACCCTGAAAATCCAATAAAAGATCTGGTGGTTTGAGTACCAAAAAAAATTTGATATTCCTCTGAGAAAGAGCCTGGAGAAGATAGAACAGTGCCATAAAACATCCCTTGACATAGTAGATAGATCTATAATGGTGGTAGAATGTCCTAGCACCTTGCATTCACTTCTGAGTTGGTGGCATTGATCTTAGGATCAAAATCTTGCGGCAAAAAACCTGATTCATTTTTTTTGGCTCACGAATCCATGAGGTCAAAGCAAGTACAATAGTTCCTTATGCACCAATTGGGCCACGCAGGCCAATTGCCTCTTTTCATTCAGCCACCTAGGAAGTCTTTTGTGGTCGACCTTCCTTTATTGAAGTAACTACGCCACCTTCAAACTATTATCGTTAATTGTGGCGATTACAACCAAACCGCGACGTTAACTACCAGTTGCTAACCGCCAACCCTAGTTTTCCAATGAGACACATGTTAGCAAGATGATATGTCGCCATGGTAAAGGTTGCACAACTTCACCATAGTGAGACAACACCTTCCATTGATCTACCCTGATCTGATGATCGTGAAGACTCATCATGTTTCGTGCTTACTTTAGCCCTGGGCCCATCAAATCTGGTGCCACCTTAGCAACTGCATCACACTCGAATGACACCTGGCATACTTTGGTGAGACCTAGTCCTGCTAATCCACATGGCAGATGGGCATTATGTCACTATGGTAAAGATCGCACAACTTCACCATAGCGAGATGGCACCATCCGTCGATACAATTTAATCTAACGATCATGAAAACTCGTCATACATTGCACTTTGCTCCTCCGCCGTCAGCACACTTGGCATCACCCCTAAGGTTTACAAAATAACATGGCCCCACCTAACATGTGTCACTGAGGTGCTATGTCACCATGGTAAAAATTGCACAGTTTCACCATAGCGAGATGGTGCCTGTCGTTGATCTGAATCGATTTGACGATGAGCAAGATAGATCATTCTCCTTAGTGCATCAATAAATAGGAATTGGCCACGTGCCAACCATATGTATTTCCTGTGCCTCCAAACCTAGACCCACGAGGACACTTGTCCTCCAAGAACCATGTCACGAACGTAATTCTCGCACAGCTTATTCATAGCACGATGGCACCTGCCTTTAATCTCTGTAGATCTGACGATGGAGATCTTAGCCTTTGACTGTACTGGCCGCGTTGAAGATCTGGTCCCATGTGCTAACTGTATTCTGACTTGGCATATGTGGCTAGTCCCCATTGGACTAATGAAGCACCACCTTGGTCTAACAAGGCACCAACCTAGAGGGTCCATACTGCCTTGACCCTATTGAGGGACACGTAGTGCCCAGGCGCTATTTCACTATGGGCAAATCGAGGCCAACTTCCCATAGCGCCATGCCACCCAATGATGACATGTCTTTTGATCTACATGTGTCTTCCAATGATTCACCACCATGGCACCGAACTCCACCAACTGGGCAGATGAGGTACAAAATGGGACACAACCACTTGCTAGAAGCTCTTGCCATTGATCTTTTTCATTGCCATGAACCTTGCCGCTGATACTGGGACTCACCATAGAAATAACATTCGATCGGTCGGGCGCTATGTCGCTATTGAAAAACTTGTGGGTTTTCTGATGGCAACATGGCGTCTTGCCACCTTTTGAACTTTCTGGCCCATGAAAATTGACTATCTGCCGTAAAACCTTTTCTGTTGGGTGCTATGTCGCTATGAAGATTATAGTGACATAGCGCCCACAGTGGCATGGAACTTTTTCAAACTGCTGAAACATGTTTGCCCGGCCTGGTGGACCCATCGGACATGTGGCGAAAGGGCGCCATGTCGCGAACATAAATCTCGTGCAGCTTCTGATGGCGAGATAGCGCCAACCGTAGATCCTCATCAGATTTGACAATTACGATCTTACAGGCCAAAAAATATATCATAAGGCTTGGCATTAAAATAGTATTATCTTTTGGAATTAGCCGTTGGATGAGCCAAACGTTTGAAATTTGAATCTTTGGCAAGTGAACAAATGATAACAGTTTTCTTATTTGGAACATGGTTAATTTATCACTTGTAACATTTCACTTCCTTAATGCTAACTAAGAAAAATACCTTGCTTTGGGTAACACTAGATTGTTCCAACAAAAATTATAAGCTCTAGCTATAGGCCCCATATTCTCAATATGTTTCATATCCACATAACCTTCCTTGCAATTGTACTCACCATTCTTTGATGGGACCCAGCTAAGAACATCATCCTTGTTCAAGAAGAATACTACACATGCAAAAAGTAGCTACTTCAAAAAGGCCCTTTTTTGCTCATCTAAAGGTAAGTCTAAAGGATCCTTCGATATGATCTTTTTGGAGAGTATTTCAACAGACACAATCTTTTGTTCTTCCCATTTTTTTGTCCTAAAAGGCATCCTTATTTTATTGTTTTATTTTTTTTATTTCTTAATTGAAAAAGCAATTAGCAAAATTAAGAGTAGCCAATAAGAAAAAATAAAAAATAATTAGAAATATTTTTATTTTTTAAAACACCTCAAAAATTTAAAACTATAATTTTTTTTGATAAAAGAAAAATCAAAATTGCGCACTTAAAAACACTATTCCCTCCCTATTAGTAGGCAAGGACTAACAAGTCCTTAAATTTTCACTTTTTTATATCACTAATGTAGCTCAAGAAAAAAGGTGAAGTTGCATTGGAGCACTCAAGAACTAACTCTAGCCACAATAAGCAACTAAAGTTACTTTTATGGAAGATTAGAACAATATTATCACTTTCAACTCAAATTTTGTCCTTATCGACTTCTTTCAGAATTGCCTTAATTTCACCATACACATAACACATATCTTTCATTAAGAATGAATATATAATATTTTATGCTCACATCATCCAATATGAAATTAAATACCAATCAAGTGTCTAGTTGCATTACCTTGATGAAACTTTTAACGTCCACCCATATTTGAACTTGAATCATTTAAATGCTCCAACAATGTCACATTTTTGTATCTTCTAGGCTTCAAATTTTATACTAAAATTAAAGTTATTCCAGTTCATTTCTCAAGATGATATCTATGTTAGATATTATTTCAAACCATTTATGCACATGTTTAGGATTTCATATTTGGTATGAACAATTAGGTCCCTCGATTGTGTCTTTGTACCTTACTGCCAATTGCATCTAGCTTAATAAAGTTTTGAGAGACCTTCAATGAAATAAATTTTAGCATATTATGCAATTATTCTAATCCATGGAATAATGTCTCTCTTAATGTCTCCATGTCAAAATACTCACTTGAGTTTCTCTCTCATGCATAATCTTTTTACTTGAAAAACTTAAAATCATTTTTTAACAAAGTTCCGCATCCAAGTATTGCAATGCTTTCATATTATTTAGGTTGTGTGGTAGGTTGATGGAGAATTTTGTTTAATCCACTTACACTTACCTCCTCCAATTGAGTCAAAGATTCTTAATATTCATGATACCTCCATTTTCTTCTAAGTTCATAACCTTTTTCAAACATGAGATGCCATATATTTGTAAAAAGAGGGGTAAAAATTGATTAAGATAGAAATGATTACAACAAAGAAGCCTCAACAAGGAGTTGTTTCCTAAGCAACAAGTGCATCAAATTATTGTAATAAATCAAGGGAAAGTTGCCCCCTATCCATAATATTCTAGCCTAGAGCATGAACAGAAGCCTATTTGGCCAAACAGTTAGTAGCTCTATTCTATTCACGAGGAATATAAGTAAGCCTAACGAACTCAAGAGAGGTACAAAAGAGAAGAGTTTGATTAACAATAGTATCCAACAACCATGAGATTGTTAGTATGGTGATCCTTATGCATTGAGGAAAAATAAAATTAACTTGACCAAAACTGCAAAGAGACACTCCCCTAATACCAGTAGGGACCAGATTCCCTCGAAAAGAACCATTAGTTTTAATTTTTAGAACTCCATGAGGAGTAGGAGTCCAATGCCCCTCCCAATTCACTCATCCTTTCCCCTATTGCCAAGGTTTTTTGGGAACATTTTTATACCATTAAGATGCAATCCCATCCCAAAGATTAAAATTGAGGTGATTGCACATAGCAACATCAACCTGATCCATACCCCCATCTAGTGCACACATCACTTGAATAATTTCCTTAAGAGAATGTGAGATCTTACACTAAAGATACATAACACCAATTTGAACATCTTGGAAGATTTGACAATTCCTCTCTAGCTAAATATGCTAAAGAATGAATAAAGGGCCAATAACCCAAGCAACATGGAGAGGAGAAGACTTGGATGGAGCACTGACCAAGTGGACCTAGACCTCAGCCAAAGAGGAAGTATGTCATACATTTATAGTGCTTCTTATAAGATATTTTGTCAAATACTTTCATGTATTCTCCATCTTCTAGTTCTACCTTATGATCTTCATGTCATTTCCATCCAACACATCTATTATAGAGTGTTCTACTAACTTGCACTTTTGTCTTTGAAAATTTGAATAGACCATTAACCTTTTTTTGTTTCCATAGCTTGCATACATGTCCATGTAGCCATTGCACTCTTTGAGGTTGTCTATGAAATAATTCACATGTCACATTTTTTTGTCTCACAATTTTTTTTTTTGATAACGTACTAGTCTTCTATCATGTCTTACAACCCATAATTCCACAATTCTAAAACATATTTAATGAGATAACTACAACTACAACACGTGGAATAATTTACACATCTTTATTCTTTTACTGATGTCTATACCTCTGCTGCTCATGCTTGGAAAACATGGTTGATAGTATAATGATTTTGGACAAATTATTTTTCCATGGAATCATTCCTTGATGATTTTGTTTGATGATACCTCGTTGGGATATTCTTTGAAATTTCTTACATCCACATGCTAGCTTGAGCTTTCATTATTCACTATCCAATGCCTTCATAGTAAGCTTAGTCTTGCCATTTCTAACAATGCATGTGTACACCTATAAATTTATTCTTTTCCTATCATTGCCAATTACATCTTTGGAAAGAAAGAAATTTAGTGTAGTTTGGAATTTAGTGTAATAGATCTAGGCATAATGTTGAGTAGTTAAGTCTAATGTTCATTTTTCCTCAATATGAAGGCAAAAATGAAAGACAAATACACAAGAAAGAAACTAATTATATTGCCTTACTAGCTTACTGAATACACTACAACAAACCTCTATTTATAGAGGTCTGAGAACTCTCTAGAATACAAAACATACTTATTACATATCTAATATTAGGTAGTACATATATTAAATGTCTCAGCCATCAAATGGCTTAAAACGTTGGATAGTGGATAGTGGATGGCTAAGTCAATGGTTGAGTTGACTACTATTTATGGTGGACTATGGGTGGTTGGAAGAAATTAATACCGCCGATACTCCCCCTTAATTTCTATCATTAACATATTTTGCATCAGTAATACACAAATTTTCTTGCAAATATTGAAAGTCACTTTTTGGTAATGCCTTAGTGAAAATATCCACCATTTGATCTTCAAATTTGTAGAACTCATGGTAGGTTTCTCCATTTTCAACCAATTCTCTAATGAAGTGGTAACTTGTATCAATATTTTTTCTCTTCTTATGAAATACATGATTCTTAGAAATGCTATTTCTGGTTTTTATCACAAAGGATTGGTGTTGGTTCCTCTTGATGATGGTGAAGATCGAGAAAAACTCGATGCATCCATATTGCTCGACATGTTCTAGAAGTGGCAGCTACATATTCTACTTTAGCTAATGAGATCTTCACTATAGGTTTCTTCTTTGATGCCCATGACATGGCTCTTGATCTAAGGTGAAAGATATATCTACAAGTGCTCTTCTTATCATTAATGCTATCTACAAAATTACTATTAGTATAACCAATCAAACCAAAATTGTTAGCTTTGGAATATATGATTCCATATCTAGTTGTCCCTATAATATATCTCATTATCCTTTTTCTAACTTACCAATAAGAAGCTTGTGATGACTCCATGAACCTTGCAATTATAGTTGTTATATATATTAAACTTCCAACAAGTCTTTTGAATATAGTTGGATCCACATTTGATCCCTTCTCTTCCTTTCTAAGTTTTATTCTTATTGCAACTGGAGTTGATGTTGGATTATAATTCATCATTTTAAATCTCTCCAAAATATCCTTTATATACTTGGATTGAAAAATGAAGATACCTTTGTCACAATGAATAAATTCAATACCTAAGAAATATCTCATCAACCCCAAATCTATCATTTCAAATTCTTTCATCATTTCTGACTTGAACATGACTATTGATAGATTTCCAGTGAATATCAAGTCATTACCATACAAACATACAATCAAAATCTAACCTTCGTTATCATTCTTGACATAAAAAGTGGGCTCACTATTACTTCTATTGAATTTATTGCTTATTATGTATGAATCAATCCTCTTATATCAATCCCTAGCATATTGTTTCAAACAATAAAGTGGCTTGTTTAGTTTATATACCTTATTTTCATGCACACAAACCTCACAACTAGGTGATTGTTTAACACATATCTCTTCATCAAGAAAACCATTCAAAAAATCTGATTTTACATACATTTGATATACTTTCCAATCATTTTGTAAAGCTATTGTTAAAATAGTTCAAACTATGTCAAGTCTAGCAACTGGAGCAAATGTTTCATAATAATCAACTCCATATTATTGTGAAAAACCTTTACAATATAGACTTTTCTTATGCTTAACAAATTCACCTTTTGCATCAAATTTAGTTTTGTAGACCCATTTGACTCCTATAAATTCTTTTCCTTTACGTAAATCCATTAATTCCCATGTTTTATTTCTTTTAATAGAGTAAATTTCTTCATTCATTTCCTTGATCCATTTATCTTCTTTAATTGTTTCATCAAAATACAATGGATCACAAGAAAATAAAGTAAAATTTGGGTATATGTCTACATTCTCTTCTTCTTGATCATATATTTCTTTTAAGCTTCTTTTCTTCTTACCATTTTTAATTTGGTCTTGAGAATGTAGACTCTGATTTATCACTTACATTTGAACTTGGAGGTGAGGCTCCTTGCACAAAATTCCTTGGTGGAGTATTAGGTGGTGATTGAGTCCCTTGTTCCTTCAAGACATCATCACACTTTGTAATATTGGTGCTCATATTGTGACTTTTTTGTTATCATTTCCATTCCATGGATCTTCTTCTTCAAATTTGACAACCCTGCTAATGATCAATTTCTTTGAAATAGGGTTATATAATCTATAAGCCTTTGATTCTTCACTATAACCAATAAAGATATAAAAAAAATTCACTTTTATCATCCAATTTCCTTCTCAATTTAGATTTCACCAATGAATAAGAAACAAATCCAAAAATCTAAAATGGGATACATTATGTTTCTTATGATTCCATGCTTCTTGTGAAATTGTGTTCTTAACACTCTTTATCGGGCTCTTGTTCAACAAGTATACAACACATGCTACTGCTTCTACCCAAAGCTCATTGGATAGATTTTTGGCCTTCAACATACTCCTTTCTAACTCCATTATGGTTATGTTCTTTCTCCCTACTAAAACACTTTGTTGTGGTGTGTATCTTGTGGTAAACTGCTTCTTAATTCCATGAAATTTGCAAAATTCTAGAAACTCATTAGAACTAAATTCACCACCTCTATCAAATCATAATACCTTGATGTAGAGACCACTTTGTTTCTTAATGAAAGTTTTAAATTCCTTGAATTTTTCAAAAGGTTCACTCTTTTATTTGAGAAAGTATATCCAAGTCTTCTTATTGGCACTCATCAACAAATGCTAGGAAATATATGCTTCCTCCTAAAGATGGAGTTTTCATAGTTCCACATATATCAGTGTCAACTAATTCTAATGGTAATCTTGCTCTATATGTACCTCCTACTAGGAAAATTTTACATGAACTTGGTGGTTGCACTATTTGAGGCAATCCTTTCATCATATTTTCCTTCTATAACAAGCTAAAAGCATCAAAATGAAGATGACCATACATCAAATGCCATATCCATGATTGATCTGAGAATACTATCTTGAAACCAACTTCCTTTCCTCCTTGAATGTAATGAATCTAGAGGGGGAACATTCAATTTTGTGTCATGTTAACCTATCACAAGGATTTCTATCCATGATTGTGCAAACATCATTATCAAAAGAAACCTTGCAACCTTTTTATACTAGTTGACTAACACTCATGAGATTGTATTTTAATCTAGGGAGAAAATACACATCAGGAATATATTATTTTCCTCCATTTTTTGTCAAGACATTTATAGCACTTTTTACCATTACAGAGACTTTACTATCATTTTCTAGCTTTACTTCAAATTTTATAGAATCATCCAAGCTAGAAAAATATTATTTATTTCCAATCATATGGTTATTGCATCCACTATCTAGGATCCATATATCACTAGAACTTTCTTGAGAAAATTAAAAGTTAAGAATAAACTTCCTAAGTTGGTATCATATACATCTAATTAAATTAGCACCATTCTTTTGAATCTACTCTTGTTTCTTTCTACATTCACTTGCAAAATGACCAAATCTCTTAGAATAATTACACTAAATTTGACATTTATTAAACCTTGATGATGGATGTTGGAATGGACTTTGTCCACATCCTCTATTTGAAATCTAAATGGATTGATTTGTTCTTTCTTCTTGATTTGGACTTCCATGTCCATCTATGCTTCTACCTCTTCCTCTTCATCTATAGTTTGATCTTTCTCTTTGTCTATGGTTTGATTTTCCTCTTTCTCTGCCAAAGGATACCTATGATATAAAAGTATTCTCCAAAGAAGAATTGTTATTTATGGTCATTCTTGATTCACATGAGATAAAAGTGAACCCATTAACTCTCAATAGAGAGTAATGTAAAATCCTTAGATTCTTCAATGGAAACAACGGAATCAAATTTTTGAGTAAAATTGATTCACCTAAAGATTGTTAAATTAGAAACAATGCTTTAGCATCCTTTTTCTTAGTATCTTGTATTTTATCTTTTTCATGTTGTGACAATGTAGACTCATCTTGTGGTTCATTAAAACACTTTTCAATAAGATCCCATATTCCTTGAGAACAAAACAATTTTTTCATTTTTATATCCCAAAATTCATAATTTTTACTAGAAAATGTTCAAATTTGTGGTTTAGCTATACTACTCCCTAAAGCCATATTAATACTCACAAATCATAGTTACAACTACAATTTACAATGTTTTCTATACAAAGAAAAAATACCAAGCAAGTTTAAGCCAATGAAATATTCTTAAACAAACAACTTATTTTTCCCACATATCTTCTCTTTGGACTTCAGATCATACCTTCTCTAAACCATTTAACTAATAGCACCTTCATACAAACTTTACTTCAACTTTACTTGATCTACAAGAAACAAAGTAATAGAAAATCTATTCACAACTACAATAGTTATAAATATTTATTTTCTTCCTAGGCCAAGCTCTTCATCTCTGATACCAATTTGAAGGCAAAAATGAAAGACAAAGACACAAGAAAGAAAATAATTATATTGCCTTACTGTCTTGTTGGATACATTACAATAAGCCTATATTTATAGAGGTTTGAGAACTCTCTGGAATACAAACCATACTTATTACATATCTAATATTAGGTAGTCGATATATTAAATGTCTTAGGAATCAAATGGATTTCAGCATTGAACAATAGATGGTGGACAACTAAGTCAGCGGCTAGAATGACAAAAGCATCTAGGTTATCTACTATTTATGGTGGATTATGGGTTGTGCACAGTGGGTGGTTGGAAGAAATTAATACCACCAACATAATATATTCTTAATTAAAATTTAATTGATGTGATATAGATATTTTATCCTCCTTTTCATGAAGGCTGAATTGTATACCTTCTCATCACTAATAATGAAAAAACAATAAATAATAAATTACTCAAACATATCACCTACAAAACAATCTTATATTCTTTCTACTTTTATTAAAAAAGGTTTTTTTGACCTAATAAATCTCTTTAGAACTATTTTAATTTAATTTAATTTTGATGGAAACTTTCAAACAATATATTAAATAACCATTTATATACTTAAAGCTACCATGAAAGCCCCTTTCTTAGTTGTTTAATACAATGCAACCAATGGCTTGTCATTAATTGTTTTTTATTAACAAATCATGAGACTAAATTATTGAATTTCCATTCAAGGAAAAATGAGTTTTCAACCAACAAAGAGGATAAGTGCAATTTCCATGAATCTGGAACAATAGAAAGTCAAATTATTAGTCCATGACAGTTTTGAAATTTTGTTAAGGATAGGTCATGGCTTTTCCACTTTGCTAGGGCTTCTTGCTTCATGCAAACTTTCTGAATTTTTTTTCCATAAGTACCACTTGTCACACCTCATTTACTGTAGGAGTTTCTTAGGCTAGGATATAATGGCTCTGGCCAGCAATGAACTAGTTGTTTCTAGCGTTCACACTAGTGCTTCGATCTGCCATGACGCTACCATAGAAAAAATGCCTATGTAAGTTTTTCCCAAAGGTTTTTCACAAGGTAATCCTGACATTATGCTTCCTTTGCAAGAATTTGATGCTGCATGTGATTGGTTAGAATAACACATCTTGATAGGTTATTTTGTGAGTAGGACTCCTCCTAAAGCTATGCTCTGAGAATGGGTTAACAAGAGCTAGACTCCTCATGGAATCTGTCTTGATGCTATGCAAAACCTTGCTAGATGTTTTTTTTTAAAGCTTCACTTCACTAACCCATAGCAAGAAGACGTGATCTTCAACAATAGACCTTGGACTGTGCACTCTTCTTTGCTTTTTTTTCATAAATGGTCATGAGACTTCATAGTCTCAAATGATAAAAAGCTTAGGGTTCCTATGTGGATCGAGTTCTCAAGTTTACCCCTTCCCATGTTGGCCTTTCATTGGGTCCATTGCCAAAGCCCTTGGAAAATTTCTAACCAAGGAGCCTGATACATTTTTAATGCCTACCCACAATGATTCATTTGTGTAGAGGTGGATCTTTCCAAGGATCTTAAGGATTCTATGGAAATTTAGATTGGGACTCTCCCAAAAGATGCTTTGCTTGAACCTTCCCAAAACCTATTATAGGTGGCAATCTGTGGAACTAAAGATCAAAGACTACCCTCTAGCTACACCTAGGATCAAGCCCACACCTAAAGAGGTGCCTGTCAACTAGGTCAAAGGGCAAAAAGAAGAATGGGTTACTTTTGGGCATAAGGGAAAGGCTCCATCCAATCCCTTGCCCCCCAAGAAGTCTTATGATGTAGCCACTATGTTTCCTCCTATCCCTATAGGAGAATCAATTCTAGCTAACATAGGGATGCAAGAGGTGGAAAAAAGAAACTACTCCCAAAGTTCCTCAAGTTTCAAACCCTACTGGCATGCAGGGAATAAAGGTATTTGCCAGGGCTTCTGCCTTGGACAAGGTACGTATTCCTCTTGATGCTTCTTCCATAGAACCACCAATGATGTGACATTCTCGTAGTCCTCCTAGATGTTTAGAGATACCAAAAGTGGAACGTTAGGCTGTAAGTCTAGAGGGTTTTCTATCTAACTTCAACCATGTTTCTACCTTCTTGCAAAATAGCTACTCCACTCTTGAGGATCAAGATGATATGGAAGAGTTCTCATAAGCTTCCTATCATGGAATGTTTGAGGTCTCATAGACCTCCCCAAAAAGTACTATGTTTGGGATGTCCATCATAGACTTGGTAATTTAGATTTTCTCTGTCTGCATGAAGTTAAAATTTATGGTTTCATGCTTTTTCTGCATGCTACATAATTTGGCAAGATGGCATGATATTTTCTTCCTAGCACGAAGCTGGACAAGGTGGTGTAGTTACTCTCCTGTCACCTCACCTTCATTCTTCTATTATTTCGCACAATTCTAACCGCACACATAAAATTATTTTGCTTTTTTTTTCCATTAATAATCATTCTTTTGGAGTCATTAATTTTTATGCTTCCAATGATGCTGTGAAAAGATCCCAGATGTGAGATTGGCTGGCTAAAAATTTGCCTCCAGCTACTTGGGTCATGTGTGGGGACTTTAATATGGTTGAAGTGGCCTCTGACAAAGATGGCATTCTATCTTTTCACTGGACAGCTGGGTAAAAAAAAGCCTAGTATTACATGTGTAATAAATTGGGCCTTTTTTATCCTAATACCAACTACCACAAAGATAGTGGGATTTGGTATACTTGGTTCGACTTTTCAACTCATTGTAACTACATATTAAAATGCCTCAATCGTGCTATGATCATATGCAATATTTTTCTCTCTTTTTCCAAGGATCGAGATCTACCTATCATTCCCCTGCTAGATGTGATGTTATCTCACTACTATCCCATTTATTTTGTCATCTCTTGGCAAAAAACTATCCTGAAGGTGGCCAAGTCTCTATTCTTCCTCAACATTTTTGTGCTAATGCATGCTTCCACCATCTCGCACATCCTACATGTCTAGAATTTGGAGCCATGTCTACATTCTCAAAGGGGATAGATTTAATGGTGGGATGATGCCAATACTAAAACTATCTAGTTCCTACACATTTATGGGTGACAATTGGCTATGTTCAAAAAATGGTTATATGAAGCCAACACGCTTGCCCTCAAAATAGCCTCTAAAGCCCTCACCCTCAATCCCTTTTATGTGGACTTACAAATTCAGCTTGCCAAGGTTCACCATGACAAAGAAATTACTAATAATTTTTTTGCTCGAGGAGCCCAAATCAAAGCCCATCTCCACTAGTTGGAGGTTGGTGACAAAGCCTCAAAGGAGTTTTCTTAGGTTCTTCATGCCCGTCATACCAATGTTGGGATTAAAAAAAATCAAACAAGGAAATGTTGTTCTATCTAGTCTCCTTGCCATCCTACAAGCATTTGTTCATCAATATGAGAACATGTTTTCTTTGTAGGGAAATTTGGTTTCTCAGGAGGAAGCCCTCAGAAAGTGTTATTTTGTTACTCCAAACTGCCTAGCAGTTGAGCAATGTGCTTTCTATGAGAAACTTCTTTCCCTCAGAGACCTTAAAGAGATGGTCTATTCCATGGCAGATGACAAATCCTCTGTGTGAGATGGGTTTCCTTGTGAATTCTACAAACACGTCTAGGAGCACATAGGTCCTAATCTGCACAAAGTTTATCTTGAAGCCTATCATTCTAAAATCTTAGAAGCCATTATAAACAATTTTTTTTATCAAATTCAAACCTAAAGCCAGTGATCTAGAGAACATATGCAATTGGAGACCCATTACACTTTTTAATGTGTCTTATAAGATTATTGCCAATGCACTCTCTCTCAAACTTAGGGACATATTGCCCTTAATTGTTTTGCCAAAGCAAACTGGCTTCATCAAGTCCAAATATATTCTTGATAACATCATTGTTGTCTAGGAGGGAATAGTATGGGCTCGCAAGTCCAATCAAAAGGCTATCTTTTTAAAGATAGATTTTCCTAAAGCCTATGATCACATTGAATGGCCCTGCATCTTGGCTATGCTCTAGGCTCTGGGTTTTGGCCCCAATTTCCTTCAGTTTGTGGAGATGCTCTTTGGCAATGCTAATGCTTTCATTACCATCAGCAATTCACAATTTGAGGCTTTTGGAATTTTTCATTCCATCAGGCAAGGTTGCCTGCTAGCTCCTACACTTTATCTCCTTCCTACAGAAGGCTTTAGCTATTTACTTGCACATTCTGTGTCCTCAGAACTAGTTCATGGCATTTCCTTGCCTAAATCATCCTCCTAATTAGTCAATGGACAATTTGTTGATGATTCCTTTCTTACTCTTTTAGAGGATGAAGAAAACATCAATAATGCTTTAAGTTTCTGTTGTCACTTAGGTTTGCACCCTTGTCTAAGGCCTATGCATGAGGACAACCTAGTGAAACATGGAAACAACCTCCAAGCTGTGGGACTTGAACTATGAGGTTGAGTCTCTAGAGAAGGCCAGCTTCCTCTTACTATCAGGGTGCACCTATCTACTCTTGGAGATGAAAAGGGAGAAGGAGAGCATGAAAGCAAATCTACCTAGTCTAATCTAAGGAGCTGATGCACCAAAATAGAGTGTTCAAACTTCATTTCTGCCCATATATGCACTACAAAACCAAGATAACATTCAAAAGACATACACACCCAGACTTATGTCAATCAATAACCACATACAAATTAGGAAACCAAACTAAATAACACAAGGAAAATGATTTCACTTATATATTATCCAATAGGCTGAAAATAGATACACTATGCAAGCCACAGATCTCAACAATACACCAATGAGAGGTAGACGGATGCACATACACATTGATGGTTGAAGAAGATGATACAGAATGTTATACAGCTCAAAGACAAAGGGAATTTTACACTACAGACCTATGAGCAATAGCAGAGAAATTAGAAAAGGAGTCTCCCTACAAAAACTACAAAATTTGCCTTTATAGTTTAGGCATAACTGAGATCTTTTTCTGCTGAAGTGACCCTACAGCTACCTGCCATTAAGTCCTTTGGAGGATAATCATGGGAATTTGAGAAAAATCTAATCTTTGTTGCAACAGGTGTCCTGAGAGGACTGAATATGGCACCATCGTTGTTTTGACTGGGTAGATGGATTAACTAAGATGGTGGAGTGTTCTTCGCCATTCTTTGCATTCATTTCTGGTAGGTCAAGATTGATCATGAAGATCAGATCGCACAACAAAATCGATCACCTTTTCTTTTTAGGTTCATGAATCAATGAGGCAGAAAGTCAACCTAATTTCACAAACCAACTGGGCCACGTAGGCCAATTGCTTCTTTTTGTTCTGCCACCTAGGAAGTTCTCTATGGTTGACCTCCTTTTATTGAACTAACCGCACCACCCTTCAAACTGTTATCATTAACTGTAACAATCACATGAACCACTAGCCATTAACTGCCAACCTTGGCCGAGCCAGTGAGACACATGTCAACAAGGCGTTATGTTGCCATGGTATCCACCATGCAGCTTTCGATGGTGAGATAGCGCCAACCTCAATCTGCCTTAAATCTGACAATCATGGAGACTCATCGTACCACTATACTATTTTTTACCCCGGGCCCATCATACTTGGTGCCACCTCAACAACCGCACCACACTCAAATGACACCTGGCAATACCTAAAAAATATACCTTGGTGAGACCTAGCGTCATTGATCCACATGGCAAAAGGGCACTATGTCGCTATGGTAAAAATCGCGTAACTTCACCATAGCAAGATGGCACCATCCGTCGATCTGAACTGATCTGGCGATTACGAGTGACCCAAACCCTTTACTGCACTAGCTACATGAAAATATGGTCCCACCAAGACACGTGGCACCCAGGCACTATGTCACTGTTGATATGTCTCGAGCAGTTCCTCATAGTGCGATGGCACCCATCATAGATCAATCTCAATCTGACGATCAGAACCACCTCGTACTCTGCACATCCCTTAAAAATTGTTGGGCCCGTGAACCACATATGCTCTGACTCATACACTAGGCACCTCCCTATTGGCCTTCAACCTAGAAGACCCAAGACTTTGACCCCATAGAGCAGCCATGTGTGAACTAAGCACCATGTCGCTATGAGGAAATCGAGACCAAATCCCCATAGTGCCCAACTGTAATAATTCCTTCCTTTGCAGACGTGTTCCATTTTGATTGGCGAGCACGACATGGAACTTCAACTAAAAGGTACTAGTTGGGACCCATCCACTTGTCTGAAGTCTCATCGTGGTGACTTTTCCATTCGGGCACTATGCCGCTGTCAAAAAATTTGTGAGTTTTTCGATGGCGACATGGCATCCCACCGACATTTCTGACTTCCTAGCCCACTTCCGTTAGTTTTCCTGTGAATATTTTTCATTGCTGTGAACCTTGCCCACTGAACACTAGGACTCACCATAGAAATACCCTCTGGCCAGTCGGGCGCTATGTCGCTATCAAAAAACTCGTGAGTTTTTCGATGGCGACATAGCGCCTTGTCGCCTTTTGAACTTTCCAGCCTGTCAAAACATGTTTTCCTAGATGTGGACCCACTATTGCAATGTGTCATCAAGGCGCCATGCTGCTAACATAGATCTTGTGCAGCTTCTCCATAGCATGATGGCGCCTGCCCTTGATCTCTACAGATCTGACGATGGAGAACTTGCAGGCCACAAAATATATCATAAGGTTCGAAACTTGGTATTTTTTAATATTTCCATGGGTATTTGAATATGGACATTTCAAAGGTAGGAAGGGCAATATGAATTATGAATTTTGGTGGGAAGGTTAGAATACAACATTTCTGGTGACTCACAGGGGGCATGAGCTTGCTCAATGCATGACCAGTGCCTGTAAATAATCCATTGGGCCATGGAGTCAAAAAAGTATGAATCTGAGAACTGCAAAACCCTAACCCTTCCTGTGAGAGATTAAAACATGAACACCCTAAAACTCTGCAACTGCAACTTCAAAACTGTCAAAACTTCGGAAGCTGACAACTCAAAGAGAGAACCATGTGCACGTGCACTTCTTGAAAAGTAGGAACAATAGAAAGAAACTAAACTACTTATGTACATTGATTCACAAATCTTCAAAAATAGGGCTTCAGATAGATCCCATTGAGTGGAACGGGCAAAATTTCACCATTTGGCCTGCTTAATTGAAACACATTAGTCTGCTTGCAACTGGAAATTAGATAGGGGCCACTCCATAGTGGGTAAAACTTGGAATGTCTTCCTATTTTTGCTCTGTCTGAATCCCACTTTAGAACTAAATCTCCTTCTCTGAAGGTTTTGACCCTAGTTTTCTTATCAAAACTCCTTTTCATCTGCTGCTGATGCATCTCTAGGGTCTGCATAGCTTTATTTCTCTCCTCTTCTAGTTCAATCAGCTCTGTCATTCTTACTGACATGGCATTATCTTCAATCAATTCTAGCTGATGAGCCAATTCCAAGGATGGTAATTCCAATGAAATTAGGAGTCTGGCCACCCTACCATATACCAGCACAAAAGGTGAATTCCCAACAGATCTCTTGGGTGTTATCCTATCAGCCCACAGAGCAGTTCTTAATTTCGTATGCCAGACCCTCTGATTTTCTTCTATTGTCCTCTTCATGATTCTGGTTAGATTCTTGTTGGAAGACTCAGCCAAACCATTACCCAGGGGATAGTAATTTGATGATGTGCTCAAGTAGATATTGTGATTCATTGCCCATGCACAAATGTGGGTTCCAACAAAAGACTTAGCATTGTCTGAGATGATAGTAGAAGAAGCACCAACCCTAGATACAATTCCATCAAAAAATTCAACAACTAATGGTTCTGTGGCATCCTTCAAGGCAACTGCCTCTGCCCACCTAGTGAAATAATCAGTAGTAGCCAAAATCCATTTATGACCTGCACTAGATGGAGGATTAATGGGGCCTATAAAATCCAACCCCCATTGGGTAAATGGCTGATCCACCTAAATAGGATGAAGGGGGAGAGCTGCAAGCCTCTGTTTGCCTGAAAAGAAAGCACACTTCTCACATTTTCTCACATATCCATAACAATCATGAAACAGAGATGGCCAATAATAACCAGCCCTCATGATCTTCATGGCAGTTGTCCTTGTAGAGAAATGGCCACCATCAGGGCCATCATGAAGTTCCTTAATCATCCTCTCAGCTTGATCCTCTTCAATGCATCTCAACAGGGTCCCATTAAAATCCCTCTTGAATAGGATACCATCAATCATAACATAGGGAATGGACTGTAGTCTATATTGTCTCCTTTTAGTTCTGTCCAATCCCTGAGGGTATCCATTCCCTGATAAGAAGCTCTTCAAATCATTTATCCAACCCCTTGGACAATTAACATTTCCTTCCTCCTGCTGCTCTGTTAATACCATAGCAACCTCTTCATTAGAATCCTATCTTGATAACATTTCTTTGCACAATCCTCTCCCTCTTACCAGCTTGGTAATCTAAATATCAACATCATACTCCATTACCTTAGTGATCCATCCAGCTCTCTTTTCACTGATATCCTTGCTTCACAGGAAATCCTTTACACTGGCATGGGGCACCAACAAATGGATTTTATTGTGGGATAAGAGGTGCTTGAATTTCTTCAAGGCTCTGATGACCGCAAGGGCTTTCTTCTCAACAAACCTATACTTATTTTCATATTCCTTAAGCCCTTCACTGAAGAAAGCTATTGGCTGCTCCTCATCCTTGTCATTTGTTTGAGTCAAGACAAGAGAGATACTTGACTCACCACCTAGAGTGTAGAGGATGAAATCTTTTTCAAAATTTGGGTTCATGAGAGTAGGGGCTGAGCCTATGGCTATCTTGATCTCTTCAAAACTCTCTTTCCCTTCCTTGGTCCATAAGAAGACCATACCTTTCTTAAGCATAGCTGTAAGAGGTTTCACCATGGTAGCAAGATTAGGAATAAACCTTCTTACAAAATTTATTCTACCAAGGAAACTTTGCAGCCCCTTCTTGTGTTTAGGGAGAGGAAGGGCAAGTATTTCCTTTGTTCTTTCTAGATCAATGGTCAGCCCATCCTTGGATACAATGTGTCCCAATAATTTTCCTTGGCTTGTAGCAAAGACACACTTGGCTAGGTTAAGGGAAACCCAAAACTCTCTACATCTTAGAAATACCTGTCTTAGATGATCAAAATGATCTTCTATATTTTCTAAATATACAGTTATATCATCAAGGTATACTAAGACAAACTTGCCAACTAATTTTTTGAAGGCCATCTCCATTGCCTTCTGAAATGTGGCACCTGCATTTGTTAGCCCAAAGGGCATCTTGCAATAAGCATAGGTGCCCCATTTAGTAGTAAATGTTGTCTTATGTCTGTAAGATTCTTTAACCAACACTTGGTTATAACCAAAAAATCCATCAAGAAAAGAGAATCTCCTTGACCCACTGACTCTGGATAGGATTTGCTCCATGGAAGGGAGAGGATGGTGATCTTTAAGAGAAGCCTGATTAATGTCTCTAAAGTCCACACACAGTCCAATTTCTCCATTCTTCTTCCTAACAGGGACTAGGTTGGCTACCCATGATGAGTGCTTCATGGGAAAAATTATATTAGCCTCAACCAACTTGGATAGTTCTTTTCTCATTAGAGGTTCAATCTTAGGATTCACTGGCCTCTATTTTTGCCTTACTGGTTTGGCCTTATCAATTAAATCTATGGTATGCTGAAACAAACTAGGGTCAAACCCTTTTAAGTCATCATATGTCTAAGAAAATACATTGTTAAATTCTTAACATAATTGAATGAAGTTTTCTTTCTTAGTTTCAGAACATACCTTCCCCATATTGAGAGATTTTCCATCAACAATTGTAATTGGGGCATGATCATCCTTCTCTATAGCTAGATTCATTCCTTTGCCTCTTGTTTGATCATCAGGATTAAAGACACTCTCCAAGGTAATGAGACCCTTGGGAAACTTTTTTAGAACTCAGATGAATGATCTGATCACCATACTGATCTTGCAATCTTGACTGGTTTCTATTTGAAAATTTTGCCTCATTCTACAAGAAACTCACAATTTTCTCATAAGAATCAAACACCTGCCAATGAGTGTTGTTGTCAGGGATGGCAGGCCTCACTACCACCTTTATTTGTTACTTCTTCTTCTCCTCAAGATTCCCTGGTACATCATAAGATGCACCCACTGCTGTAAGTCTATCAGCATGTCTATTTTCTTTTCTAGGAATGCTCTGAATATTAAATGCGTTGAAGCCCTCAAGAAAATCCCAGACTCTGTGTTTGTAAGACTTGAGCAGGCCATTTTTGGTGATATTCTGGTTTCTCACTTGGTTAACTACCAACTCACTATCCCCATATACTCTCAAGGTTTGAATTCCTCTCTTTTGGGCAAGTAGGAGACCTTGAATCAAAGATTCATACTCAGCCACATTATTGGTGCAACTGAATTGGAGCCTAAAGGAGAAGTAGTATCTTATTTGTGGAGGAGAGATCAACATAACACCAGCCCCTGAACCATTTCTATTCCTTGAGTCATCAAATTACATACTCCCTATCCCACTTATATCATCATTAGTCCCAATTAGATCAAGAACATGAGCATCTTTCTCTATTATGCAATATGTATTAAGGCATGCCTCAAGAGTCTCTAACATAGGCTCAAACTAATGTGCATTTTCCCACTCATCCAAGAACCAATCAGGAATCTCTACTATGGAAGTGGTAGGCTCATTTACTATGTCATTTTCATCCATCTCTAGAATAGGGAAATTCATGTTGATGAAGTTGGGGGTGTAAGATTCAGTGTGATGAAGGGCTTGAGGTTCTGCTCTAATTGAGGCATTGGCTCCATATCTAGTCTTAAATGACATATATGATCAATTAGCAGATATGAATCCACCAATTTGAGCAGTGAAGTCTCTTGAAAGACAGATAGCAAAATAGGGCTTGACTTCAACAACAGATATGTCTTAAATCACAGTGTAACCAGGGCATGCATGTAGGGCCATCTCCACATTCCTAAGGATACCTACAGTTTTGACAGTACTACCATCTAATTGTAACACATCCTTAACAATGGGCTCATATTTCATTCCTAAAGTGTCAGCAACACACCTAGGCATTACTGAGCTACTAGCCCCTGAATCTATCATGCAATTGTGGACTAATTTGCCCCCCATAATCAGAGAAACATAGAATGGAGGAGGTCTAACCTTTTTATTTGTCTCCAGATCCCCTGCTGGCTGTACTAGACTTGTGGCACTCTCCACAGTAGATGGCTGATCCTTGGGTTCAATCTTCTCTAATTCTTGTTCAAGCATCGTCTTCTGCATTGGTATGGTAGCAACAACATCCCACATAGAAATGTTCACATTTGTCTTCTTCATTTGATCTACCACACTGAATGGTGTATTAGGAACTTTGGTAGAAACTTTGGGAGCTGCACTTATAAGAGGTTGAGATGGGGCAACATAAGGATCACTTGCATCTTTCTTTCTAGAATCTTTCTTTTGCTGCTATGAAGCACTCATTCATTCATTTGCTACATGTGCATGAGGTGTAGCACTTGAAGTTGAGCTATGCCTAGGAGAAGGAGGGGCAACATGTTCAATAGCTTCTTTTCTACTTTTAGTGTTATGAGCAATGGAATCCTGGTTTACATTACAATGCTCCCCAATTTCATGATTCATGAAAGAGCAATCATCATGTCCTTGATTATATGAGGCCTCCTTGGGATGATCCTCCTTGTATGATTTCTTTGCTATAGGTTCTTGGTCAGATAGGGCCAAATAAGATTTTTCCTTCTGGTACATGCAATAGGCATAAGAATAGTTGCAGGAAGGACAGAAATCTTGATCTTGGGCCAAGTTATTTTGAGGGACTATAGGTCTGTTCTGATTTAGGCTTGAAGCAAAAGTATGACTATTCTGTCGACCCTGATCAAAAGAGCTATTCCACTGATTAGGAGGCCTACCACCATTTGGAGCTTGATATTTCAATTGGGGAGGCTTGCCACCTTGAGCTTGTTGCCTTTCTAAGGCCACCACCTTGTTACTCATTTTTTGTATTATAGAAAAACTATCCTCTAATCTCTTCCCTTGGTCTTTCAACTCCCTCCCCTGCTCTTGCAATTTTTTATCCAGGGTCTTCTCTCTTTTATCTGTATTCAGCACTAGACCTTGGAGCATTTCTTTCAGTTCATCTATCCCATTTGAGGATGTGGATGCTTGGGGAACTGGAGTAAGGGCTTGTGATGTAGAAGTTGTAGGAAGAGGGGCCATTGCTGGTTGGTGATTGGGAACATCAGGAAAGAAAGGCATAGGGGGCCTTGGAGCCAACTTTCCTCCTTGTATTAGGATGTTCTTAGCTTTTATGGCTATCTCATAAGCATTAGGCAAGGTATATCCTCCCATAGTTTGGATTGTAGTGGCAATATCACTATTGAAGGCTCTAAGGTAATGCACGAAGGCATTACCAGGGGTAGGTTTCACCGAAGTAGGTATTCTATCCCATGTCTATTGAAATCTATAGTTAAAATCAGTCATGCATTCATGGGGGGCCCTTTTTACAGTAGTCAGCTGCTCTAAAAGTGACAGATGGTCACTTCTATCCTCAAAATGTTTGCACAATCCTGCTCCTAGTCCATCCCAATCGGTTATAGAACCATGAGCTAAGCCTCTATACCACTATAATGTTTTTCCTTTTAAAGATGAGGCTAGAAGTCAGAAAACAACATCATCCTCTATAATACCATGAATATTACAGACATTTTCTACTTCTTGGATATGCTCTAAAGGGGAGATGGAAGTTTCACCAGTAAAATCAGGTATACTTTTGAGTGCAAATACTGGTATATCATGTCTTTGGGCTAACAATAGAGGACTTCCACCATTAAAGGTGGAAAAAGCATGAACTCTTGGTTGTGCCATGTAAACAAGTGTTCTATTGATGAGTGTTGATGGCAATCTAGGCTGAGTTCGAGCAACAGGAGGAGTAGAGACAAGTTTTATAGGTATATTAATTGTTATTACACCCTTAACTAGTGATAATGAAGTTCTAGTCCTCCTTCTTCTAGGATTTGAGAGAGAAAGATCTTGATATTGAAATTTACCTCTAGAAGACACCCTTGTTTCATCTCTGGGCATGAATTTCTGCAACTTTGGCCTGGAACCAAATTTTTTGATGTTCGGAGTTGCCAAGCACTTTGAAGGATCAGCCTCTTAAAGGCTTCAATACTGAAACCAGCACTACCTCTTCAGCATTAATCTCTAAAAAAAATTCTTCTTGACACCAGTAGACTTTAGATCTTGTTTGAAAAAATGTCCCATCGGCAATGCCAAAAACTATTGTCACTTAGGTTTGCACCCTTGTCCAAGGCCTATGCGCGAGGACAACCTAGTGAAACATGGAAACAACCTCCAAGCTGTGGGACTTGGAGAGGAAAAGAGAGAAGGAGAGCATGGAAGAAAATCTACCTAGTCTAATCTAAGGAGGTGATGCACCAAAATAGAGTGTTTAGACTTCATTTCTGCCCATATATGCACTACAAAACCAAGATAACATTCAAAAGACATACACACCCAGACTTATGTCAATCAATAACCACATATAGATCAGGAAACCAAACTGAATAACACAAGGAAAAGGATTTCATTTATATATTATCCAATTGGCCAAAAATAGATACAGTATGCAAGCCACAGATCTCAACAATACACCAATGAGAGGCAAGACGGATGCACATACACATTGATGGCTGAAGGAGATGATAAAGAATGTTATACAGCTCAGAGACAAAGGGAATTTTACACTGCAGACCTGCGTGCAGTAGTAGAGAAATCAAAAAAGGAGTCTCCCTACAAAAACTACAAAATCTGCCTTTATAGTTCAGGCATAACTGAGATCTTTTTCTGGTGAAGTGACCTTGCAGCTACCTACCATTAAGTCCTCCGGAGGACAATCATGGGAATTTGAGAAAAATCTGATCTTTGTTGCAACAGGTGTCTTGAGAGGACTGAAAATGGTGCCATCGATGTTCTAACTAGGTAGATGGATCAACTGAGACAATGGAGTGTTCTTCCCCATTCTTTGCATTCATTTCTGGTAGGTCGGGATTGATCATGAAGATTGGATCACAAAACAAAATTGATCACCTTTTCTTTTTAGGTTCATGAATTAGCGGGGCAGAAAGTCAACCTAATTTCACAAACCAACTAGGCCACGCAGGCCAATCGCTTCTTTTCATTTTTCCACCTGGGAAGTCCTCTTTGGTTGACCTCATTTTATTGAACTAACCGCACCACCCTTCAAACTATTGTCATTAACTATAATGATCACACTAATCGCTATCTGCTAACCACCAACCTTAGCCAAGCTAGCGAGACACGTGTCAACAAGGCGTTGTGTCGCCATGGTATCGACCGTGTAGCTTTCGATGGCGAGATAGTGCCAATCGTCGATCTGCCTTAAATCTCATGATTGCAGAGACTCATCGTACCACTATACTATTTTTTACCCCAAGCCCATCATACCTGGCACCACCTCAGTAACCACACCACACTTGAATGATACCTAGCAATACCTGACAGATGTACCTTGGTGAGACCTGGCCCTGCTGATCCACATGGCGAAAGGGCGCTATGTCGCTATGGTAAAAGTCACACAACTTCACCATAGCGAGATGGCACCATCTATCAATCTAAACTGATCTGGCAGTTACGAGTGACCCAGACCCTTTACTATGCTGGCTACATGAAAATATGGTCCCACCAGGACACGTGGTGCCCAGGCGCTATGTCGTTGTTGATATCTCTCGAGCAGTTCCTCATAGCGCAATGGCACCCATCATAGATCAATCTTAATTTGATGATCAAAACCACCTCATACTCTGCACATCCCCTGAAAATCACTGGGCCCGTGACTTTGACCCCATAGAGCGACCACGTGTCAACTAAGCGCCATGTCGCTATGAGGAAATCGAGGCCAAATCCCCATAGTGCCATAGTGCCCAACTATAATAATTCCTTCCTTTGCAGATGTGTTCTATTTTGATTGGCTAGCACGGCATGGAACTTCAACTAAAAGGTACTAGCTGGGACCCATCCACTTGCCTGAAGTCTCATCGTGGTGGCTTTTTCGTTCGGGCACTATGTCGCTATAGAAAAACTCATGAGTTTTCCAATGGTAACATGGTGTCCCATTGACATTTGTGACTTCCCGGCCCACTTTCGTTGGTCCTCCCATGAATATTTTCTATTGCCATGAACCTTTCCCGTCGAACACTGGGACTCACCATAGAAATACCCTCTAGCCGGCCGGGTGCTATGTCGCTATCAAAAAACTCGTGAGTTTTCTGATGGCGACATAGCACCTTGCCGCCTTTTCAACTTTCCAACTTGTCAAAACATGTTCGTCTGGATGTGGACCCACCATTGCAACATGTCATCAGGGCGCTATGTTGCTAACATAGATCTTGTGCAGCTTCTCCATAACGCGATGGCACCTGCCCTTGATCTCTGCAGATCTGATGATGGAGAACTTGCGGGCCGCAAAATATATCATAAGGTTCGAAACTTGGTATTTTTTAATATTTCCATAGGTATTTGACTATGGACATTTCAAAGGCAGGAAGGGCAATATGAATTATGAATTTTGGCGGGAAGGTTAAAATAAAAAAGTTTCCTGGATAACTTTTGTTAAGCCTCTAGTTCTACCATTCAATGGCATAAAATGCTCTGCTTCTGTCACTCATTTTTGCTAGCTCCACCTTGGCTCAGCTAGTTTGAGTGGAAGTGGGTTACTGACGAGGAAATCTTCCACTTTCTTGGCATTCTTTTTGCATTCTAGTCATTGCTTGTGGAACTTTGGAATGTTGTGCTGGCCAAGATTAGCAAAAAGCCTGACTACTAGAACACAAAGCTTCTCCCCCGCCTGGAAAATTCTAGATTTTCTCAAAGATTCTAGAGGCCACTCATGTGTATTACTCCTACTAGACTCCATCCAAAGCTTCATAGAAGTTGGAAACATTGCTGAAGGATTTTCTTACAGCTTCTAGTTTTTATCACCATGGCTTTCACAAAGTGGCCTAGGATTTTTGTTGTCTACCAAAAGAGTCTGGTGGTCTTGGCTTACTTTCCACTTAGAAACAAGGCCTTTCTATTTGTGCAAAATGGATTATTAGGGCTATTTCAAGAGATGAAGCTTGGAAGATTCTGGTTTGGCATTGCATTTCTTCTGACTTTTTTGTCAACAAGCCTACATGGAAGGGGATTAGTTTCCAAACCCTTCTCATCATGAGAGAGCCAGTGGCCATTTGGGGTTGATTCATCATCAAGAGAATCTAGAAAGCTTGGGAGGCTATTAAGGCCTAGCTTCAATGGGCTGGAGATGAATTCTACAATGGTCTCTCCTTGAATCAACATAACATTTGGTGGTCTCCCCTGTTTGCCATTCAAGGTAGTCCCCTAGCCAAGACTCAAGGGGTCAATGCTTTGAATTTTTTTAAACTTGGCATAAGAACTCCTATGGACCTCTTTTCAAGGCTCACCATGAATTTCAGAGCTTGGGAAGATAGGCAAGTATAGTACTGCCTTATCCATTCAGATCGACAGACTTTTGACCTTCTGCTTTCTTCCATCCTTGTTCACTTAGTTCATAAAGTGGGGATTCAATCTATTCGCCCTTGGTGGCTTGATTGGAAGTGGTATCTTGCCACTACTTTTTCTAATTACAATCCAAGTTTGGGCTACAAATGGCTTTCACCTCATCTTTCGATGGTGGATATGCTAAACCACAGATGGCATTTGCAATCTTCTCTTTCTGAATGGAGAAAACACTTTGATACCATTTGGAATGCTATAACAGAACCCAATATTGTGCATTTTTCTTGGTGCCTAGCCTTCGAAGGTCTTTCCCTGGGACCTTGGCTCAAACAGATTGAGGTTCTTTATCCTAGATGCACCTTTTATGGACAACTAGAGTCTTTCTTGCATATTTTCTGGTTTTGTAAACGTGCTCAGAATTAGTGGCACTAGATTCATGATTTTTTAAGCCATTCAAACCTGAGTCTTTTTCTTGGCACATGATTTTGTTGGGTGACTCTCCCAAATTTACTTTGAAGTTCACCTAGATTGGCATACCTTCAGGCTAGAAATTTTGTTTTCTCTATGGAAAGATAGGAATGTTGTTATTTTCACACACAGTTTTTTGGATGTTAACAATGTTATGTACACTAAGGCATGCATTTGTAATAATGTAATTATGTAGATTTAGGTGCAAGCTAACAAAGTTTCCCTTGAGGTAGCTCACCTAAAGGAGTTGTTGAATCACTGGGGTAATGCTCCTTACACTATTGCTAGAGCTCCTCCTAATGCCTCAGTAGAGACCTTGACGCCTTATAGTCATCGTCCTCGGCCCTACTCTTTCAGTCGCCACTCGCACACCCCATGCTTCCAGGCTTTCCACCACCACTCTCCCAGTGGTGGTGATGGCAGATGGAGGTGTCGCTCAGCTTCCCCACCATGTGGTGGTTCTAGTTGGTCCCCTGGTCATCCTCCTAGTACTTATTGTGCGTATTTTGGGAAGTGGCCTCACTTGGACCTAGCGATCTCTCTTTCGTAACTAGAGGTTAAAGATGCCGAGGCTTCCACTATTACTGCTGCTACTGATGATGGTTGGACTATTCCTAGCTCACCCCCCAATCTCAAAGATGATTGGGGTTTTCATGACAAAGATGATCCACCTGCCTCGGCTAGCACTGCTTTGGCAGCTTGAGGTTGCCTTATATGTTTTTTTTTTATGAATAGTTTCTATTTCTAGTAGTGGCCATGTTTTTAGTCCGGCTTCAGCCGTGTGAACTCATTTGTGGGGTGATCTTGTATCCCCCAGCCTTTTTTTTTTGAATTTTAATCTGAGTATATTTTATTAATAGAAAAGAACTATTCGTCAAAAAAAAAAAAAAAAGTTAGTCCATCAAGTGGGTGGAAAACATGCATTTTCAATTGCATGTCGACGGCATTTTGTTTTGTGTTCTTCTATTTTTATAGGGACTGAAATAGAATACAATCGCTTTGGTCATCTTCATCATTACTGGAATTGTTAAGACAAAGCAAATTCAGCCAGAGATGATACTGGGGACACGACCCAAGAACAGAATGGAACCAACAGAAAGGGAAAATTATATTAACTGAGAAAATAAGCTAGTACAAATAGTGCAGAGGAAAGAAACTTCAAATCATGCCCTAAGGGCTTACAATAGCATAAATCTGGAGATAATTTCTCCTTTTAGTATCTCCTCTCAAACTCCACTCCGAACTGCCTTTTACAATGCCAAAAATCTCCTTAAATAGACCCCAGAGGGTTAAGGACTAGGAGTACATTCTAGAAAGTGCTAGTAGGCATCCACCGACCAAATAAAAGGTTCCAGAAGCTATTTTAGAAGTTGGTGCAATTCTAGAAGAATCCAGAAACGGTAACCGAACTTCCGGGAGGCATAACTTTTGAACCATAGCTCTGATTGACGAACCGTTTACATTTTTGGAAAGCTCTCGAAGCGCTCTATAGCCCTATGGACAGCTTTGCTCGTCCCCCATTTTTTGGCCCTTTTCGAGGTCATTTAATTCCCCTAACTTGACATCGAAGCATTCTTAGGGGGTCTCCAAAACCTGGAAAACTATAATAACTTTCAAACCGTGGGGCCTTTTGACCTGATTCTTTTTTTGGAACGCTCTAAATCACAATTACATTCATCTGGTCAATTCACACCTTCTAGGTCACCAAAATGATGGCCAAATTGCATGCTCCTATTTTTTCAAGATTTTCAAACGCACTGATAGTGGAACTGTGAGAGTTGGAACCTTTATTTGACCCAAATGGGTATCCAAAAATGTAAAGACATGAAACAGAAACTAAGTCTAGGTACATTTTTTTTTGGGTGACACAGGATTGCCCTTATACCTCTTGATGCTCCTGCATCAGACATCTAGGGTAGATTGAAAAGTGACCCTGTCACTTTATGGATGGTAGAGGAAATCCCAAATGGGAAACCTCAGCTGCTAAAATCCAAGTTGAGTCCTCGATTGGTCGTCCTTTCTATTTCACCAAATATTCTTCATACTGCCTATTTCTGGTACTCCTACCCACACGATGATCTAGAATGTCTTCTATCTCCTCCTTCTTAGAAGTAGGAATTGGACATGGCTCTAACACCAGCTCCTCATCTGCACCATCATCATGATACTCTGTTAAATCTACAATGTTGAAAATGGTCGAAATCTGAATACCATCTGGCAGCTCCACTTCATACACATTTCCTGAGTCATGTTTCCTCAAAATTTTGCAGTGGCCAAATTTCTTCATTTTTAGCTTGTTGTAAGTACCGATTGAAAATATTTCTTTTCATAAGTGTACCATGACTAAATCTCCTACTTGGAATTCCTTATGTCTTCTCCTTTGATCAGCCCTAGCTTTATACTCTTGATTCATCTTGGTTATGTGTGCCTGAACCTCCTCATGTAGACGCTTGATATGTTCAGCAAATTCCTCAGCTTCAACGCTTGTCCTCTCCCCTTGTTCTATCTTCCTCAGCTCTGGTGCAGTCCTTGGGCTACTCCCATATACAATTTGGAATGGTGATTTTCCAGTACTCCTATTTATAGAGTTATTATAAGCAAATTCTGCCTGTGGTAGAATCAAATCCCATCCCTTGGGCTTATCCCCAACTAAATATCTCAGCAAATTTCCTAGACTTCTGTTTACCACTTCTGTTTGGCCATCAGTCTGCGGGTGATGCCTGGAACTGAATTTCAAGTCTGTTCTCAACTTTTTCCACAATGTCCTCCAGAAATACTCCACAAATTTAGTGTCTCTGTCAGAAACTATACTCCTTGGAAGACCATGTAGTCTTACCACCTCTTTGAAAAATAAGTCTGCAATATGGAAAACATCATGAGTTTTGTGGCATGGAATGAAATGTGCCATTTTGAAGAACCTATCAACCACCACGAATACTGAGTCATCACCCCTTTGTGTCCTTGGCAATCCAAGAACAAAATCCATACTTATGTATTGTGACTAAACCCCTTAGACCATATAGACCAGTATTGTGACTAAACCCCTTAGCAACTTGACAAACCTGGCAACTCTGTACAAAATTCTTCACATCTTCTGAAATTTGAGGCCAAAAATAATGTTCTCTAAGAATGGCAATGGTCTTATCTCGACCAAAATGTCCTGCCATCCCTCCACTGTGTTTCTCCTTAATCAGATTTTCCCTCATGGAACTCCTTGGAATGCAAAATTGACTACCTTTGAACAACATGCCATCCTAAATAAAATAGTCTAACCACTTGGTTCTATCTACAGCAACAGGTTCTTTACAAGCTTTCCATGCTTCAGCAAAATCAGGATCCTCAGGGTACAAATTCTTGAGTTCATCAAACCCAACTACTTCAACCTGCATTACTGTAAGCAACAACTGTCTCCTACTTAGTACATCTACAACCCTGTTAGATTTTTCACTTCTATGCTTCAACACAAATGTATAGCTCTGCAAGAACTCTACCCACTTCATAGGCCTCTGATTCAATTTACCTTGGCTATTTAGGTACTATAATGCCTGATGATTAGTATACAAAACAAATTCCTTTGGCAATAAATAATGCCTCCATTTCTTTAAGGCCTGAACTATTGTATAGAACTCTTGATCATAAACAGAACACTTCTTCTTTGCATCATTCAATTTTTCACTAAAATATGCAATAGGCTTACCTTCAAGGCTTAATACAGCCCCAATAGCACTGCCACTAGCATCACAATCCACCTGGAACACTTTTCTAAAATCTGGAAGTGCCAACATAGGCTGTTCTGTCACCTTCTTCTTCAGCAATTCAAAACTTCTCTCAGCTGCTGCAGTCCATTTGAACTCTTTTCTATCCCCTCTTATTGTATCAGTTAGGGGTGCACATATGCCACTGAAATTCTTAATAAAATTCCTATAAAAACTAACCAAACCATGAAATGATCTTACCTCAGTAGCAAACCTCGGAGTAGGCCATTCCAAGATGGCTTTTACCTTCTCTGGATCCATTTTGAGACCTTCAGGTGATATAACAAACCCCAAATAGACTAACTCCCTTTTTGCAAAGACACACTTCTTTAGATTAATTAATAGTTTCTCTTCCCTTAGCCTTTCAAGGACACTACGAATATGCAGTAAATGTTCTTCCAAAGTCTTCCTGAAAATTAAAATATCATCCAAATAGACAATAACAAATTTTCCCAAGAACTTCTTAAGTACCTCATTCATGAGCCACATTAAGGTGCTTGGGGCGTTCGTCAATCCAAAGTGCATGACTAACCACTCATAAAGACCCTCCTTGGTCTTGAAGGCTGTTTTCCACTCATCTCCTTCTCGAATCTGTATCTGATGATAGCCACTCTTTAGATCTATCTTTGTGAAGTACTGAGCTCCACTCAAGCAGTCCATAAGATCATCCATCCTTGGTAAAGGAAATTGGTACTTGATGGTTATCCTATTTATAGCTCGAGAATCTGTACACATCCACCACTCTCCATCCTTCTTTGGTGCGAGTACTGCAAGTACTGCACATGGACTCAGGCTCTCTCAAATCAAGCCCTTCCTCAATAGCTTCTGAACCTGTCTATTTAGCTCCTCTATTTCAATAGGAGTCATCCTGTGAGCAGCCTTGTTAGGCAAACTAGCTCCTGGAATCAGATCTATCTGATGACTGATTTGCCTTACTGGTGGCAATCCATTTGGAACATTATCAGAGATAATATCTCCAAATTCCCCTAGTAAATTTGAAACTTCAAGTGGTATTTCACTACTACCTTCTTTATCTTTCCTAGGAATCAAAGCATAGCACATATGTTGATGTTTCATGCCATCTAAAAACTTCCTTCCATCAACAAGGAAAATCCTAGCACTGCTACATACCTTTTCACCTTCCTTTTTCATGGACTTCAATTTGTGGCGAACTCCATCCTTTGTCAGAGAGTATGTGCTTGCAGGTCCATCATGTATTGCATGTTTATCAAACCGCCATGGTCTACCCAACAATAGATGGCAAACATCCATCGAAATAATGTCACAGAGAACTTCATCATGGTAACTCCCAATTTTGAATTTTACTAAACATTGTTCACTTACCAGGACCTTATGATCATCTTTTACCCAATAAATCTGATAGGGCTGGGGATGTTTCTCCCTCTTGAGCTTTAGCTTAGAGACCATCTCTTCTGATACCAAGTTATCAGTGCTACCACTATCAATGATCACATCACAACATTTATCCTCACACTTGCATCTAGTACGGAAAAAACTCCTCCGTTGTCCTAGTTCATTCTCACCACTTAGTAGGACTCTTTCATTTACCAAGGTCTCTCCTCTTTCTGCATCCTCTGAATGTGATGATTGTGCATCCTCATCCACATGAGCAACCCTAGCTTGGCCCTCAGCTCTCCTATCTGTCCTTCCTTGTTGTTGAGGGCATTCAAAGGCACGATGACCTTCTTCATTGCAATGGACATAGGTTCCACGAAAGCCTCCTCTTCCTTGTCCACGTCCTCTACCTCTTCCTCTTTGATTTTCGAAGTCTTGATCATGGGAGTGGTTGAAACCCTCATTGCTTTGGTTTGTGCTAGTACCCACATCTTCATTTTTCTTTTGGGTTTCATTGCAGCCTCCAGATGATCTACCGCTTCCCCTTCCTCCTTGACCACGCCCTCTTTGTCTTCCTTCGAACCTTTTATTCAGCTTCTCTTCAACTTGTAGGGAAAACTGGTATGCCTCTTCAACACTGGTCATTCTTACCAGACTTAATTCCTCCTGGATGCTTGGTCACAACCCACTGATATAACGAGCAACCTTCTCCTTATTTGCTTCTGCATGCCCTGCTCTAATCAAGAGTCGCTAAAACTCCTCTGTATAGTCTTGGACTTATCTTCCTACTTGCTTTAACACATGCATCTTCTTAAACAGATCCAACTCGTAGTCCACAGGAATGAACTGCTTCTTCAATTTGTCCACCATGCAATCCCATCTTGTGATCTTCTCCTTTCCTCTTCTATTTCTTTCCAATTGAACCTCTTGCCACCAGATTTTTTCATGGCCTTTCAGTTTGGCCTTTGCAAACTTAACCCTATCTAGGTCCCTAATATCCTCATACTCAAAGTATTCTTCCAGTTCATTGATCCAATCAATCAACTCATCTGGTTTCAGATTTCCTGAAAATACACCCACTTCAATTGTAGGTCTTTTCCCAAACTTAGTAATGGCCCTAAAAAGCCTTTCCTCTACAGGATTCAGAACTTCCCCATCAACTTCATCTTTTGGTCCCATTACTTCTTCATTGTCATCCTCACTGTTGTCACCTACGGCAATATTTGCTCCTCTACGAAGCTCCTCTTGCAATGCCTACACTTGCCTTTGGAGGGCTCTAACCTCCTCAGGATTAATAGCTCTGGCCCTTCCACCACACTCTCTTCGTGGGGGCATCTTCTAACTCGAACCCACAACCACACAGTCCTAGTGCAAACTACCTCACAGTCAGCGCTCTGTCTACACACTCAGGAAAACCAGCTCTGATACCACTTAATGGGGACACGACCCAAGAACATAATGGAACCAACAGAAAGGGAAAATTATATTAACTGAAAAATTAAGCTAGTACAAACAGTGCAGAGAAAATAAACTTCAAATCATGCCCTAAGGGCTTACAATAGCATAAATCTGGAGATAATTTCTCCTTTTAGTATATCCTCTCAAACTCCACTCCGAACTGCCTTTTACAATGCCAGAAATCTCCTTAAATAGACCCTAGGGGGTTAAGGACTAGGAGTACATTCTAGAAAGTGCTAGTAGGCATCCACGAACCAAATAGAAGGTTCTGGAAGCTACGTTAGAAGTCGGTGCAATTCTAGAAGAATCTAGAAATGGTAACCGAACTTCCGGGAGGCATAACTTTTGAACCGTAGCTCCAATTGACGAACAGTTTACATTTTTGGAAAGCTCTCAAGGCGCTCTATAGCCCTATGGACAAGCTTTGCTCATCCCCCATTTTTTGGCCCTTTTCGAGGTCATTTAATGCCCCTAACTGACTTCGAAGCATTCTTAGGGGGTCTCCAAAACATAAAAACTGCAATAACTTTCAAACCGTGGGCCCTTTTGACCTGATTCTTTTTCTGGAATGCTCTAAATCACAATTACATTTATCTGGTCAATTCACACCTTCTAGGTCACCAAAATGATGGCCAAACTGCATGCTCCTATTTTTTCAGGATTTTCAAACGCACTGATAGTGGAACTGTGAGAGTTGGAACCTTCATTTGACCCAAATGGGTATCCAAAAATGTAAAGACATGAAACAGAAACTAAGTCTAGGTACTTTTTTTTTTGAGTGACACAGGATTGCCCTTATACCTCTGGATGCTCCTGCATCAGATGATCTAAACAGGAGGATGAAGTGCAGCTCTTACTTTTCTTTTCTTTTGATCTTTGTAATTTGTTTTTCATCTGCCATATCCGATCACAGATGGTATATGTGCAATAATGCTTCGGTTTATACCGATGGCAGTACATATTCTTCTAATCTAAATCAGGTTATGACTCATCTGCAAAGAAGGTCACCTCAAAGTTTGGGGTTTAACACCACTTCCTTAGGTCAAACGCCCAACAAGATCTATGGCCTTCTGCAGTGTATTGGAAATATATCAGCAGAGAAATGCTCAGACTGTGCACAAGCAAATAATTCTATTCGTGAAGTTTGCAACAACAGCACAGGTGCCCTGATATTGATGGACGACTGTTTTCTTCGCTATGACAACTCTAATTTCATTTAAACACTAGATGCGAACACTTTCTCTTATCTCTTTAATGTTAATAACATCTCAGCAAATATGGATGAACTCAGGGCCACAACCTCTAGTCCTCTCTACAACCTGTAAAATCTAGCTTATAATCCTTCAAATAAGAGATTCGCTTTAGGCTCAGCCACCTATTCCACATCCCACAATGTATATGGGCTTGTTCAATGTTGGGGAGATTTATCCATCAGTGATTGCAGAACATGCTTGTTTACAGCAAGAAACAATTTGGAGAATTGTTGTTCTGTTAATGAAGGAGCTCAGGCTATGTCACCAAGCTGTACGGTCATATTTGAGATATACCAATTTTTCGACTCTATACAATCATCACCCCCACCTCCTTCCTCAGAAGTTTCATCAGTGGAGACCCGATCAAAGAGTAAGTAAAATAGCATCTTTATTCTATATCTCTTAGATTATACTCTGGAATATGTTTATAATCAAAAGAATCTACACTGCAGAGAAATCCTTAAAAACATTGCCTATAATATTGGGACTTGTGGGAGGCGTATTTCTGGCGTTGGTTATTTGTCTGATTGTAATGAGAAAAAGAGTTACATCGGCCGTTTTTGGAAAGCCAGTTGCTATAGTTTCCCACAACGAAGGTGCCTTTTCAATTTTTCATCTTTGTAATTAATCTTCTTCTCTGTCGCTTGTAGTTTAGTAAGATCTTCCAAGAATTTTAAGTTCTAATTCATTTGCAGAAAGGCATGAGTATTCTTTTGAATCCGGGTTACTCTTACATGATCAACAACATTTCATCATGAGCTTAGATGCATTGGCAGAAGCCACTCAAAATTTCAATGAAAATAACAAGCTTGGAGAGGCGGGCTTTGGAAGTGTATACAGGGTGTGTTTATCCTCTAACATAATTTTTATACATTAGGCTATTTGTAGGGTACTTGTTAATAGGCGTTCGGAACTCTAATTCTGTTTTGACTTTTTCAGGGAACAACAGCAGAGGGTAATAATATAGCAGTCAAAAAACTGTCAGCGAGATCTACACAAGGCAAAAAGGAGTTTATGAATGAAGTGAAGCTGAGTTCAAATGTTCAGCACCGAAACCTTGTGAAGCTGTTGGGATGCTGTGCTGAGGGAAACGAAAGGCTACTTGTTTATGAATATTTTCCCAACAAAAGCTTAGACTATTTTCTCTTTGGTAAGTCAGATTATGTATTTACAACTATTGATATTAGAGAATATTTTGAATGTGATTATAACATTGATGTGATAAAATTGGTTTTACAGGTCCAGAAAAGCGCAGACAGCTAGATTGGCCTAAAAGCTATAACATCATTGTTGGAATTGCCAGAGGCCTTCTCTATCTTCATGAGGATTCACAGCAAACAACATTTTGCTCGATGACAAACTCAATCCTAAAATAGCAGACTTTGGTTTAGCCAGACTTTTTCCTGAAAACGAGACACAAATAGAAACAAGAGTTGCAGGCACATAGTAACCGCACAAGTTATTTTATTTATCTCCTCTAGAACTCAAATTTAACCCATCTTATGAAAAGATTGTTCCATTTATGTGGTGCAGCGGTTACATGTCTCCAGAGTATGCAATGTTAGGGCAGCTGTCAGTTAAAACCGATGTTTACAGCTTTGGCGTTCTAGTGCTGGAGGTTGTGAGCGGAAGGAGAAATATGGATCCCAATCTTCCCTACGAAACGCAAAACATTTTGCAATGGGTAGGAAAAATAATTTGTGACCAAGGATTTGCGTTCATTATTTTTATGAAGAATAAAAAATGAAATGATATTGTGTGTTTCAAATGTACACATGGAGACTGTACAGAGGGGGACAATTGTTAACTATGGTTAGTTCAACAATAAGGGAAAGTTGTACGCAGGATCGTGTGCTACGATGCATTCACGTTGCGCTTTTGTGTGTGCAAGCCGATCCGGCAGTTCGTCCGGCTATGTCGAATGTCGTTATGATGTTATCGAGCAGTGCGGTGACACTACCAAACCTAGCAAAACCAGCGTTTTTGTGGGCTGCAGAACCAAGTGCTGGAGAAGCCGTAGAAAACAATGAAAACTATGAAAACAGAACACATCTGATTTCAGAGTCTCAAACATCTGGAACCACCGCTTCATCTGAAGCTGGCGTTCCTTCTATAAATAAAACCACCGTTACCGTCTTGGCACCAAGGTAAGTAGTTGCTGGAATATAACCTAATGCCATTGTCGATTTTACTGAGGAACTATTTGATATATTAAATGCCACACCAGAGATATGGGTAATGTGATTTTATTAGTCCTTCTGACTTCTGCGCATCTGAGTTGGGGTAAATTCAATTTAACAATAACTAAACTGCCACCATCGAAACTTGCAACAGTGCTATTCGTGCAGTTTTTGAATCAGACCCTCCAGTGGATGAACTGATGAAGACGTTATAGTTATCGTTTCGTACTTTTGTCTACTTAAATTTATATATGGGGCAACGGTGGTATCCATCCTCCACGGCTACCTATACTATTTTTTTAACGTATTTAATAAATGTTATTTTATAGGTTTTTATATAATCCTCGATTATTATAGTTTTTTTAATAGGCGATGTGTTTGAATAGATGCTTGAATAAACAACATAAAGGCAAAGTTATTTGATTTTTAGGTATCATTTAATATTTATATTAATAATAGTTGGTTGAGGGGTTTGAGGAGGAAAGGACCACAAAGAAAACTTTGAACTCTTTGTTTAAAAAATTACAAAATAGTTGTACAGGGATATAACAACTGGAAGATGAAGTATTGATTAGATATTTACAAATGCTCTACATAGAAAGTAAACTCACCAAAGTCTTAAATCAGAGAATATTGTTCATAACATAATGAAGAAAGAATAGAGAAACCAAAATGCCCAACCCAAAAGACTAAAGAATAATCATTTCCCTATTGACTACCATCTTTCAAACATTACAAATTTTAATCAAATATTATAATTTTTAGAAAAAAAAATATTGCCAACGTAGGTTGATAATCATTACCCAATAAAAATTTAAATGAAGCAGAATTCAATTATTTTTAATTTATAACTTGTATTTTCTAAATGTAATTGAATTAATGAATAATCAACTTAAATTAAAGAATTAACTTTGTAGATACAATAGTTTTAAATTAACCAAGGTACATTGTTGAATTTTTTGGGTTTCAATATGAAATTCCTCAATAGACAATGTGTGAGTTTTTAAAAAAATTGCATGTTTTATTTCAATATTATTCTCTTGTACAGGCATATGTGTGTATGGTACATGGTTGTGTTCAAATGAAAAAGTAATTGTTGTACCAAAATCTATACAAGAACCATTCAAATCTTTGGAACTGTACATCATTTCAAGTAGAATGTCATAATTCATATCAAGATATATATACATTACATTTTCTACAATATTTTATTTGTATGGTATGTTGGTGGTCCTTTTAAACTAAAGATAACAATTTCATTAATAATATTTCTCTTGAATCTCACTAATAGTCCTAAATAACTAGTATATCATATATTTATTTATCATATCTCTTTCTTTGTTGTTTGTTGTGGTAAAATATTGATAAATAAGTCTTTCACTAAGACAAACCCATGAATAATTCTTAATATTTTTCACAATATATGTGTAGGCTAGATTGATTCTACCACTCAAAATAAACATTATTGAGGTGTTTTAGTTGGTTGGTGAAGGAGAAATGTTGTGTGATGATTCTCATACTATGTGTTGACATACATAAGTAATATAAACTAATTTAATTAATGGTATTAACTGCACAAGAGTTTGATTTTATAGGGAAGGCTAAGACAAAAGATTAGACAAAATAGTAACATATTCCTTTAAATTATAATATGTGATAAATCTAATTCTAAATATTAAATGACCAAGTACATAAGTAAGAAAAAGTAGAAGATAGCCAGCACAACAATTGTCCTCGCATAATGCCAAGCTCTGTGGTGGGAAATTTTTCAATTTTGAAAGCTTCAATGTTGTGTGGGAATGGCGATCATGGGTTTCCACCTAGTTTTTCATCATCTACTCTAGAAGATGGTGCCCAATGAAAAGGTGGTTTGTGTACTCTCTCAACTAGATATTTCTCTCGCAACATCTTCATAGGAAAGTTCTTTCTCTGTTCTAGTTGCCCTAGTCTTCTAAAGGAAAAAGGAGGCAAAAAAGTAGTTCCAAATGTTGAAAACGTGGTGATTGACATTCCTAAGAAGTAGGCAGGTTTATTTGGGGATCCAAAGGGTATGCCTCCTTGTCCTCCTTCCAAGGATCTGATTGGGGTGGGTATTCAGGATGGAGAATATAGTATTTTTGTCTCCGATCCTATCCTTGATAAATCTATTTCATCAATAGCATTGACCCTAATAGGGAAGTTAATTGGTCCCTACCCAAATATTGAAGCTATATGTAGCTTTAGAAAGAGAAGTTGGCATCTCAAAGGTCTGTTAGAAATTTTTTTAGTGCTCCCCTTGAGATTCATGACAAGGGCTTAACCATCTTCTGCATACTATATGTTAATTTCTTGTATTGGGAATCGACAAATCAGTTTTTTGGTGCAATTATAACCCCACTCTAAAAAGTGGTAATAGAGCTTGTCATAGGTTTCGAATCCTCAAACCCTCAAGTAATATTAGGGTGGAGATTGTTAGAGAGTTTATCAGCTCTCCCCTCAAGATTCATGACAATAGACTATTGTCTCTTGTGTACTATAAGTTGAGTGGTTGTATTAGGCATTAACAGATCAGTCTTTTGGTGCAATGACAATCCCACTCTAACAAGGTCATGCTGACATTGCAAGCCATCCTAGGGGCTTTCTTTATCATTGGAGCTTGCTAACAAGGTTGACTGTGACTATGTCCCCTTTGGAAAACCTTGGATATTGGGTAAGATCACCTTATCCTTTGCTAAGTGGTCACCAAAATGGAGCTATGATGAATCTTATTTTTGGATATCCCTATCTAGGTTAGGTTTCCTAGCCTTCCCCTAGAATTTTTGAACATGGATGTTTTAAAGGGATTAGTGAGTTGCTTTGGGGAAGTTCTTTCTAGTTACCCAAGAACTTCACCAAAATATAGGCTCCTCTTTTCTAGGGTTTGCGTGAACATAGGGAAATTGGAGAATCTACCTTCGGTAATAGCAATTACCTTAAAGAGAATAATTTTAAAGAAGAAAGTCCAAAATATAGGCCCTTCTTTTCTAGGGTTTGTGTGAACATAGGGAAATTAGAGAATCTCTTCTTGGTAATAGTAATTAACTCAAAACAAGGTATTTTGAAGACGAAAGTGGAGTTTGAATCTCACCCTTTGTCCTATTTTGTCTACAATTAGATAGGCCCATAGGAAATAAATGCCCAAAATAAGAAGAAGAAAACATCTCAACATGGAGCCCCATCTTTCTTGGCTCTTCATTACTCTACTTTTCTCTCCAAATACTAGTTGACCAAGAGAATGATATTTAGGCTCTAGTTGATGTCCAAAAGTAGGGAAGAAATAAGGCTTAATTCAAGAAAATCATGATGAAATCTCCAAGATGGTACTTGTAAAAGTGGAAAGAGGACCGAAGGGTACTTGTTCCTATTTTGGTTAATCCATTGGCAAGGTTGGAACATATAGTAGAAGGAGTTTCAAAATATTTTAGAGGAGAGGAAGTCTTTAAATAAGATCTTTAAGATGGAGAGGTAAGACAATTAGAGTTTGAGCCAACAATCTTTACAAGTGGTGTTTCCTAGTTTGAATGACATAGGGGAGGAAATATTGTTGGGTTCATTAGTCAAGTACTTTTCAAACAAAATAGAGGAGCTCCTCAATCCTCTTCCTTATATTATTCTGAAAACTCAATTTTCATTAGGTTTTCAAAAGGTGGATTTGGTTGATGGAGCTCAAAGTTAATGTTTTGACGTAAATAAAAGGAAGAAGAAACTCCCAACTTTAAACCAGTTCCTCAATATGGTCTAAAAGTCAAGACCAAAGCTAGGTGTGGGTGGTAAGAAACTTGCACATGGAAAGTAGAATAATAAAGATTCAAGAGAGATGTCTAGTAAAGAAGATATTGCAGATAGAAAATAACTGACCATCTAGGTGAGTTGCTCAAAAGGTTCCAAATGAAGATCATGTCATAGAACATAAGAGGACTGAATGCTCCTCATAAGCAAGACATTCTCATAAATATTATTTGTGACCATAAACCATATACTCTTCTGGTCCAAGAAACTAAAATGAATAGAGAAAAAATTGAAGTGATATCATTGTCTAGAAGAAGTAAAGTGTTGGGATGTAGTTCCAAAGGAGCTTTTGGAGGTGTTGTAGTCTTTTGGAACAAGGCCATAGCTCAGGATGAGTTTATCTTTTCTGAAAATAACCTTCTCTGTATTCACTTTTTTCATATTAGAGATAAATTCTTTTGGTCTTTATCCAATGTTTCTGTAATTCTCTATTAAGGAACCCGAAAGAATAAGTCTAAATGTTAGTGAGTTTGGCGAGTTAATTTCTTAAAGACCCTTTTCATTTTAAGATTATTAATCATACATGTAAAGTCTTAACTGGTTCCTTGATTATACCTTTAACACCATTAGTGTGCAAGTTTTAGAGTTAACATTTATTATCCAATCAACTCAACTAGTATTCTTGATTCATTACTTATTTGATTTCCTTAACAATATATATCCTTACTACTTAAATTGATCCATTTATTATTTTTATGTCTACTTATGATTTGATACATTATCCATCCTAAGGACCATTTAAAAATTTGGAACTAATGTCTTAATCCATATATTCAAATACAATTATTTCACATGCACTAAAGACATATGAAAAAGATTAAACAATCAACCATATATGTAAACCTAATCATCTTTTATTCACTAATTACATAGATTATTTATTTCAAAATGTTATGATGAGTATGTGGTTAATCATACATTTATCTAAATACAAGGACATATACAATGTCATAGCATCATAATAAGTTCATTCATCTTTTGAAATTATACAATATATTCACATTTCCCTTTATTTCTAGTAGAGATGCTCTTTAACCTTTTACAAATATTTTCAATTCATGATACACATAAATATAATATTTTACTTTCTTTAAGACTTTACATTACAATATTAAATAGATTTCTTCCAAAGACATGTAGCACATAGACTTCAAGAATTAATCTTTAACAACTGCTTAAAAAGGATCCATATAATCTATTCATGAATATTTGACTGTAATACCTTGAAAATATTTACACCCAATCACATGGATCCATAAATTGCCCACTCCTCTGAGCTAGGAGATAAGATCATGATCCTTATAGGTTCTAAGGTAATCTAAGGCTTACATCCCAAAATAAAATTACAAAGGTAACATATGTTAGAAATGTTTAAAATAGCTTGGGGGAGGGGGTGTCAATCAATTGTTCAAGGTCCTTATGTACCATTTGAAAAATCGAACATAAACACTCACTATTCTACTTATCCTGATGTTTCTTGGTTTCTACTACAAAAATACTATATTAAACATAACATGCTTGTCTTAATGAAAATACCATCAAATGTGATGTAGTAGCATTGAGCTTGGATTTTGGTGGAGTTATTATTTTCATGGTTAGGTATGTGTTGGAGACACCTTAAAGAACCTTTCTTCATGATTGCATAGAGATTGGATGGATTGAGTTGAAGTTTGAGTCATTTTACCTTACATTTGGAGATATATTATTTTCGTGCACATTGCAGGCCATGTAACTAATTTTCCATAATGACTTAGAGGATGAAATTTCAAATATGAAAGAGGTCCTAGATTTCTACCTATGGTTTGAAGCACAAGTTCTAATTCAATTAGTGCTAGGAGATATCATAGTTTTATCCAGACATCTATTTTGGGCATTAATTGTTATTGTAGGCTGACTTACATGGCATTTAATTTATGTATATATATATATATATATATATATATATATATATATATATATATATATTTAATTTGTGTTCTAGGATGACTTGTTGCTTGGATTGGTATAAGTAGGGGTTTTGGGAAGTCTTTAGTCATTATTCATCCATTATTGAGAAGAGGAGGTAATTGAAGAGAGAGTTTTTTCTAAGTCTATGGATAGAGTGCCGAATGTGGGGCAATTTATAGAAGGATTGTGATGGTGTTGTGAATGTGTGGATAGAGCATTGAATGTGAGATAGTTTACACTTGGACCTTGGATGAAGTTGGAGCAGTGCTAGTAGCTACGGCTTGGAAAACAAGGAGATTGCTTGGTGGGCTTGTGAGCACAAGTTGAGATCTTCCTTGTAGGTTTCTACTAGAGTGTGGATTTGGACTAGCTAGGGTTTGGATTTGATCTTGAGGGATCTTACAAAATTGTTATTATAATTTTTATTGTATTTGGTCGTAATTGGGAAGGCCTTATAGCCTGACACATTGCATGAAATCAATTATATTTTATGAATATATTATTGTAATTTGGTATCAAATCTTGCATTATTAGTTCTTGTTGTTGTGTTTCCATTATGTGGTTATTTGCTGGGGGCTAGGACATCTCCTTTAGGGATACTCATACCCTATAGTATGTTAGATGGTATCAGACCTAAGGTTATTCCTAAGTGTGTAGACAGATCACCAAAGTTGAGGCAGTTTACACCAGGACCTTGGGAGGGCATGTAGATTGATCGATGAATGCAAGGATGGAAGGTTGATCTTGTTGAGGCATGATTGTAAAGAGTTTCTAGATTATATATTTGTGGTCCTTGAATTCTGGTGTAGCTCTTGATTGTTCATGGATGGTGGCAGGTTACGATCTAACTTACAAATAATTCAAGGTTCTCCCAAGGAGCATGGGAAGGATTTTTCGCAAAGGGTTTATGAAGATCTTGGGAGATCTCTCCAAGAGGATTGGACTCTAAGATGATTTCAAAATCTCAGTGATGTGGTGGAGAGGAGGTTTTCTAAGATGTCTAGTTAGTTTGAAGCTAGCTTGATTGATCGAGTAGAGGACAGGGTGAGGAAGGTATTCTGTGGATGTTTGTGGAGTTGGAGTCTATCGATCTAGAAGAGAGTTGTTTGGCTAGTTAAGAGACTTGTTCGTGAAAGAAGATGGCATACCAAGGTCGAGGTGGAAGAGGTTCGTTTTGTTAATCAAATTGTGAAGTCTAATACAAAACTTGCAGAGCAGCTAGAGGTTATTGCTAAAGATATTCCTAACCTTATTGATGTTGGGATAGAGGTTGGTTTTGATGATAATTGGTTGGATCTAACATGGAAATTCCAAAGCGTGTGGTTGCAGATGATCTAGTTGTTATTGGTGGTGAGTTATGTATTACAGAGCATCTTGTTGTGAGTAATGAGATTGCTGATGTTGTGAGTTTGGCATGTGTTTATGGAGGTCTAGATATTTTTGCTAATGCGAAGTTTGTTGCTACTGATGTGGAGTTTGTTGCTACTGGTGTGGTTTCACTAATTGCTGATGTGGATGAGGGTTTGTTGATGAAGTATTATGTTCAGTTTGTTTTGGGGATTGAGCATGCTAACTGGGTGGTTGAGATTCTAGTGTTTGATAGAATGATGTGGATGTGGATGATGTGCAGATTGGTTTTCTTGTCCTTGTTGGAGTGGAAGCCTTTGGTGAAGATGAAGATGGTTGTTGCTCTTTTTTTGGGCATCAAAGTGTGGGACACACTTTTCTATTTACCTAGGGAGTCTGATGCAGGAGCATTGGGCTTAGATTTTGGTGGATTTATGATTTTCATGGTTAGGTATGTGTTGAAGACACATTGGAGAAACTTTCCTCATGATTTCATAGAGATTGGAAGGATTGAGTTGAAGTTTGAGTCATTTTACCTTGCTTCTAGAGATATATTATTTTGGTGCTTATTGTAGGCTGTGTAACTAATTTTCCATAATGAGATAGAGGATGAAATTTTAGAGATTCAAGAGGATCTGGATTTCTACCTATGGTTCGAAGCATGAGTTCTAATTCAATCCGAGCTTGGAGATATCACAATTTTACTTAGACATTGATTTTAGGCATTAATTATTATTGTAGGCTGACTTGTGGCATTTAATTTATGTATTTGTATTTAATTTTTGTGCTAGGATAACTTGTGGCTTAGATTGGTATAAGTAGGGGTTGTGGGGAAGTCTTTAGTCATTATTCATCCATCATGGAGAAGAGGAGGTAGGTAAAGAGCGAGTTTTTCCTAAGTCTATGGACATAGTGTTGAATGTGAGGTAGCTTATAATAAGATTGTGATAGAGTTGTGAATGTGTGGATAGAGTGCTGAATGTGAGGTAGTTTACACTTGGATCTTGGATGATGTTGGAGTAGAGCTAGTAGCTATGGCTTGGAAAACAAGGAGATTGCTTGGTAGGCTTGCAAGCACAAGTTGAGATCTTCCTTGGAGGTGTCTACTTGAGTGTGGATTTGGACTAGCTAGGGTTTGGATTGGATCTTGAGGGATCTTGTAGAATTTTTATTATAATTGCTATTGTATTTGGTCATAATTGGGAAGGCCTTATAGCCGGACACATTGCATGTAATTAGTTATATATTATTGTAATTTGGTATCATATCTGGCATTATTGCTTCTTGTTGTTGTGTTTTTGTCGTGTGGTTATTTGCTAGGGGCTAGGACATCTCCTTTGGGGATACTCTTTCCCTAAACTACATCAAAATGTAAAACAGATAGAGAATTCATCACAAATTTGACACTAGATGTTTTCTTGGAAATCCAATTTGAGAAAAACCACCAGAAACATGTCAGCACTTTTTCACTATTTTGGAGTGAGCCCTATCAGGGGACAACCTTGTTAAAGGTTTACAATACACACTATTAAGTGTAACCTAGATAGAAGACTTAATCACCCTATTCAGAGTGGCCTTGTCAAAGGACTTTAATCATTCCATTTAGAATGTCACCTAGTTAAAGGATTTACAAAGACTATTAAGTCTTTCAAATGACTATTAGGTCAACCTTTGTTAAAAGGATTTAAATACAAATTATTTACATGATAACAAATAAAATAATATGTTTTGATCTATATGATTACAACTTGCTTTGCAAGTTTGATCTATGTTCAATCCATGTCATGAATTACTAATAAGCTTCCCATTGTCATCTCTATTCTTGATTTGCTTGGCAACCCTTCCAAAAATCTTCCTTCCCTTCTCATCAACACTTAAGCCACCTACTTAGTTTCACTTATCAAAATCAGTAGCATCTGTGTAATCAATCTCCTTTACCTTTGCATTCACTCACACACTCTTTTGTTCACCCTTGTGTGTCTATAATCCACCTTTTTCTATACACCTTTCTTATACATATACACCATTACACCATTTTGTTCAGCTCTGTACCTATTTAAATAGGAAATTCTTTCTTTAGTATTTTCCATCATCACCGTGGATCTTAGAGTTTACGATCAACTTCAATATGATTCATTGTATCTATCCATCTTCTTGATCATCCTCTAGAAACTTCTCTAGAATCTGTCTATTAGGTCTTTACTTAATCCTCACCCTAAATCTAATGGTCTAACTCATCAATCTTATCTTCAACACGGTTTACATCTTCCAAGAAATCAATTAAGTCAGCTTGATCTCATTATTTCTTCAAATTCATTCTCATAGTGTTACTCAACAATCTCTAAATTTTGACACTCAGACACTATAAAACTTCTGGTTTGACATCAACTATCTTTCTTGGTTGATACTAATGCTTGGTCAAAACTAGATTTTCTCTACACTTACTGTGGCTTAGTTGACACTAGCATCACTTGACATTCTTTAGCCTTTTACTATGTTTCTCGGCTTATCTTAACTTTCTTGATATAAAAAGTCCAATTTCTTTGTCAAAGTCTATCTAATCAAATGTCCATTGTAACTTCCTTTTCATAAGTCAACCTTTCCTCTAGGTAATATTGTTATGAGTGATTTCTCAAATCCTCTTCATCAATCAAACAGATATGAAATTTAGATTAGATAGCAATATGTATTATCAATAGATTTGACATCAATGACAAAACGATAATTGTTCCAATTGCAAGTTTCCAACAATCTCCCTCTTTGACATTGATAGAAACATCTCAATATTTAGTAGTACCTTAATGTGTCACATGTATCTCACTTTGTTACCATATAATCCAAAATCAATATCCTTAGTTTCATTCCAATTTCCTTTGCTGATTTTTTCCCTTTGAAACAATAGATCTTCTTCTCCAACTTTTGTATATCTCCCTCTTTCTTTTCATCTTAGCATATCTCTCTATTATATGTCTTTGTGTCTCTTTATAAGTATCTCTCCCTCTTTGACAACAATGCTAAAAAAGCTTTATTTATTTAGCAAATACACTTAGAGCTCTTGAAAATCAAATCTCTTCACATATCTAAATTATGTAGATTTTGTATGTCTAGCTGATTTCTATCATTTGTCTATGACTTATCTATTATGTTGTACTTAACTATCTACCTTAGGTATTTCCCAAAGTAGAGCTATATTACATAACTATAGGATATTCTAATTAGCACATCTCATGCAATGCACCTCATCTCCTTAAGTATCTTTTGTTAGAGGAATTACCCCTAATTTAACTTTAACATATTTATGAACCTATTTAGGTAAGGCTTTTGTGAATATGTTAGTGATTTGTTCTTTGGTATTCATATATTCTAGCTTCAGTTCTTTATTTTGAACTAGTTCCCTCAAGTAGTGATACTTGATAGCAATGTGTTTTGTCTCACTATGCATCAATGGATTTTTTGGAATGTTAATAGCACTTGTGTTATCTCACAATAGATAACCACTAGATCTGTAATCTCTTGTTTCATTCCTTTCAGTAATTATTTAGTCCACATAATGTTTGAATGGTTCATTACAACTACCACATACTTAGCTTCAACTATTTATTGGGAGATACAATTCTTCTTTTTTCTTGTCCATGACACCAATCTCTTTCCCAGAAAAAATGTTTCTCCACTAGTGCTTTTTGTTTCATCTATATTTCATGTCTAATCCAAGTCTGTGATTAACTTTAGTTCAAATCTATAACTTCTCTTGTAATACAATGCATAGACTTCTATACCTCTCATATATCTCATTATCCTTTTCACTACCATCATGTGATTTTCTTTAGGATTTTCTCAAAATCTAGCAACTATCCCAAATGCTAAAGCAATATCTAGTTTGTTGTGAACAACATACTATAATTTTCCAACCATGGATATGTATAAGGTTCAATTCACTTTAGAATGATCATCATTCTTAAATAACTTATGTCTTGTAGACATAGGTGTAGTTAGTGGCCTTGAATCTTTCATACCAAAAGTATTTAGTACCTCCTTCATGTATTTGGAATGAGTAATTAAAAAAAAACTTTATTTGGCATACTTATAATCTAGCAGAGAATTTGATTTCACCAAACATAAACATATCAAATTCCTTCTTCATTTCATTAACAAATGATTTGCATAATGGTTCTCTTCCTCCAAATATAATATCATCAAAAAATAATTCTAATAACAGTTCTTGACAATAGATGAACTTGTTTCTCTATTTGAAAACATTCTTCTAGTAGAAACTCAGATAAATCCAACCACTAATCCAATCCCATTGCATGATCCAGGGGATATGTCTTACGTTGATGTTGTGTTCACCCATAATAGAAGAGCACTACAATTGACTTTTGGAGATCACAAGTGGACCATGTGGTTCCCTAAAATTGAGATATTGAAAGCTCCCTTGCGCGCACACGTGTATCTACACACACACACACACACACACACACAATGACTAACATTTATATATATTATAACTTTCTATCAAATATAAAAAACCTTTTTGGTACTTACAACATCATGATTATATCAGAGTATCATGGATCAATGAAATATACAACTATACATGAATGTATGAAACAACTATGTATAGTTTTATATTTTTTTGATCCATGATACTCTGATATAATCATGATGTTTTTGAAGTATTAGATAGTAGCCAAAAGGATGAGGGGCTGACCCCAAAGTATAAAAATGTTGAAGAATCAGTTGGAGGTGATTACCTCCCAATCAACTAATTGATGTCAAATTTATACTTCAAAAAACAAAAAAGTTCCAGAACAAAACCAGTGCTACTAATAGTCGTGTTACTAACTCGCAAATAAAATTGAAAAGCATTCTAGAATATAATTATGATGTTGTAAGTACTAAAACAACTTCTTTATATTTGATAGAAAATTATAATATATATAAATGACAGCCATTATATATATATAGATAGATAGAGAGAGAGAGAGAGAGAGAGGGAGGTATCCATACATATCTCTATATATACATATAGATATATACACAGAGTCTTATGTATAAAATTATGTTAGTTTTTAATTAAAAATAAATATAACATGTTTCTTAATATATATATTTTTTTATTCATAGTTTCTATATATAGAAAACATAAAAGCATATAAAAAATTAAATATAAACAGCTGATTTGTAAATAACTCTTTATTAGTAAAATGAAGTAAAATAATTATAAAAGAAAAAGTCATCAAACGGATATTCTTAATACACCCATTGATTAGGAACAAAAGTTAAATCCATTCAATCTGGTACTCTGCGTTCCAAGTTCACGCGCCCTTTAATAACAATAATAAAATGTTGACTTGCTCGAAAATGTGAATTCATGCAATTGATGGCCCATTATTACAATCATATTCTCCAAGAGGGACCAACGATGAGCAAGGAAAGCGTGGCAGAAGTAAAATCGAGTTCCACAAAATTATATATATATATATATATATATATATAATTTTAAGGTCTTTTATTAAATGAGAACCAAAATATTAAATATTTTAAGTATTTATAAATTTTAATAGTAAAGATTTAGTATACTATTTTCTCGTTTAACCAGGAAGCACAGGAACAATATAAAAGTGATTTCATGAACAAAATTTCTCTTTGATTGACAGAAGCCAATATGAAAATCATCCACAGGTCTACATCAAGAGTCTGAACGTAATATTATCTCCTAATAATAAGTTTTGAAGATATAGACAGAAAATGAACGCGTCGAAATCAATCCCCGTAATTCCAGTAAAGCTCGTTAATCCGAACTTGTTAATTTATCCCGAGTGTAATAAAATATGAAAGGAAAGAGGAAATGGACCACCTGCATGATTGAGCATTCCAACAAACCGGACCTTTCAATTTTTTTATTTTGCTTACTTATGCGACCTAATGAGAAAGAGGCGGCATAGATAGCGGCCTTGTCTGGAATTTAAGCATATGTATTCTCATTATTTATATAAGCAGAAGTTTTTTAATCTCATTTATGTAATGGCAGCTTGCAATGAAGGAATCTGCAACCCATTAACGATTGAAAGAGACGGATGTGAGCTATCACCATTGATTTCATCAGATTTAAAATTTGATAACATACCAAATGACCGATATTAAATACATGGTAATACAAATTTAACTGTACACATTTGTAGTTATTGGATTATCACAAAGTTTATATTAAACAACAATAAAGTATCCACTGGTCATCCAGAATATTCATGAGATACCTTTCAGTCTATGTCATTGTTTATTTATAAGGTGAAGCAACAATTAAAAATAATTTGAAATACAGTAAATTTTATATCTGCATTGCCACTATCACTTTTCTATTATAAAGCATCGTGCTCTGTATTAAAAGATCACTCATTCGTTGATTATATAAATCCATAATGATTGAAGTATTTCTTCGCGACATGGCAATATAATCTTTTGAAATAGCCACATTCTATGTACTCTTTAGCCTCATTTTATGTATTATTTTTCCAACGTTTGTGAAGGTTGTATAAAATAAGATTATTAGATATTAAGAATGTGTCCTAAATTAAAATTCATAGTAATGTATATTACTAGTATGAAATGATTTTATTAGGTTTGAAAAAGGTTTTTCTAAAGTTTCATACAAAAGTCTAAGAATATTATAGATTAAGAATGTGTCCTAAATTAACATGCATAGTAAAGTATATATTATTACTATGAAATGATATTCATTTTTAAAAGGTAAATTTTTATTTAATCTGATGCAAAAATAATTTCAAATTACGAAGAAAAAACTTATTTTTTCATTTTTATCTAATTATTTTATGATCTGATTATGTAAAGTGGGATACAACCTAAGCCCTTATATCAAAATTAACACTAGTCCAAAGACATAATGATAAGCTTATTATTATGAGTTAGATTCTATTAAATATGTTAGCCTTGAGAGAAATTGAAATTAAATAATTTGTACCTATAGATCTATTATGTGTATCTATATGTTATTACAATATTATATGATTGCTCATTGTATATGTATGTATGTATGTATGTATGTATGTTTGTGTATATATATATATATACACACACACACACAAACATATACGCACTACTAATATAAGTTGAGCATTTTTAATACCTTGTAATAACTTCATGTTATTTATCATTACCTCTTAGCATCGAGTTTTTATTTGTAATCAGCGTTAATCTTTTGACCGAGTCAGTCAGCCCCACAAGCAATTTTCTCACTGTCTTCACCATTTACTGATTGACAAGACAATCCTTTCAATGGGACATGTCTTCCGCCGTGACCTATAACAACATATATAAATGTGATGGGATAGACTACGATCAATAACAAAGGCAATTGAACTCTATTCCCATTGCATATCAATTATAATATATATTTTTTCAATACACTTGTAAACAAGATATTATCATATATAATTTTCTTATATTAATTACTTAAACAATTCAAATATTAATATTAAGATATTATAGTGTGGACATATCTATCTTAAGAATCTAAAGTCTTTAAAATCATTATATATATATATATATATTGAGATTTACACCAAAGAGAAGAGATATATATATAACTTTACATGGTATTAGAGCCAAATTGGTAGAGAAATCTTGAATTTCATTTCAATTAAAAATAGAAGACATAATGACAAACAATTTTAGAGTTGAAGATAGACTTGAAGGTGCACCAAACTTTTTCTCTTAGAAAACTCGCATTATAACGATTCTTGAAGAACTGGAACTAGAAACATTCATTGAAAAATATATTTCAATAAGTCAAAGTGAATTAGATGGACTCACCTGGAAAAAGGCAGAACAATAAAGAAATTAAAATTATTGTTGATTCACTAAAGGATCACATTCTTCCTTCTATATCAGATATGAAAAGTGCATATGACGTATTTAAAACCATAAAAGATACATTTGAGATAAATAACTCAAGTAGACTGATCACTTTAAGAACTCAACTACTAAATATTAAAATAGAAAAAGGAGATTATGTTCAATCTTATTTCGAGAATTTTTTTGAAACTAAGAATCACATCAAATCAAGAAGGAGAAAATCAAGCTCTTCACACTATCTCAAATAAACAAAAGAAATTCAATCATAAGAAAAAGAATTTTAGAAATAATGATTACTCCAAAGTTAAGTGTTACAAGTGTAAGAAGATGGGACACACCTTTAGAAACTATCTAGTGAGAGAAAATACTAGCCTCCCTAGCTGAAACAAAGGAAGATGATAATCAACTATACTATTATGCACTTTCAAGTGAAGTAAATTCAAATAAAGAAGCTTGGATTCTAGATAGTGGTGAATTTCATCACATCTCTAGATTCAGAGATATGTTTGATACATTTGGAACTTATATTACTGAAGGTGTCACAATTGGAGACAAGTCCACCTATCCTATCAAAGGCCTTGGGACTTGTTCTATCAAATTAAAAGGTGGAGCTACACTTGATCTCAAAGATGTCTTATTCATACCAAGTATAAATAGAAATCTAATTTCAATCTTGAGTCTAATCGATGATGCATATCAAGTCACCTTCAGCAAAGACAAAGTACTATACTAGCCTAATAACTCAAATCTAAAAAGAGCTATTATCATAGGGTCCAGATTTGGAACATTATATAGATTCAGTAGTATTCAAATGCAAGAAATTAGTCATGAAACATCAAATGTTAATGAATTATGGCATAGATGACTTGGGCATATTGGGTTCAACTTACTTCCAAATTTAGAAAAGATCACTTCTGGAACCCCTAAACTAGACTCAACCCATATAGGAACTTGGAAAGGGTGTACTCTAGGGAAAATCATAAAAAAGATCATTTCCCTATAGTGAGCACAAGTCAAAATCAGTTTTGGAACTAGTCCACTCATACCTATGTGGATCCATGCCCACACCATCTCTAGGGGGATTCCTTAATTATATATCTTTCATTGATGACTTCTCGATGAAGACTTGGATCTATTTTTTGAAAGTCATAGAATCTAATGATGTACTATCAAAATTCAAAACCTTCAGAGCTTAGTAGAAAATTAGATTGGTAAAAGGATTAAAACATTAAGATTAGACAATGGAGGTGAGTATACATATGAAATCTTCAAAAAAAATTTGCAATTCTATTGGGATTAATAGGGAGTCTATAGTACCTTATAATCCTCAACCAAATTGAGTCATAGAAAGAAAAAAATAGAACCATAATTGAAGCCACAAAGGCTATGTTATGTAGTGCCTACCCTCGTTCACATCTTTTCTAGACATTGTTGTTATTATCAAACTATGATAGACTAGTTTTATGTTGATGGATTAGTGGTATTGTTTTGACACTGTTAGACATTATGTTATGGATTCAGTGGTTATATGATGAGATCATTTAGACTTTACATTTCATGCATACATGATGATCATTATACTATTTTCAGTTATTATTGATGATTAGATGGATGGTTTATTATCTTATGTGTTTTATTATGGATACTTACCCCATACTTGCATGTGTATGGTGTACGTGTTTTCTTATTATATGGCATTTTTGATGTGGTTAAAGAAGGGAGTCGTAGTCACTTGCTTAGTCGGGATCTACACGATGCACCACTTCCTGCCATTGTCTGTTTACCTTAGCATTATATATATATATATATATATTGTATGTACATCCATGGTTTTTCTGCAGGTTGCAAGTACCAGGTATCGACTTCCCTGAATTGCCAAGATGAGCGTACCCTATTATACTATCTCAATGATAAGAGAATGAAGATAAATTCTCAAGTCCAAATCCCAAACCCTTAAACCAATTGTCCTAGTGAGATAGGACAAGTATCTGGATATTTTACCCACCGAATGTGTCGGATGACATAATTCATGATTTTTAACCCTTTAGACTGATTTTGAGTGAATTGCTCTATGATGGGTTTTCATATTTTATCTTGGAAGTCTATGGTGAATTTTCTATTAATTAAGTCTTAATAAATTGATTTAATTAATAAATTAATTATTTGAGAAAATTAATATAAAATATCATGTTATTTGGTATTTTGATTATAATTAATTGAATGGGAATTAATTGAGGAAAAAGAATTAAATAAAAGAAAATTAGAAATTAAAATTAATAATAATAATAAAATAATAATAAAGTAATAAATAAATAATAATAATAAAAGTTATAAAAATTAAAATAAAAGTTATAAATATTTAAATAGAAATTATATAAAAAGTAAATTGGAGTTATAAGCTTGCATGGGAATTAATGCACTTCTCTATTTCTCATGTGTCAACAACACGGGGGATAGTGCATGAATTAAGCACATGGTGTCTACAACTCTATGGCTCATCTTGAAGGTTGGAAAAGACCCATGCTTAGTTGGTGACACCTTCCAGCTATTTCTAGAAGCATTCTAGATGTTTCCTAAAAGCTCTTTATTTTCAGGCATTCATAGAAGCTTGGACATCACGTTGGGACAGTAATTGGAGCATTGGAGGACTCAAGAATTCTGAAGAAGGGAGGAGCTTGCTCTGCAGATTTTTTGAGAAAGAGCGATTTAGCATCACAATCCGGGTAGATTCTTGTGATTTTATTTATACAATTTTCACATCACGCATTCCCTGTCTTCATCGTGTCTTCCATATGTCTTCTGAGAAGTTTCATATTTATATCCATTCTCAATGTGGGTAGATTAATTTATTTAAAAATTTCATATGCATAGATCTGAAAGATCACGGGGCTAGGGTTTAATTTATAGCCAAATCCATTAGAAAATTAACTGAGTGAATCTATAATGCAAATATTTTAAAGTTCCTAAGTTGTAGATATAATCCTTGTGGAAAAAAAAACATACATGCCTATATATTCATATCTGCACGCGCGCGCGCGCACACACACACACACACACACACACACACACACACATATATGTATATGTATGTATATATATATATATACATATACATATACATATATATATATATATACATATATATATAGATATACATATACATATATATAGATATATATATATATATATGTATATATATATGTATATGTATATATATATATGTATATGTATATCTATATATATATGTACATGTACATATGTATATGTATATGTATATATATATATATATGTATATATATATATATGTATATGTATATCTATATATATATGTACATGTACATATACATATATATATGTACATGTACATATGTACATGTACATGTACAAACATATATGTATATGTATATATATATATTGATATATATAAATATGTACATATGTATATATATATAATGCACCGAATTGAACGATTGATAAATCGCAGTGGGGAAACTTAATAAATCGCATCGCGATTCATATCACGTGGAAACAATGTTTTAAAAAGTATATATTAAAATGAGGTGGGCACGATTCATACCCCACACCTGCGGAAGGTAGAGACCTGCCATCGCAGGCCTGTGGCGACAAGGGTACTACATACCCGTTGTCGGCGTACTGCCTGCGACGACAGGGGTACTACGTACCCGCTGTCGCCGCAGTGCCTGCAACCACAGGTACAATGTACCGCAGCAAGAGTTTGGGGGGGTTAATTAATGTTAATGTTATGCAAAAAAATGTTATGTTAAAATGTTTATAAACAAACGTTATACGAATCGATTCTCATTGCTATATAATACGGTGTCAATCGAAATTGTTGAATCAATTTTATGAAAATGTAATAACTATTTATATATTTACATATATATATATATATATATATATATATATATATATATATATATATATATATATATATATATATATATATATATATATATATATATATTTATTTATTTATATTTTTATATATATATATTTATATATATGTATGTATGTATGTATGTATGTAATATGTAAATATGTTATTTATAAATTTAAGTTATTATTATTTGATAAATGATTTATATTGATGGTTTATTTTCATCAAGGTGACTCTTTAATAAATTTCAACTATTTAATAATTTAATTGTTTTAAATTATTAAATAAAGAATTGATAGTTTGGTGGGGAATGTATCAAACAAATATTATTAATTGGAAAATGGATTTTTTTTAGTTCTAGTAAGGAAAACTTTTATCCAAAAATAATATATGTGTTCTTTCATTCAAACTTGGAAACTTAAACTAATAACTCTACATTTAAATTCAAGTTGTAAACTTTGTAAAACCAAAACATGTGTTTGCATTGTGTATTCTTTAAGCTATTGTTTTGGGTTTTGCATTGACTAGTGTTGACCAGTATAGGACATCTACCAAAGGCTTGGGGGTTATGTGATTGTGGTGACATGATGATGTTTTAATCTTGATCTTTATAAACCCAACCATGGTTATGTGATGGAATGCTCTATGTATTGGTTGTGATTACTGATTGTTATAGTTGAGATTCTTATGTATAAGACACTTGACTTAATTATTATTTTGGTCATCAATTAGTTATCCTTGGTCATTTTCTAGTCACCATGATGGGACTATAATGTGGATTTATTTTTTATGATGTCATGTTGTGACATGTTCGACTCAACCATTTTTGGAGTCTTCGATCAGTATGATTGAGATATATATTTTGGTTATTGAGAACCATTGGATATTTGATTATCAATGATACTTCAGTTGCCAATAGAGAGTTGTTGTGTTCATGATTTTCTATGGATGTTAGCTCATGGAGATTTGATGCTTTTATGCATATTTGATGATTTTATGGATTATCTTTTGTGATTTTGAGATTTATGATTCCATGAGCATTAGGGTAGGATATCTGCATGTAGTGATGGGTAGTGGCTTGCAATGGGGGCCAGAGCCCTAAGAGGCTGCCAGGGTAACTCATTGTAAGTTGGATTAATAAGTGATAACATTCACACCTAATACTAACCGAATGAACCTAAAAAGATAAGTGTTTTGTTCTTGCCCATGCCTTGAGTGCTTGTACAGGCTAGGATGGGAGTAGTGAGATGCATGGTTGCGACCTTGCATTCTGTAGTATGCCTCGTCAGTATGAGAGGATACTAGTGGCTGCATGAAATCAGTATGGACCCGTGGAGTTTAGCTAACTACCAAGGTAACTTGTACATGATAATTGCGATGACACTTTCTTGCTTGCATAGTAGGTTCCTACATGTCATTGTGTGCCTCCGGGATTAGATGTCAAATTTTGTGTTTGGAACCTTTGAGTTAGTATACTTTTAAGATTCCTAGACTTATAGAGATATGCGCTATGTGATTTTGATAGCCTATTTGGGACTTGAGATTATCTCCTTAGCACGATGGGAGTGGACCACTTAGGTACCACGTGGTCGGGTGGTAGTGTATTTTCCACTCTTATCATTTTGAGATTCATTGAGACATCGTGGCTGATGCATCCTTCATGATGGTGGATATGTATCCTTTTTTATTGATGATTAGCATATGTTAGATGTTGTTATCTTACTTTCTACATATGATGTTGTATATATTAGGAGTGACATTCTTACTATGTAATACCGATGATCTCTTCGGTGATTTGGAATGTTATGCACAGAGGGATGGCTAGGATCCGCGATGGTCTAATGATGCTATTAACGGTTGGGAGGAACCATGCACTTAGTTGATTAAGTTTGATCTTTATGATGGATGTATATGTCTTCTGTGATGTTGTATCATGTGTATCATGTGATTATCTCTACTTTGATGTATCATGGATTAGAATAGGATGATGTACCTTATTCTATGTATGTATATTCTTTTAAGCTTGTCATACCCTGTGACATGTACAATGGATGATTGAGTGTTTCAAATGTAATGTATAAACATTGGACTTATCATTATTATTTCATGTGGATGTTGTTCTAGATGGATTCATGTATGTAATTCAATGTTAAGGGATCTTAAAGAAGGTAATCTATTATGTATGATGGACATTACTATTGCTTCCATTATTGTGCATTAGTCATATGTGGTATTTACTTTCAAAAAAAAAAGATGCTACTAAACTTAGTGAAATTCTAGGTTAACTCTTTGGATCCCTTGGCGGGGCATTACATTTGGTATCAGAGCTCGAGTTTCTACATTGGGAGCTCTGGGTACTTTGGAATAACTAAAAATTTGAACTATTAAGTGTAACTTTCCAAACTTGATCTAGGTGAACTGAAGCAGAACTTGAACTGTTACTTGAATATTTTTCATACTTCAACACTTAGTTTCAAAACTGGAAATTTTACTTAAACCTAGACATAGAACTGAACTTAGCACCTTGTACTATTTCAGGATGGTATCTGGGACTAGGTCTTCTATTAGAGGTTGTGGTCGTCGATGAACTATCAATGTCCATGAGTCTTCCCATGAGCGATCGGCTCATGTAGAGAGCAGGGAAGAGCACTCTAGTAGGTAGCAGGAAGAGAGTCGTAGAGAGGACCAAGCTGAGCCTGAAGAGGTCAGTTTAAGACAGATGATGCAGACTATTCTAGAAGGTCTACCTCCTATTCAAGAACAGCTTAAAGTGCATTAGAGAGAACAAGAGCATAGACCCAGATCTAGAAGTCCTTAAGAGGAATGTCAGAGGTCCATTGTGTCCACTCAGATGAAGAATCTTTCAAGATCCAAGGTTAAGCCTTTCAACGGGCAAGGTTCTGGTTATGTGGCCAAGCAGTGGCTTATTTCCCTCGATAGGATTTTTTCCATGCAGGTGTTTGACAACAATGTTAAGGCAAGATTTGCGATCACTAACTTAGAGAATTTTGGGGCCACTTGGTGGACGATAAAGGAGAAGAAGTTGGGAATTGATATGAGCAGTGTTACAGGGAGTTATTCCTAGAGAGTTTCTAAGAATGATTCCTACCAGAGGAATCGAAACAACAAAGGGTTGATGAATTTCATAATCTTAGACAGTATACTTTGTCAGTAATCAAGTATGAGTGTAACTTTTATGAGCTTATGTGTTTTTTAGGGTTTAGTGGAAATTTAGCTCAGTTGACACAACACTTTATTAGGGGGTTGAATAACCATATTATTGGGGGAGTTAAGGTATTTGAGCCAAAAATCCTCAAGGATGTGATGCATCGAGCTATCCTTGTTGAGAAAAGTGTCAACCTTAGTCAAGGTGGTTTTGTAGGAGCGCCAGCAGCATCAGGATCTAAAAGCAACTACAATTCAGGTGGTAGCAAGAACTTTTCCTTCTCTAAGGGGAAACAGTATCAGCAGCAGTCTCAGCAGAAACAGCAACAGAAAGGCTCAAATTCTCAAGCTCAAGGCGGTGGCAAAGGTTCTAACACCAAGAACAACCATAATGCTCAATGCAATAAACATAATCAATCCAATCAGCCAGCTCATAGTAGCTAGTCTTTTGTTAGCAGGAATAGTTGTCAGCAATAAAATGTACCACCTATGGGAAGAGGTTCTGGCAGAAATACAGAATGTCTTTCATGTGGTCAGATTGGACATTATGTAGCTCAGTGTCCTCAGTGATCACCTCAGTTTTTAGGACCTAGACCTACCGTTTCAGAGCCTATAGTGGGTGATGCAGGTAGAACTCATAGAGTTTTTGTAGCAATTGATCAGCGTTAGGTAGATCATCAAGGAACAGAGGTTGAGACCACAGGTGCTATTAGAGGTATATCTCTTTTAGTATTTTTTGATTCAGGAGCTAAAAATTCATTTATTTCACCATCTATAGTTTCTAAGTGTAAGCTGGATGCGATGAAGCAAGATCGTGGTTGGCAAGTGGAACTAGCCTTAGGCATTAAGGTCTCCACAAATTCTATAGTTCATAAGTGTGGGCTTAGCTTAGGAAGCTTTGATATAGTAGTGGATCTTTGAGTCATACCCCTTGGTTCCTATGATGTGGTTATTAGCATGGACTGGCTTAGATCTCATAGAGCTAGTATAGATTGCAGGAAGAAGATTATTATGTGCCAAGATGACCAAGGGAATGATGTGCAGATAGTTGGGATACCGAGGCCTATATCTCTGCGGATGATTTCTGCTATGCAATTGAAGCGAAGCTTCCATAAGGGATGTCAGATATTTGTTGTTATGGTAAATGATCTTGATGAAGAAGATCCCATGAGGGAGACTTTAGATCACCCAATTTTACAGGAGTACGTAGATGTCTTTCCAAGTGAGATTCTAGGTATGCCTCCGAAGAGGGACATTGACTTTAGTATTGATCTAATTCCTGGAGCGGAGCCTATCTCTAAAGCTCCTTATCACATGACTACTCAAGAATTGGGTGAGCTACGTCTTTAGCTAGAGGAACTTTTGGCCAAAGGGAGCATTCAACCTAGTGTATCACCATGGGGAGCTCCAGTGCTCTTTGTGAAGAAGAAAGATGGTTCTTTGCACCTTTGTATTGACTATAGACAGTTGAATAAGGTGACTATTAAGAACAGGTATCCTTTACCTAGGATTGATGAATTATTCGATTAGATCAAGGGAGCTACAATATTCTCCAAGATTGATCTTAAGTTAGGATACCACCAATTTCACATTAAGGAAGCAGATATTCACAAGACTGCTTTTTGAACTCATTATGGGCATTATGAGTTCATAGTGGTACCTTTTGGATTGACTAATGCTCCATCGATTTTCATGAGTTTGATGAATGGTGTGTTACGATCTTATCTGGATAGGTTTGTACTCGTTCTTGATGACATATTGATATATTCTAAGAATCAGAAGGAGCATGAGGAACAACTTTGGTTGGTATTGTAGTTTTTGAGAGACAATCAGCTTTATGCTAATGCAGCTAAGTGTGAATTCTTCAAATCAGAGATTCAGTATTTAGGGCATGTTATTTCAGGTGATGGTATTTCAGTGGATCCTGCAAAGATTCAGGTGATAATAGATTGGCCGACACCGACTAATGTGTCAGAGATTCGTAGTTTCATGGGTTTAGCTAGTTATTATCGCAGATTTGTCCAGAACTTCTCTAGGATAGCACATCCTATAACTTCTCTTCAAAGGAAAGGAAAGATGTTCGTATGGATAGAGAAATGTGAGGAAGCTTTCCAGAAGCTCAAGGAGCTTTTGACCAGTGCATCGATTCTAGTTGTACCTGATCCAGAAGGTGATTTCATGGTGTGTACAGATGTTTCTCTTGAAGGGATTGGGGCAGTGTTGATGCAGAATGGACGAGTGCTTGCGTATGAATCACGCAAGCTCAAGGATCATGAGTTAAATTATCCTATGCATGATCTTGAGTTAGCAGTAGTAGTTCATGCTTTGACAAGGTGGAGAAATTTCTTGTTGGGGCATAGATTGTAGTTACATAGCGATCATCATAGTCTTCAGTACATTTTTTACTCAGCCTAATTTGAATGCTCGCTAGAGGCGATGGATGGAGTTTCTATGCGAGTATGATTTTGAGGTTAAGTACATTCAAGGTAAGGAGCATGTGGTGGCGGATGCTTTGAGTTGCAGGAGACATGTGTTATCATTAATGACTCTTAGTGTGGATTTGAGGAGTCAGATTCTTCAGGCACTTCCTACGGATTCCTGGTATCAGGAAGTGTGCAGAGAGATTGATTCAGGAAGATCTCTGGAAGGTAAGTTTGCAGGTTACGTTCGAGAGTCAAATGGTCTTTTGAGACATTTGGGAAGGATTTATGTGCCATTTTCGGATGAGCTTCCCACCTTGATATTGGTAGAAGCCCATCATACATGTTACTCAACACATCCAGGTGTCAAGAAGATGCATTCTGATTTGAAACATTTGTTCTTTTGCTCTAGGATGAAGCGAGATATTGCTGATTTTGTGGCTAGGTGCCTTGAGTGTCAGAGAGTTAAGGCAGAACATCAGCACCCGGCTAGACTTTTGCAGCCTAATCTTATTCCTTCTTGGAAGTGCGATATCATTTCCATGGATTTCATTGTAGGATTACCTATGATAGTTCGACGTCATGATGCTATTATGGTCACCATTGATCGGTTGACTAAGGTGGTGCATTTTTGACTGATTAGGTCTTCCTACATAGCAGCATCTGTAGCTAATGTCTTTATGCGTGATATTGTGAGATTACATGGTATTCCTAGAAAGATCATTTCTGATAGGGATCCTGTATTCACATCTGCATTCTGGACATCGTTGCAGCATGAGCTTGGAGCGCAGTTAAACTTCAGTTTGACATATCATCCAGAGACTAATGGTTAGACAGAGAGGGTGAATCAAGTTTTGGAGGATATGTTAGGGATGTATGTGATGGATAGGCAAACACATTGGGAGGATTATCTCTACCTAGTGGAGTTTGCTTACAACAACGGGTATCATAGTTCCATTGTCATGGCACCATTTCAGGCATTATATGGACGTCCTTGTCGTACACCATTGAGTTGGGATAGTCTTGAGGATCGCATCCTGTTGGGTCCTGAGATGCTTCGTGATATGGAGCAATAGGTAGTGTGTATCCATGAGCACTTGACTACAGCACATGATAGGTAGAAGAAGTATGCCGATGCTCATAGGATTGATAAGTAGTTTGCTGTGGGTGATAAGGTTTTCTTAAGAGTGCGACCACAAAAGAGTCCGATCCGATATGGAAAGGGTCCTAAGCTAGCACCTCGCTTTGTGGGACCGTTCGATATTTTGGAGAGGATTGGCCCAGTTTCTTACTGCTTTTCTCTACCACCCAACCTAGCTCACATTCATGATGTTTTCCATGTTTCTATACTTCGGCAGTATATTCTTGATATTGTACATGTTCTTGATTGGAATGTGTTGTAGGTAGAGGACGGGCAACTAGCTTTGGAGCCGGTTCATATTCTGGAGCAGTGGGAGTTGACCCTCAGGGGTCAAACCATAGAGTAGGTAAGGGTCCAGTGGGACCCTACTGATAATTCTTTAGCTACTTGGGAGGATGCAGCTAGATTGAGGGAGTTATATCCCTACTTGTTTGTAGGCTTCTAGGAGTAAACCTAACCCAAGGAGGGGTGGATGTAGTGCCTACCCTCATTCACATCTTTTTTGGACATTGTTGTTATTATCAGACTATGATAGACTAGTTTTATGTTGATGGATTAGTGGTATTGTTTTGACACTATCAGACATTATGTTATGGATTCAGTGATTATATGATGAGATCATTTAGACTTTACATTTCATGCATACATGATGATCATTATATTGTTTTCAGTTATTATTGATGATTAGATGGATGGTTTACTATCTTATGTGTTTTATTATGGATACTTAGCCCATACTTGCATGTGTATGGTGTGCGTGTTTTCTTATTGTATGGCATTTCTGATGTGGTCAAGGAAGTGAGTCGTAGTCACCTGCTTAGTCAGGATCTATACGATACACCACTTCCTGCCATTGTCTGTTTAGCTTAGCATTATATATATATTGTATGTACATGCATGGTTTTTTTGCAGGTTGCAAATACCAAGTATCAACTTCCCTGAATCGCTAGGATGAGCGTACCCTATTATACTATCTCAATGATAAGAGAAGGGAGATAAATTCTCAAGTCCAAATCCCAAACCCTTAAACCAATTGTCCTAGTGAGGTAGGACAAGTATCTAGATATTTTACCCACCGAATGTGTTGGATGACATAATTCGTGATTTTTAACCCTTTAGACTGATTTTGAGTGATTTTCTCTATGATGGGTTTTCATATTTTATCTTGGAAGTCTATGGTAAATTTTCTATTAATTAAGTCTTAATAAATAGATTTAATTAATAAATTAATTATTTGAGGAAATTAATATAAAATATCATGTTATTTGATATTTTGATTATAATTAATTGAATGAGAATTAATTGAGGAAAAAGAATTAAATAAAAGAAAATTAGAAATTAAAATTAATAATAATAATAAAATAATAATAAAGTAATAAATAAATAATAATAATAAAAGTTATAAAAATTAAAATAAAAGTTATAAATATTTAAATAGAAATTATATAAAAAGTAAATTGGAGTTATAAGCTTGCATTGGAATTAACGCACTTCTCTATTTCTCATGTGTCAACAACATGGGGGTTAGTGCATCAATTAAGCACATGGTGTCTACAACCCTATGGCTCATCTTGAAGGTTGGAAAAGACCCATGCTTAGTTGATGACACCTTCCAGCTATTTCTAGAAGCATTCTAGACGTTTCCTAAAAGCTCTTTATATTCAGGCATTCATAGAAGCTTAGACATAGCGTTGGGAGAGCAATTGGAGCATTGAAGGACTCGAGAATTATGAAGAAGGGAGGAGCTTGCTCTGCGGATTTTTTGAGGAAGAGTGATTTAGCATCAGAATCCGAGTAGATTCTTGTGATTTTATTTATACTATTTTTGCATCACGCATTCTCTATCTTCATTGTGTCTTCCATATGTCTTCTGAGAAGTTTCATATTTATATGCATTCTCAATGTGGGTAGATTAATTTATTGAAAAATTTTATATGCATAGATCTGAAACATCATGGGGCTAGGGTTTAATTTATAGCCAAATCCATTAGAAAATTAATTGAGTGAATCTATAATGCAAATATTTTAAAGTTCGTAAATTGTAGATATAATCCTTGTGGGAAAAAAAACATACATGCCTATACATTCAGATCTGCACACATATACATACATACATACATACATATATATATATATATATATATATATATATATATATATATATATATATGCATATGTATACATTCATTATGAATTTGTTATAAAATTTGAATATATATATATACATACATACATACATACATACATACATACATACATACATATATATATATATATATACTGATATATATATACATATGTATATATATATATAATGCACCGAATTGAACGATTGATAAATCACAGTGGGGAAACTTAATAAATCGCATCGCGATTCATATCACGTGGAAGCAATGTTAAAAAATATATTTATTAAAATGCTGTGGGCACAATTCGTACCCCACGCTTGCGGAAGGCAGAGACCTGCTGTCATAGGTCTACGTCGATAGGGGTACTATGTACCCGTTGTCAGCGTAGTGCTTATGATCATAGGTACTGCATACCACAACAAGAGTTTGGGGGGGTTAATTAATGTTAATGTTATGCAAAAAATGTTATGTTAAAATGTTTATAAACAAACGTTATACAAATCGATTCTCATTTCTATATAATATGGTGTCAATCGAAATTGTTAAATCAATTTTATGAAAACGTAATAACTATTTATATATTTACATATGTATGTATGTATATATATATTTAAATAAATATATATGTATATATGTAATATGTAAATATGTTATTTATAAATTTAAGTTATTATTATTTGATAAATGATTTATATTGAAGGTTTATTTTCATAAAGGTGACTCTTTAATAACTTTCAACTATTTAATAATTTAATTGTTTTAAATTATTAAATAAAGAATTGATAGGTTGGTGGGGAATGTATCAAACAAATATTATTAATTGGAAAATGGATTTTTTAAAGTTCTAGTAAGCAAAACTTTTATGCAAAAACAATATATGTGTTCTTCCATTCAAACTTGGAAACTTAAACTAAGATCTCTACATTTAAATTCAAGTTGTAAACTTGGTAAAACCAAAACATGTGTTTTCATTGTGTATTCTTTAAGCTATTGTTTTGGGTTTTGGGTTGACTAGTGTTGACCAATATAGGACGTCTACCAGAGGCTTGGGGGTTATGTGATTGTGGTGACATGATGATGTTTTAATCTTGATCTTTATAAACCCAACCATGGTTATGTGATGGAATGCTCTATGTATTGGTTGTGATTACTGATTGTTATAGTTGAGATTCTTATGGATAAGACACTTGACTTAACCATTATTTTGGTCATCGATCAATTATCCTTGGTCATTTTCTAGTCGCCATGATGGAACTGTAATGTGGATTTATTTTTGATGATGTCATGTTGTGACATGTTCAACTCAACCATTTTTGGAGTCTTCGATCAGTATGATTGAGATATATATTTTTGTTATTGAGAACCATTGGATATTTGATTATCAATGATACTTCAGTTCCTAATAGAGAGCTATTGTGTTCATGATTTTCTATGGATGTTAGCTCATGGAGATTTGACGCTTTTATGCATATTTGATGATTTTATGGATTATCTTTTGTGATTTTGAAATTTATGATTCCATGAGCATTAGGGTAGGATATCTGCATGTAGTGATGGGAAGTGGCTTGCAATGGGGGTCGGGGCCCTAAGAGGCTGCTAGAATAACTCATTGAAAGTTGGATTAATAAGTGATAACATTCACACCTAATACTAACTGAATGAACCTAAAAAGATAAGTGTTTTTTTCTCGCCCATGACTTAAGTGCTTGTACAGGCTACGATGGGAGTAGTGAGATGCATGGTTGCGACCTTGCATTCTGTAGTATGCCTTGTCAGTATGAGAGGATACTAGTGGCCGCATGAAATTCGTATGGACCCGTGGAGTTTAGCTAACTTCCAAGGTAACTTGTATGTGATAATTGCGATGACACTTTCCCACTTGTATAGTAGGTTCCTACATGTCATTGTGTGCCTTTGGGATTAGATGTCAGATTTTGTGTTTGGAACCTTTGAGTTAGTATACTTTTAGGATTCATGGACTTATAGAGATATGTGCTATGTGATTTTGATAGCCTATTTGGGACTTGATATTATCTCCTTAGCACGGTGGGAGTGGACCACTTAGGTACCACACGATCGAGTGGTAGTGTATTTTCCACTCTTATCATTTTGAGATTCATTGAGACATTGTGGCTGATGCGTCCTTCATGATGGTGGATATGTATCCTTTTTAATTGATGATTAGCATATGTTAGATGTTGTTATCTTACTTTCTACATATGATGTTGTATATATTAGGAGTGACATTCCTACTATGTAATACCAATAATCTCTTCAGTATTACATAGTAGGAATGTCACGATGGTCTAATGATGCTATTAACGGTTGGGAGGAACCGTGCACTTAGTTGATTCAGTTTGATCTTTATGATGGATGTATATGTCTTCTATGATTTTTTATCATGTGTATCATGTGATTATTTCTACTTTGATGTATCATGGATTAGAATAGGATGATGTACCTTATTCTATGTATGTATATTCTTTTGAGCTTGTCATACCCTGTGACATGTACAGTGGATGATTGAGTATTTGAAATGTAATGTATAAACATTGGACTTATCATTATTATTTCATGTGGATGTTGTTCTAGATGGATTCATGTATGTAATTCAACGTTAAGGGATCTTAAAGAATGTAATCTATTATGTATGATGGACATTACTATTGCTTCCGTTATTGTGCATTAGTTATATGTGGTATTTACTTTCAAAAAAAAAATGCTACTAAACTTAGTGAAATTCTAGGTTAATTCTTTGGATTCCTTGGTGGGGCATTACATGTTACATGGTCAAAATATGCATGCTTCATTTTGGGCAAAAGCCTCTAAGACTGCAGTATATATTCAAAATAGATATCCACATTCAATTCTAAAAAATACCACACTAGAAGAAGTTTTCTCAAGGACTAAACTAGATTTAAGTCATCTCAAATATTTGGATGTCTAATCTACATGCACATACCCAAAGGAAAAAGAGATAAACTCGAACCTTCTAGAAAGAGAGGTATATTTATAGGATACAATGAAAATTCCAAGGGTTATAGAATTTACATTCTTGGACAAAGATTAGTTGAAATAATTACAGATGTAATTTTTGAAGAACATTTTGCTTGAAAACTTTCAACTAGAATACAAGGTTAACCAAACTTAAATGACAAAGAATCCAGACAAACTGAAACTCAGAGGGAGAACACATCTGAAGGAAGAGAATCAAATATACCTAATAAAGAAATTACTAATGGGAAGAAAATATTATTATGGGCAAGGAAGATGATTGAATAAAACAATTTAGAACTAGACAAGATCTCAAAAGAAAGCAATAGAACTTAAAATCAATCATGTTACACTACTTTGATAACTGAGCTAAATAAAACTGAACCATCAACAATTGATAAGCTCTAAATTCATAGAAGTGGAAAGATGCCATAGTGGAAGAATATAATTCCATACTTAAAATGATATTTGAGATATTGTACCTATTCCTAAAGAAAAATTAGTTGTATCTTCAAAATGGTTATATAAAATCAAATATGTCATAGATGGAAGTATTGAAAAACACAAAGCTCGATTTTTTGCTTGAGGGGTTTCTCAAAAAGCTAGCATTGAATATGAAGAAACTTTTTCTCTAGTAGCTCATTATACTTCTATAAGAACAATCATTACAATTTTAGCATCCAAAGGATGGAAGATTCATTAGATGGATGTAAAAGTTGCATTCCTAAATGGGACCATTAGTGATGAAGTCTATGTAGAACAACTTGAAGGGTTCACTATGAAAGATAAAAAGTTGTATGTATGTAAACTGAAGAAAGCACTCTATGGTCTCAAACAAGCCCCTCGAGCTTGGTATGAAAGGATAGAGAACTATCTATCCAAACTTTGATACTCAAAAAATGAAGCTAACTCAAACATATACTTCATAACCTCAAAGGATGAGATGTTAACACTTGTTCTATACATTGATGATTGACTAATAATAGGAGATGATAAATTGATTGAAAAATGCAAACAAGACCTCATAGCCAAATTTGAGACGAATGATCTAGGGTTACTACACTACTTGTCGGGACTAGAAGTTAACCAGAAAAAGGACTACATCTTCTTACATCAAGGAAAGTATACTCAAGATATTTTGACTAGGTTTGGAATGATGGATAATAAGCCCTTATCTACTCTAATGGAAACAAAGTTGCACAAGCTAAAAGAAGAAGCTATAAACTCTAAGAACATTGATTCTACTCTCTCTAGATAGATCATTGGATCACTTATGTATCTTGTAAATACCAAACCAGACATATGCTATGCTATCAATGCCCTGAGTCATTTCATGTGTAAACCAACGAAGATTGACTTAATGACTATCAAATACATCTTGATATACTTATGAGGAACTATTGATTTTGGTTTAAAGTATAAAAATGTTGAGATAAATATTGAAGGGTATATTCACTCAGATTGGGTAGGTTGCTCCTCAAATCATAAAAGCACTACAAGTTGTTGTTTCAGTCTTGGGTCAACAATGATATCTCATTTCAGTAGAATACAACTAGTTGTCACCTTAAGTTCTACTAAAGCTGAGTATGTAGCTGCCTCCATGGGAGCATGTGAAGCAATTTGGCCAAGGAAACTCTTATTTGGATTATTCAAAAAACCTCTAAATCCTACAATGATTCATTGCGATAATTTAAGTTATATCAAACATTTTGTAAATCTAGTTTTCCACAATCAATTGAAGCATATCAAGACTCCTTATCACTACATAAGAGATATGATTGGCATATATATTATTAAATCAAGTTATATTAGTACAAATGAGCAAAATGCTGATATTTTTACCAAGCCTCTTGCAAAGTTGAAAATTGTGTACTTGAGAGATAAACTTTGTGTGACATTGTTGTAAAATGCATTTATTAAACTATCATATTCATGAATATTTAAAAAATTCTTTCAAGCTTGTATTTTGAAAGGTGATGACCTTTCTTGTGCTATGATCATATTATAAAGTGATGACTTTATTTATAGTTGATATATCTTCAAACAAAAATGTTTGAAGTTAGGGTTATTCTTTTTCTTCAGGTTGGATCTTGTTGGACACATTGACAACCTTCATGGCTCTTTAGGTTGAATTTTTTTGGACACCATGAAAATCTATTGTGTTTTGATTCTTGGGTTAAACTTTACCAAACATTATGATGATAACACTTTATTGTGTAAGTTGTTTTGTTTTCTTTCAATTTCCCTCTTGCTAAAGAGGGAGTGTTAAATATGTTAGCCTCGAAAGAAATTGAAATTAAATAATTTGTGCCTATAGATTTATTATGTATATTTATATGTTATTACAGTATTATATGATTGCTTATTGATTGTACATACATACATACATACATACATACATACATGCATACATACATACATACATATATATAGATATAAGTTGAGAATTTTAAATACCTTGTAATAACTTCTTGTTATTTATCATTACCTCTTAGCATCGAGTTTTTTTTTGTAATCAACATTAATCTTTTGACTGGTTTGTTGGCCCTGCAAGCAACATTCTCACTGTCTTCACCATTTACTGACCAATGGGACAATCCTTTCAATGGGACGTGTCTTCCTTCATGACCCATAGCAACATATATATAAATGTGATGGGATAGACTACGATCGATAAAAAAGGCAATCAAACTCTATTCCCATCACATGTCAATTATAATATATATTTTTTCAATACACTTATAAACAAGATATTATCATATATAATTTTCTTGTATTAATTACTCGAACAATTCAAATAATAATATTAAGATATTATAGTGTGGTCATATCTACCTTAAGAATCTAAAGTCTTCCAAATCATTATATATATATAGAAATTGAGATTTACACCAAAGAGAAGATATCTATAAAACTTTACATATTCATGTATATTTGTGCTATCTTGGATGCATATGTTTTAATGTATGTAACTTTACACTTTTCTATAAAAAAATTCCTTCTTGAGTTATATAATGGTAGAGATTGTCATATGACTTTTCATTTTCATAGATTTAAACTATCTTATTTGTCTTATATCATGGTTTGTGGCATGTGGTAATATTTTAATTCATAATTTTCCTTTTGGTTTGCATTCAAATTTTAGTACATGAAGTAAGTTTTTTTCTAGTGGATTTTAGTATATATTCATTTACTATTTAATACATTTAAGTCAATGCATAGATTTCATGTTTTAAAACATACTCGGTATATTTATAAATTCTTTACCACATGTTTGGGATCATTAATATACAATTCAATTTAGTAAAAAATAATTAATATAAAAACTAGAAAATCTTTACTTATAATTTATATTTTATTTTAATTAAAAATACTTTTTTATTAATGGCTATCATCTAGATTTCATGATTGACTTTTTTTTTTTCTTATTTTAGTGCTAATTTGTATTGTTCAATTCTTTGATTTGTAGTGAAATTGTGAAAATGTGAATATTTACATGACAAAATATAAGATATAAATACCAAAATCTAAAGTCATAGAACAAGAATGACAAGTTAGTATTTTCCCTTTAAAATGGTAGAAATGTGTATGGAAATGTTTAAAATATTTGAGGAATTTAGAACTTGTGCATGTATGCTAAAGCAATTTAATACATAATTTTTCACACTTATTCCAAAATGCTCCCAGCCTAATAGTTTGTAGATTTTCAACCAATTTATTTATGTATTACAATTTATGAAATTTCATCTAGATTGGAGAAGGTTATGCCTTCATTATTTCAAGTTAATTGGTCCTTTCTAAGGAAAGTGATGGAAAGAATGGGCTTCTAAAAAAATTGGATCAAATTAGTGTTGTCTTGTATTTTAGGTGCAAAGTTTTCAGTTTTAGTGAATGACCCTCATATTTTTTCTTCCTTAGTGGAGGGTGTCTGCAATGGGAATCATTATCTCCCTTCTTGTTCATTATTATGAAATAACGATTAAGTAGATTAATTCATCATAAGAAACAAGTAGGTCTTTTGGTTAGAATTAATCATCACTATTCACAATTGTCCCTCACTCATAATATTTTTCCCGATGATTTGTTGGTATTTGGAAAAGATTGTTTGAAGGAAAATAAACACATTAAATCCAGTCTAGATGAATATTATGAAGTTTTAGGTCAAAAGATGAATCTAGCCAAGTCTAAGATATTCTTTTTCAACTTAAGTAGGGTCCCTAAGATAGTAATTTAGAGGAATTTTTTTTTTTGGAGGTATAAACCCCTTACAAATATTTGGTTGTATGACATTTCTAGTGAGAGAATCAACCTATCTATTGGTAAAAAATTATCCAACTAGTTAGATATAGGATCATGACTTGGAAGACTATGTGGTTGTCCTTGATAGGAAGAATTTTGTTTGTCAAATCAGTCTTAGTTTAAGTCCAGATTATGTAATGTCAGTACTCACGGATCCAATAGGGGTTATGTATACATTGAAGAAGCTCTTGCAAGATTTCACTTGAAAGGGTACTTTGCAAGATAGAAAATAAGTTAGCTCTAGTTTTATGGGAAAATATTTGTAAACCAAAGGATGATGGTTGGGTGGGGATTCATAACATTCATGATAGAAAGATTATATCTCATCTTTGTGGGCAAACATTATAAAGGTGTAGTATTTTGCTAGAATGACCTATTAAGGATAGATATAGGGAAGTCATCATACCCTATCTATTATGGATGTTTAATTATGGAAATAAGACATTATCTTGGATAGACTCATGGAATGATCTTCCTTCTATGAGCTTAGATTTTGGTTTTCCCAAGGCTAGGGAATTTTTAGAGAAGAATTGGGATCTATAGTTAGAGATTACATCATGATGTAGGATGTAAAATTATGTGCCAAATATGGATGGAAGGATTTTTCTAATGTACCTATTTTGAAAGAGGATAAGATTGTGTTGAATAAGGTATTCCAACAAAGGCCTTTTCATATCTTCAATGAGGGGGATATATTAGTTTAGACAAGAAGTAATAATGAGAGACACTCAATCAAATAAGGTTATAGCTCATTGTTGTGTTGGAGTGCTTCAAGGGGCAAAAGGGAGTACACTTCTTCTAGGATGTTGTGTCACCCAAAGCATGGGATTTCTTGTTGATGATATTATAAAATATAATCCTTACTAATGATATTCTCTACAAGCACAATATCACTAATAGATTTCCATGTATTTATTGTGCTAACCAATTTTTATTGATCTATGATTTTTCTCAAGAATGCTAGAATTTTTTTATGTGAAAGTTATGATGGTATGGTCCCTTTTCATTATCCTTGATTCACATGTTGATTGCTCGACCTATTCTAGACAAGGGCTCCTTCTTTGCTAAGGAAAATAGCTCTACAATAGTAATATGATGTCTGTGGTGGGAGAGGAACAAAAGGATTTTTAGAAAGGAAAGTATGGCAATTGATAGAGATTATAAGATAATTAAAATTTCCATTTCAAAATCCATTAATGCATACATGATAAAAATTAAATCCCTCTCTTGGGTATATTCTTGAGCTGATAACAACATTTTGAATAATTGGAAAAGGGCTAAGATCCCTTTAAAAGGAGTAGTAGTAGGGAACCAATCCAAAAAGGAGTCTAGAAAATCTGTTAACTGGGAAAAACTAGTGTATCCATTTGTAAAATTTAATTTTGATAGAGCATCCAAGGGAAACTTAGCTATGTCCGACATCAGTGATGTGGTTAGAGATTATAGGGGTGTTATCTTGCGAGATTCTTGTTCCATATTTTTTGATGGATCTAATAACTTGGTTAAGAAAAGAGCATTTCTCAAAGGAGTTAAGTTGATCATGTCCATGGAATGCTATAGGTTTCTCATAGAAGGGGACTCACAAATTATGACTTCATCTTTCATGACGAAGAATATTAAGAGTTGTGAGTTACAACATGATGGGGGGAGGGGTGGGGAGCATCTTAAGGCTTTTACCAAGATTAGAGGAATCTATGAATGCTCACTATTAAAGGGAGACTGGCATGGTCATATTTTGGTTGTCAAATTTAGGATTCATGGTGGATCAGGTAGATTATATTCTAAATGAAACGGAGCTTAAAGATGCAGCCATGCAATAGGCTATTCCAACCAAGTTCACATAGGATATTGGATTGTAGATGGGGGTTTGTTTCCTTTCATTTAATATCTTCTTCTAGCATGTGGCCAATATAATATATTTGTTTGATGTTGGAAGTTCCATTTGTTAGGTATGTCCTCAAGTGAGCTGAGGTGCATGTTCCAGCCTTAAATGTTGATAGCATTTTATCCTTTCCTATTAGCATGAATTTCTGTTATGGAAGGTACCTTATCTAGAAAAGCTAAAGAAAAACTTTGCTGTTGCTAGGGGAATTTATTGTTGCTTGGAAATCCTAAGAAATATTTTCTGCTCTTTTTGGTTTTTCTATATGCCCATTCCATTTGAAAAAGTTGGAGATGTACCTTAATTTCACCATGTTTTAATGTTGGGAGTCCTTTGTGCACTTCATTGTCTTGTAATATGGAGCCTAATCATACTCAAAGGTTTATTTGCCATGGTTTTCTCCACATATTATTTCTATAGGAGTTTTGGGGCAGCACCCCCAAGATGGGATCAAGGTGCAGCGCCCTTGTAGGGACGTGGGGTAGCAGCCCAAGTGTGCTCCCTATCATAGTATAGGGTGGGTTCGAGGGGCAATACCCCTATAGGGAATTTCAGGGGCAACATCCCTAAAGCCAAAAATACCCTTATATTATAAAAAATGTTGGGTGCTATTTTTCTATTGGATGACTTATTCTGGCCCTAATTTTGTAAACAACAAAGGCTTGAATAAAAAGGCTTAGGGTTAGGGATTTTCATAATGTGTGATGTAAAAATTAGTTCTTGTGGTGGTATTGAGATATAAGGGATTATAAATTGTAATCAACTTGTAATCATTGGATAATAATAATCTTGGACTTGTTGTTGGTGGACATAGCCTAGTGATTGAGTGATCGACATTAAATCTTGGTGTCCTGTATTCTCTTTTATGTGATCTACTATTTTCTGGTATTGGTTACATTCACATGTAATTGTTATTTTTGTCTGGGGTTAATCCTAACAAGTGGTACTAAAGCCAAACAGTTGTCATTTTTCTAAGCAATTCTCTACAACAAAGTCTCATGGTTGAGTGGGAGCCTCATGGTTCAATGGGAGCGATGGAAAACAAGGGTAAGCTGAGGGTTCACAAGTTTAATGTGCAGAACTTTTAGTTATTGAAAATGAAAATGGAGGACTATCTTTATCAAAAGGATTTATGGAAGTCATTGGAAGGGAAAGTCAAGAATCAGAGATCTATGACAAATGATGATTGGGATCTTTTAGAGAGAAAAAAACTTGGAAGCATTTGATTATGCCTGGCACCATTGGTGGCATTTAATATTACAAAAGCAAAGAGGATAGAAGAGTTGATGCAAACCCTAGTGAAACTATATGAAAGGCCCTCTACTTCAAATAAGGTATTTCTTATGAAGCATTTATTTAATATGAAAATGGCAAAAGGTGGATCTATTGCAGATCATTTAAATGAGTTTAATACTATTACTAGTTAGTTATCTTCTGTGGGTATCAATTCTGGTGAAGAAATTAGGGCTCTCTTGATTTTGTGTTTTTTTTTTAAAGGTATAATAGCTTAGTAATTGTTGTAAGTAATTTGATTTCTAGATCTAATACTTTAAAATATGATGATGTGATCAGTGTTATTTTGAGTAAGGACACTTGTAGGAAAACCTCAGGTCGATCTACATTAGGAAGTGCTTTGAACACACAAAGCAAAGGCAGAATGATTAAGAGAGGAAATAATTTTGGAAATTGTGAGAAATCAAGAGGAAAGTCAAAGGGGAAGAGGTCTCAACCTAGAAGACGGAGAGATTGCTAGTGCTATGGTAAAATAAGGCATAAGAAGAAAGATTATTGGACTCAAAAGAATAATGGAGTAGATAAACCAAAAGGGAACAAGGAGGAAAATGTGGTAAGTAACAAATCCAAAGAGGATTCTTTGCTTCTACCTTTAGAAAGTGTTGATGATTCATCTGTTTTAGTTTCTGGTCCTTCATTTCATGCTACACCTCATAGAGGTTATTTCTTTGATTATGTCCAAGGGGATTTTGGGCTTGAATATTTGGGGGATAATGAACATTGTCAGATTGTTGGAAAGGGAAAAGTTAAGATTAAATTGAAAAATGGGAATCATTGGCCACTATATGAGGTAAGACATGTTCTAAGGATGAGTCAAAATTTAATTTCAGGAGGACAATTTGATAATGAGGGTTGTGTAGTTACTTGTAATGATAAAAATTGGAATGTTTTAGAAGGTTCCCTAGTAGTAAAAAAGGGTGTGAAAATAGGCACCTTATATCTTTGTGCAAGTCATATTGTTCCTTATACTTTGATTGTTTTAGAGAAAAATGAATGTTTTGGAATAGTTATTGTAGTTGAGCAGGGGGAACAAATAACTATTATAGATTTTTATACAGTGCTATGGCACAACAAACTTGGGCACATGAATGAGAAAGGTATGAAAGTACTTCATTCAAAGCAAGTTTTACTAGGTCATAAATGTGTAGATATGAATTTTTGTGAAAGTTGTGTATATAGAAAAGAAAAGAGAGTGAGTTTTGCGAAGACTGAGAAAGAAAATAAAACTAAGAAATTAGAGCTTGTGCATACAAATTTATGGGGACTAGCTCAAGTATCTTTCCTTAGTGGCTCTCATTATTATGTTACATTTATTGATGATGCAACTAGAAAAGTATGGGTTTATTTCCTCAGACATAAATATGATGTATTTCAAACTTTAAGAATTGGAAATGCTTGGTTGAAAATATGTTTGAAAAGAAATTAAAATGCCTCAGATCTGATAATGGTGGTGAGTACTACAGTCATGAATTTGAGGATTATTGCTCCACTAATGGTATTTGTAGACAAAAAACTATTCCAAGGACTCAAAATGAAAATGAAGTGCCTCAACACATGAACAAGACCATAATAGAGCGTGCATGAAGCATGAGGTTACATGCAGGGATGCCCTTAAACATTTGGATGGAAGCTATCAATATTGTTGTATATTTGATTCGTAGAGGTCTCTCTACTCCTTTGGGCTATCGTATTCCAAATGAAGCACAGACTAGTAAAAATGTGAGTTATTCTTTTCTCAAAACCTTTAGTTATGAAACATTTGCTCATATAGATTCTAAAAATAGAACCAAGATGGAAGCTATGTTAAAAAAATGTGTATTTTTTTGATATGGCATTAATGAATTTGGTTATAGGCTTTGGGATTTTGAAAATTGTTAAATTTTAAGAAGCAGGGATGTCATATTCAACAAAAAAGTGTTTTACAATGATTTGTTTTAGTAACATGAGAAGAAAGAAAATTATTATGTAGTGCTAGATGATGTCCCAATAGTTCCTCATGATGTGCAACAACTACAACAATAAATACCACACACTCTTTGTTGAATAATAAGATATGGGATTTATGCAAGTTGATTGCATGTAAAAGGTTTTTATAGAATAAGTGGGTTTATAGGTTGAAAGATGAGGATTGAGGTAAGAAAATATTTAAAGCTAGGTTAGTGGTGAAAGGATTTGCATAGTAAAAGGGCATTGATTTTGATGAGATATTTTCTTTTGTTGTCAAAATGACTTCTATTCACAATGTTTTAAGCATTATGGCTATTAAAGATTTGCATTTGGAGTAGCTTAATGTTAAAATAGCCTTTCTTCATGGTGATTTGGATGAAGAGATATATCTAGCATAGCCATAGGGATTTGAGGTCAAAAGTAAGGAGAACTTAGTGTGCAAATTGAAGAAAATTTTATATGGCTTGAAGCAAGCACCTTAGCAATGGTATCTAAAAGTTGATAGGTTTATGCATGGCCATGGATTTAATAGGTGTCATTTATATCATTGTGTTTATTTTAAGAGGTTGGATGATAGAAGATAGATTATGTTATATTGATATGTTGATGATATGCTTGTAGTTGGCTCTAACATGGATCGCATTAAGGGGTTAAAGAAACAATTAGCACATACATTTGCTATGAAGGATTTGTGGGTAACAAAAAAAATCCTTGGTATGAAGATTTGTAGAGATAAGTGTTGGATACAATTGTATAATTGTGCGTTATCTTTGATGCTACATAAATATAATATTAGTTGGTAGATAGTGCTTACTAAGCTCACTTGGTTAGCAAGGCAATTTTTTGTGTCTACCAAGCATTCCTAGAAATTACTCTGCAAAGATAGTGTCTACCGAACTCACTCAAGAATAGAAGGAAATTGTGGTAGAAAGTAGTGTTAATCAAGCTCTCATGGTTAGCAAAGAAAAGTTGGTCAGAGGTTAGTGTTTACTGAGTTTACTTAGTTTCCAAAGGTTTTTTGCAGGCTCACAATGTTAACCAAGCTTCTCTTGGTTAACACAAGAAATCTTTTTAGTATCAATGTTTACCAAGCAAGGTTGGCCAATGAAGGATTTTGTTAATTTGGGATATGAAATTTAATTATTTCAAGTATTGATTCTAACTAACTGAGGTAATGATTATTGGTAATTGTAAGTTGTAATTGGTCTAACTTGATAATATAAATGGTATAAATAAAATGTCAAGTTGTGATCCTAAAGTTTATGAGTGAGTATGCAAGTGTATTGATTGTTTGAAGAGGAAAGTGTGAGTGAATTTGAAGGATTATACAATATCCTTGAGGAGTGGAAAAGTTATATTCAATCAAGAAGGATCTAGTGTGGAGTAGAACAGAGATCTGTAATCAAAAAATTTAGTTGCATCTCATTCAGGTCATTTCATTGTTACTTTCTTACCATTGTAGTAGTGATTCCAAAATCTCTTGGCAGAGTTGGTTTAACAGCTAGTTGTAAATCCTCTAACAAGGTGAAAGTTTCAATGAATTGTTCTAAAGACCTCTTGCAAGGCCACCCCTAATAGGGTGATTAAATCCTCTAACAAGGTCACACCTAACAGTGTGTTTTGTAACCTTTAACTAGGTTAGCTCCTAATAAGGCTCACTTCAAAAGAGTGAAAATTAGTAGCTAGTTACTTGGTGGTTTTTCCCATATTGGGTTTCCATGTTAAATCTTGTGTCTCATGTGTTCATGTTATTTCTTTTATGCTTGCATGTTAATCACTGTCAATGTTTATGATCTATTAAGAGTATACCATACACTACATTTACCATGTTACAACATTTTAAGTGTGTTTACCAAGTGAAAGCAGTAATTAGTTTTATTAAACATCTAAGGGTTCTATGGATTTGTTTTTGTGGTAACTGATTCACCCCCGTCACCTCTCAGTTACTCCATCTATGTTTCCAAAAATTGGTATCAGAGCTTTTGGTGCCTACAAGAAGGGTTTCAAGGACTTAAGCTAAAGATCAGGATGTCTTACAAGAGAGAAATTCCAAGGTTTAATAGAGATAACTTTTTAGCATGACAGAGTCTCATGAGACTTCATCTAGCTTTCATTTGAGATTTAGGATTGAAATACCTTGATGAAGAATACACCACTCCTTCTGGTACATTATCTATTGGTGACATTGCTGAGAAAAGGACTCATAATACCATGATGACAGACATTGCATCTACTCTAAGCTATAAGGAATTTGATGATATCAAGGACTACAAAACTAACTTTGAAATGTGGAACAAGCTAAAAGATATCTACGGTGGTGATGACAATGTGAGGAGAGCCAAAGCAGAAAGCCTTATAGGAAAATTTGATTAGATGAGAATGAGAGAGGAGGAAAGCATTGCAAAATATGTTGAAAAGATCAAAGCAAGTGCCAATGCAATCAAAGCTTCAGGAGGAGAGATCAAGGAAGAAACAGTTGTAGGTAAAGTTCTTAGAAGATTGCTTCCCATTTATGCAATTAGAGTATCTGCAATTCAAGAAAGAAGATATGAGACAAATCATAAGATAAATTTGGATACCCTGGTAGGATGATTGATAGCCTTTGAGCTAGATAACTATGACAATTATGTTCCAGCTTCCAAGAATGTTGAATCTACATTTGAGGTCAAGCTTTCACTTAAAGAAAAATGAAAGAAAATAAAGGACACTTAGTCAAAAAGTGACAAAAAATCATAGGAAATTTGTGACAGTGATCTTGAAGTTGTTGAAGGTCTACTTGCAAGTAAATATTCTAGAGGCAGAGGAAAATAAAAAAGTCAAGTTCCCCTAATCTATTTTCTGTGTGAAAAATTGGTCATATTGCTATCAGGTGCCCAAAAAAAGCTAGCAAGGATGAGAAGAAAGGTCACAAGTGCAATGGCAAGTAGGATTTCAAATCTTTCAAGGGAAAAGGTAAGAAAGCATATTTTATGGCTAAGGATTATGATAATAGTGAAGATGAAATAGTTTACATTGTTGTGAAAGATGAATTTGATGATGATGAAGAAGATAAGATGGCACTTATTTTTCATTGGAGAAAAATTGATACACAAATCATAGACAGTGGTTTTTCATGCAATATGATTGGTGAAAAGACAAATTTTGAACACTTTGAAGACTATGATGGTGGTAGTGTAAGGTTTGGAAACAATGAACCTTGTTGCATAAAAGGAAGAGGTCGAATCTCATTAACTAAAGAACTTGTATGTGATTATGCCTATTGGGTTGAAGGACTAAATCATAATCTATTGAGTGTGACACAACTAATCAACATTGGATTCAAGGTGGAATTCATACATGACAAGGCAAGACTACTGGATGACAAACGAAAACTAATTGGATTAGGTAAGAAAACAAAAGGTAACTTATTTTATCTTGATCTTGGTGAGTGCTCATGTTTTATTGCTCAAGTTGAAGAAAGTTGGTCATGGAAAAAAAGGTTATGTCATGTAAATTTTGATAACATGGTAAAAATAAGAAAATTTAGGAAAGTTAAAGGCATTCCTAGTTTGAAGAAACCTGATGTTGGTCTATGCAAGAATTGTTAAATTGGTAAAATGGGAAAGACTAGCTTTAGAAGTAAAAACTACCAGTCTAAAGATATTTTGGAAATTTTGCATATTGATTTGTGTGGACCTATTGGAACTAAGAGCTATACTGGAGAAAAAATCTTTATTCATTTTGTTGATGACTACTTTAGAATGATGATTGTTATGTATCTAAGAGAGAAGTTAGAAGCTTTTGAGAAATTCAAATGGTATTTGGAAAGAGTAGAGAAGGAAACAAGGAAAAGATTGAAATGCTTAACATTAGATAGAGGTGGTCAACTCATCTCCAATGAGTTCAATAACTTTTGGATTGAAAGAGGAATCAAAAGATAAGTATCAGCCCTTGGAACTCTCAAGTAGAATGGAATAGCTGAAAGGAGGAATAGATCTATCATGGATTGTGTAAGGACTCTAATGATTGAAAAGAACATTGCTATCAAATACTGGAAGGAAGTTATCAGCACTATAGTTCATAACTTAAACTGAGTACAATTGAAGAAGGACTCATTTAAAACCCCTTATGAGTTATGCTATGGTTATCAACCCAATGTGAGTTATCTAAAAGTATTTGGAAGTAAACATTATATCTTGAAAGAATCTAGAAAAGGAAAATTTGATGTGAAAAGTGATGAAGGTATATTTTTATTATATTTTTGCAAGAGTAAGGCATATCGATGTTTGAATTTTTCTATTCACAAAATCATAGAAAGTGCACATGTGAAAGTTGATGAATTTGCAGAAAGGACTAAAGAAGAAATTAGAAAGGAACCAAAAGATTGCATGAGATTTGTTTACATTGAACCTTATATATTTCCAGACACATCTATCAATCAAGAGACTTCTACTCTCGAGTCTTCCTCAGTCACTGAATTATAAGAAGTTCAAATTGAGTCACAAGGACTCAAGTCACATTTTGAACCTACTGAGCCAATGCCTACCAAGTCTAAGCAAACAAAACCTAAAGTTGAAGTTCAAGAGGATGACAATGAAATTCACTCAAAATTCAAAGAACCTATATTGGCCAAGTATGTCAGGAGGCATCATACACAAGATCAAATTGTTGGGGACAAATTAGAAGGTACTATGACAAGATGTAAGCTAAAAGGTACTTTTTTACTTGCTGATTTTGAACCTAGAAATGTAAAAGATGCATTGGAAAATGAAAGTTGGATAGAGGCTATGAATGAAGAGATAGAGAAAATAGAGAAGAGCAAAACCTAGACTCTTGTACCTAGACCTAAAGATAAAAATGTGATTAGAAAAAAATGGATATTCAGGAATAAGTTGAATGAAGATGGTAAGGTATCAAGAAAAAAAGCTAGAGTGGTGTGTAAAGGCTACTCTATAGAAGATGGAATTGATTATGGTAGTACTTTTTCTCTTGTTGCAAGATTGGAACGTGTTAGGACCTTACTTGTAGATGCAAAACATAAAGGATTTAAGGTATATCAGATGGATGTTAAATTTGCATTTCTTAATGGTATTTTTGATGAAGAAGTCTACATTGAACAACCTGAAGGTTTTGTTGATCCAGACAAAAAGGACATGGTCTGGAAATTACATAAAGCATTATATGGTCTGAAACAAGCCACTAGAGCATAGTAGGAGAGATTGCATAACTACCTTAGTTAGATTGGCTTCCAGAGAACTAATGATAATAGTAGTTTGTACATCAAGGAAGGACCATATAATAGGATTATTTTGGTAGAAATATTTGTTGGTGATACTTCATTTACAGAGAATGATGATCTATGCAAAGAATTTTTAGAACAAATATACAAATAATTTAAAATATCTATGTTTGGTGAGATTAAGTTCTTTGTTGGTCTTCAGATGCAACAGAGCAAGAATGGTATGTACATCACTCAATCTAAATACATCAAGGAGATACTCAAGAAGTTTGGTATAGAAGATTCAAAACCAATTGGAACCTCCATGTGTACTAGACTAAATCTTACCAAATATGATGATTCAAAAGAGGTAGATAAGACGCTATATAGATCAATGATTTGAAAATTATAGTATGTAATTCATACAAGGCCTGATATTGCTCTTGTAGTTGGTATAGTGGAGAGATTCTCAACAAAATCCAGAGAAAATTATATGGTGACAATCAAAAGGATCTTGAGATACTTGAAAGGCACTAAAGATAATGGATTGTGGTAAAAACTTGAAGGAAATCTAGACTTCAAAGTGTTTACAGATGTTAACTGGGCAGGAAACATTGATGACAAAAAGAGTACAAGTGGTGGAGCATTATTTCTTGGAAAAAATTTAGTATCTTGGATAAGAAAAAAGAAAAATTGCACATCCCAATCTATAATAGAAGCAAAATATGTTGCAACAATAGTGAACTATTCTAATATTGTTTGGTTTAAATAGTTGTTGGAAGGCATGAAGGTTGAGATCAAATAACAAGTTGTTATGTTTTGTGATAATACAAGTGTAATTAACATATCAAAGAATCTAGTGATGCATTCCAAAACCAAGAATATTTCTATAAAATACCATTTTGTCAGAGAATTGGTGTAGGATAAAGAAATTAGATTGGAATATGTCCATAGAAAAAAACCAATTGTAGACATACTCACTAAGCCATTAAGGATGCATTCTCTTATCGAAGAGGTAAGTTAGGGGTCATTTCCCTATCTGAAGCTCACTAAAATAAATTTTTAGTGATGCATCAAAAGGAACCAGGTTGAAGATCTATCAATTGATACAACATAGTCAAGAGAAAATTGCATATGAATCAATACTCAAGTTACATTGATACTCATTTGATATGCGTTCTCTTTGGTATGAAAGTGTATTCATTGTTTGAAGAGGAAAGTGTGAGTGAATTTGAAGGATGATCAAATATCCTTGAGGAGCAGCAAATTTATATTTGATCAAGAAGGATCTAGTGTGAACCAGAAAAAATATCTGTAATCAGCAAATTTAGTTGCATCTTATTCAGGTCATTTCATTGTTATTTTTTTACCACTGTAGTGGTGATTCCAAAATCTCTTATCAAAGTTGGTTTGACAGCTAGTTGTAAATCCTCTAATAAAGTGACAGTTCTATTGAATTTTTCTAAAGACCTCTTGCAAGGCCACTCCTACTAGGGTGATTAAATCCTCTAACAAGGTCACACCTAATAGTGTGTTTGGTAACCTTTAACTACGTTGGCTCCTAATGGGGCTCACTTTAGAAGAGTGAAAATCAGTAGCTAGTTACTTGGTGGTTTTTCCCATATTAGGTTTCTACGTTAAATTTGGTGTTTCATGTGTTCATGTTATTTCTTTTATTCTTGCATGTTAATCACTATGAATGTTTAAGATTTATTAAAAGTATAACATACACTGCATTTACCAAGTTACAACATTTTAAGTATGTTTACCAAGTGACAATATTAATTAGTTTTATCAGACATCTAAGGGATCTGTGGATTTGTTTTTGTGGTAACTAATTCACCCCCCCTCCCCCCTCTTAGTTACTCCATCTACATTTTCAACAATAAGAAGAATAAGAAATTGACATTATCTTAGGCTGATTATATTGCAAAAGTGTTGCAATGTTTCTCTATGGAGAATGCTAAAACTATCAGTTCACCTTTACTTGGTGATTTGAAGTTGACTAAAGATATGTGTCGTAAGACACAAGAAGAGGAGGACAAGATGTCTAAGGTACCTTATGCTTTAGATGTAGGAAGCTTGATGTATGATATAGTATGTACTAGGCTAGATATTGCACATGTAGTGGAAGTTGTTAGCAGGTATATGAGTCATCCAGGAATTGAGCATTGGAATGCAGTTAAATGGATTCTTAGGTATTTGAGAGGAACATCTAGTAAGTGTTTACAATTTGGGGGCTCTAATATTGATTTGGTAGGGGATATTAATATCTAGAGGACTATTGAAGGCTATGCATATATTATTGGTGGGGCAGCCATGAGTTGGGTTTCTAGGTTATAGAAGGTTGATGATTTATCCACTATAGACGTAGAGTATGTTGCTCGTACAAAGGCAGCCAAGGAGTTGATATGCCTTTGGTTCTTCCTAGAAGAATTGGGTTATGCACAACAAGATAATTATTTTTTTATAGATAATCAGAGTGTTATTCATCTTGAAAATAATTCAACTCTATATATTAGAAAATAAAACACATACAGTTGCAGTGCCATTTCATTCAGTGAATTTTGGATGATGGACAGTTAAAGTTGGAGAAGATACATAAAAATGACAATCCAATAGATATGTTTAGAAAGGTAGTGACAAGGGAGAAGAGTAACTCCTCTTCATCTTTGATTGGCATTCTTGACCAAAAAAAATAAAAGAATAGCAAAGTCCAATGTGGTTTGATATATTCCACTAGGAGCTATAGTTTTAGCAGTGCTATGATCAATCTCCAAGTGGGAGCTTATTAATGTGGAGTCTAATTAGTCTCCAAGTGGGAGATTGTTGTGATATGGAGCCTAATTAGAAACAAAGGTTTAATCGGTGTAGTTTTCTCCCCATATTATTTTTATGGGGGTTTGGGGGTAGCACCCCTGTAGGATGCTTGGGCAATGCCCCAGGTGCACTCCCTATCATAGTATAGGGTGGGGTTGAGAGGCAATGGCCCCATGGGGATTTTCAAGGGTAGCACCCCCGAAGCCAAAAATGCCCTTATATTGTTAAAGACATTGGCTACTACTTTTTGTATTGGATGACTTATTCTAGCCCTAATTTTGTAAGTGGCAAAAGCTTGTACAAAAAGGCTTAGGGTTAGGGATTTTCCTAATGTTTGATACAAAAATTAGTTCATGTGGTAGTATTGAACTGTAAGGGATTATGGATTGTAATTAGGTTGTAACTGCTAGCTAATAATAATATTGAACTCGATGTTGGTGGACATAGCACAGGGATTGGGTGAACCACATCAAATCTTAATGTCTTGTGTTCCTTTTATGAAATCCACTATTTTTTAGTATTGGTTATATTTGCATGTAACTATTATTTCTGTCTGAGGTTAGTCCTAACACATTGTTTATATAGCCAATGAGGTGATGCATCGTATATTTTTACTTTTATCAATCTATAACCTCCCTCCCCACCCAAAAAAAATAATTACAATCATAAATCAATAAAAATATATAAATAAATAAAACACAAAAATTAAAAGTGATTAAACTTTAAAACAAGTATTTCACGTGTGTTACCCTACCTTTTCCTCAATGCGTAATATTACTAGTCAATCTCCCTTTTTGTAACTTGAAGTGGAACATGAAATTTGAAACTTGAAGTTCAAATTCAACATCACTTGTCTCCCTTCGTCCTAGAAAAGTTCTCACTAGTCAGCCCTAGTTCATTTTCTTGAAGTTGAAGTTGAAGTGGAGTTTGGTTCAAATTTCAACTTTAGCTTCAACTTTGAGGTTTGCTAATGTTTGCTTATTTTCTCACAGGATGTGCATCAAGAGATTATAAACTCATTTTTATAAGGCAAAGAAATGGGTCCCACCTCAGGGTGATATCAAAGATGTGAATAGAACTAATTATGTTAATTATGAGAAATTATGCTAAAGTATAGTTACTTTATGAAAAAAGGTGGTTCATGGGTTTTGTGACATCATGAAAGGTTGAACTTCACATGGATGTGATGGATATTAACCACAAATAGCCTTGCAAGTCTTGTCAAAGTACAGGTGGCATGTTTGTATTAAATTTTTCCCCTCGCTCAAATCTGCCCTTGGATTTTCAAGAAATCATTCCCTATGATTACCCTCTATCTTGCACGAGTGCTCATTTAATCACTTTGAGTTCTTGACATTGACTAGTAAGCAAGGAAAGTGGAAGTCTGAACTTTATCAAAAACTATAAGTGCATTATGTCCCACTCTACTATTTCTATGCCTAGTTTTCATTTGAAGTGTCTTGGTTTAATTCTATAAATATGTATCTTTCAAATTCAACCATGACACTTTTCCACCCAAAAATGCCTAAGCTTGAAAAACCTTTCCTTTTGAGTTCCTTACCCAAAATTCAAGATACTTTCCTGGTCAACAAAAGCCTATCAAATATAATTGAGTGGGCAAGGAATGTCTTGTATAGTCTTATATATAAGAAATTAGTTAGTAGTGGGTTATTAGAAGTTGCCACTTTCCCACATACTATAGAATGCCTAGAATTGGCTATTGAATGTGCAAATTGCTATGACCCCAACACTAGGTGTGTAAGGAAACTTTTGAGAGAGGTGTTGGTTACGATAAATAAGACAAGTGTTCGTTCAGCTCTGAGAATCCCTCATAAAGAACCCTATGATCCTTGGACCTTTGAGGAGTCTAAGGGTCTATATTGTAATAGAAAGAAGTATTACAACAACATTGTAGCTCAAACTTGGCTTTTGAGGCTGGTTGAAGTGGGTTCAAGATTGCCTAATCCTTTGACAATTGATCATTTCATTAACAAAATTATAGATATAGTGTTACTTTTGAATAGAATCAAGGGAAATGACCACACTTTCCATTGAGAAATCTTGATGTACCTTTTCATTCAAAAAATTATTGAAGGGGAAAAATTCATTGATTGGGAAGATTTAATAGCTGAAAAATTACATAAGGGTCTTATAGAAATATGTAGTTTCATCCCATTCTTTCTATACTCCTTCTTAGCAGCATCCAAGGAATGGGAGGGACTTCCACACATGCCCTGGACTAAGGAAATGACCATCTACCGATACTACAAAAGACCTTTAGGCAACCGAATTTTACAAGGAATTCATGAGGGTTAATGATGTCTTTCTTGGGAGATTAGTCTTTGAGCTTCAAGGATATGAGAAACCATAGATTATCATAACAATCAATGCAAGCTATCAAAATCTTTGGTTCTTTCTATATTTGGTTTCCTAAATTTACATATCTTAGAGTAGTGGGTTTTTCTAGTGAACCACTTAAGTTCCCACGTTATTGTTTAGAAAATATTATTTTATCTAAGATATGTAGGCAGTTTATTTTTGTGCTTGAGTACTCTTAAAGTACAAATAAGTTGACCTCTTTCTTGTTCCCCATTGAAATTGGTCATTATTAATGTTCAAGCTACAACTAGGCCAAGCTAACACAAACTGCATTGTCACTTTCTACCTCAAACCATATGCCTCTAGAGAAGAATTTGACTATACAGGATTTTATAGCCATAATTTTAAGCATGCATCTTCATTACTCCATGTTCCTCATTTAGAATATTATTGAGCCAATCTTCCTAATAAATTTGAAGTTAGAAAAAAATTATGGTCTAGGCTAATAGTCAACTCAATTAATACGTTTAAGGTGAACCTCATCACACATAGAAAAATAGAAGATGAAATTGAGGAAGTGATTGACCCATTATAAGTTGATCAGATTGAATGCATACCCATCCCTAAGCTTGACTAGACTAGAAGGGAAGAAGATAACCTAGTTTTTAGTACTTCAAAAGTGCTCAAGAGAACTAAAAAATGGTCGAAGACAAGGAATATTCAATCAACCACTCCTAAAGTCCCTGAGAACTACTCAAGAGCTAAGCACAAAAAGGAACAGCAAAAACCTAAGGCCATTTCTAACCTTGATATTGTTTGATCCTATTATAAGTTCTCCCAAAGCTAAGTCTGAAGTTGAAGTTGAAGTAACTTCAAAGTCACTTCAACTTTAGGTTCTCGAAGTGGTCCCAAAGCTCAAAAGAGTAACTTGCTCTAGCACTATGAAGGTGACACTAGCAAGGGAAAGGGGATACCATGTTCAACCTAGATCCTACTGGAAAGAAGATGAGTTTAGAATAATCTCCTTTTACTCTCATGGTTGATAATACCCCAAACCCTTAGAGGTCTCATGTAAGGAACCTACTACTCCCAAGTGGCTGGAAGCTTCTGTCAAGAAGAAAAGGAGTTTGGTACCATTATCCATGCCTATCAATGACCAAGTTAGCAAATTCTTAGGAAAGACTTTGAAAACTAAAAGCGATAAAACTTAGTCAAGGTTGAACTTTGATAAAAAAATTATGACATTGGACAATTGAAATAGCCAAGCCACTTGAAGGAAATTCACTTGAAAATCTCTCTCCTCAAGACTATCAGGTAACAAGGATTGATCTTGGAAAGGGGAGTCATGCAATTGATATGAAATTTTTTCAAGCTTCAAATAAGAAGATTGCCAATAGAGATTGGCAAGATGATCATGATAAGTAGGACATGAAAGAATCAATGAAGAGCATGACACAATACATCAATACCATCCTTCATCTGAAACCCAAACCTCTAAATGAGATGTCAGAAATGGTATATGTATCCTCTTCATCTAAACAACAGTTTCTTGATAATTTTTAGAAGTGCAAGGTTATTAAAAAAATGTTTGAAGAGTGATTGCAATTCATCCTAAAGGAAACTAAATAGTAGATCAGAGTTTTGGGTGAAGCTTCAAAAGAGACTGCTATCATTGTTAAAATGGTGGAGTCCAAGAATGATGGTTTTGAATAAGAAAGAAATAACTGGGTAAAGGTGGTGTTCTAGATTGAGGAAATTCAAGGTTTTGGATAAGAGAATTTTCAAGCTGAATTCCTTAATGCTAGTGTAGATGATAAACCTTTACATGTGATTAAAGATTGCATTGAATGGAGAAATGAGGTGCTAGTCTAGGCAATTACTGAAATCAAGGAAATCTTCAATGGTCTCAGGCTCGTGGATGAAATTATCCAAGGTGATTTGAAGTGGTTCAATAAACATTGTAAAGGGAAGGAAAGTGACTCAATTGCCCCTATAGAAGAGTTTATAAATGAAATCCAGAAGAAGTTCCAAGAAGTCCACGATAAAAAGATACCATGTAGAAAAGATGTTTCTAGCATTGCCCATGCTGAAGCTATGTTGATAATCAATTGGAAATATTTGGAGATGCATGGAGAAAGGTAATAGAACTAAAAAGAAAAAAGGAAATCTAGAAGCAAAGAATTCAATACATTAGCTTACCTCACCAGTTAGTTATCTCCACATTTTCCACTGCATATGAGACATGGAAGGCCACAAGAATTGCATCTAGTGCAGACAGTTCCTCTTGATGTGATTCCTATAGATATGTAATAGGTAATATCTAATGGGGTTATTCTCTCCGTAGAATAAAGTAAAAATACTTTCATTTTTGATACTCCACACTTTGAATTTTGAAATAAAATATTTTCAAGTTAGCAGCAACTAAAGTAAAATTCAATAGTTTTATGTATTGAAACTTCTTGAAGTGGATACTAATATCTACTTTTATGGTAATGTGCATTCCTAAGGGTGTATGTTATATGTGGAGGTGAGGTTGTATTTTGCTGTACATTCTAGACTTATCTATTTTCAAATATTGAAGGTTGTGGGAAGTTGAATTTGTGTTATTTTACCATCAATCTTTTGTTTTAACATTCAATCATATGTATGATATTGATTGATAAGATAAAATGGTTTTTCAGCATTAGAATTTATCTTGTACTTATGAGATGATTTTGAACTTTTAAAGTATTTTCAATAAAACTACTTATTGCGAAGATTTTCCCTCGATTGAGGAAGAAATGGTTATCTCTTCATGAAGGTTAGTTGCACCTTGGATAATATCGAGTAAATATCTTAAGCAAATAATTCCTTATCAATAGATATGAATTCAATTTGTTAGTTTATAATTTTCTCCCTTGTTCAAATTGTTATAAATTTTGTGAAAAATTGTTTACTAATAGTTTTTGGGAACTCTACTGGGGAAAATTGGAAGATAGAGTTTTCCTTTTTAAGTTCTTACAAGCCCTCATGGTTTTGTGAAATGGTGCTTCCTAATCACAATTAGTTTCCTATTCTACAACCTAACCTAGGGTTTCAAGATACACAAGAGGATATTATCTCTAACCTTAATGCTTGTGCTTGGGTTAATAGAAATAGTAACCAACAATATCTTCAAGTACAATTAGTAATAGAAAGAGAAGAAGAAATAGCAAAGAGGATTAGAGGTTTTCTAGTCATTCAAGAAGAAGTTGTAGTAGAAAGAGTTGCTCATGCAAATCACTAACTAGGCCAAGCTAAGGCATCACCCTAGCTAAAAAAAGATATATACAAACCAATAGATTTTTTGGCTTGGTAGATGAAGATTTTGAAACTTTAGCTAAAATTGACTTCAAACCTAACCCTTCTTTGAAAGGAAATGAAGGTAAAACTACCATTAGACCATCATCACCTCCAAAAAGGTGGGAGTCTTGTTGCTTCTATTGGAAATGATTGAAAAGCTCATGAATGAACAGTAATGGAATTGGTAAAGAATGTTTTCAATCATTGTTTTGTCATTGATGTCAAACTTGCTACTTGCAAGAATGACAATTGCTTTAGTGATCCACATACTATAAGTTGGTTGATTGACAAGGAGGTGGCAATCAATAAGATGTAACTAGAGTACCTAGAGAAAGGTTGAAGTTATGATGTTGTAATGAAGTATAAGGATCAACTAAGCCATTGATGAAATAGTGTATTGATGGCATATTCTAAGACATAGAGGATGGACACACCAAGACATATCAAAGATGTAAGGATTAACTAAATCCTACTTAAAGATCAAGTGCCGAATAGATTCTCAGTTGAAGCCGAGGAAAGTTCAATTTTAGTATGTGCCGAGTAATCTTCAAGTGTCGAGTAAATATCAAGTGCCGAGTAATCTTCAAGTGCCAAGTAAATATCAAGTACTGCGTAATCTTCAAGTGTCGAGTAAAGATTAGGTGCTGAGTGAAGATTAGGTGTTGAGCATGATTCAAGTGCTGAGTAACACAGAAGACACCAAGCATCAGTAAACCAATAATTTCGAGTTGCTGCAATTTTTTGAAAATTAAAGATTTGCTAGATCTAAGCTAACATGGTAGTTATCTAGAATTCTGTGAATTAGATAGAAGATAAGAATGATGAGCTGGTGGCACAAAACACTATGTAAAATATTTTTGACAAATGTAATTGGATTCTAGATGAAATTTCTAGATAAGAGCAAGATATGGGATAGATACATTGTATCTTACCTAATCTACTGAAACCCTAAAGTTGGAGAGGGAGAATCGAGCGGGAAAGTTATTCTAGATTTCTATTTAAGGAGTCATAAGGTCATGAAGCAAAGAGAGATGGTCTAGCATGAAGTGTTGAAGAAGGTGCTAAGGTGGAAGAGAGTACAGATACTCTACTTCAATAGGTGACCATAGATGTGATTGCATTGGTATGATGAGTAAAAAGACTCAAGGTTACGAAGCTTGAGATGACAAGCTGATAGATCTGAAGTGATTAAAGCCAAGCAAAGGATTGAACTGAAGTGTGATCTGTAATCTACAAGACATGTTGTAAGTTGTATCATATCAAAAGCAATTATTGTTACTCTCTAGCAATTGTAATAGTTAAAATAAATCCTATGGACTTAGTTTGGTTTAATAGTCATGTTGTAAATCCTTTAATAGGGTGACATTCTAACTGAATGTTCCAAAGTCCTTTAAATAGGGCCATTCGTAATAGTATGGTGAAATCCTCTAACAAGGTCACATTTAAAAATGTGTTGTAGCCTTTAACAGGGTAGACCATCAGAAGTGGTTGAAATCAATTGCCCAGTTATTTTGTGGGTATCATCCCCACTCCATTCTTACCTTCTTATTACAAGAGGGTTTCTAGGTTATCAAATTCTTAGTGTTATGGTGTGATGCATGTTTACCTTTTTATAATTGTTTAATGTCCAATTGCATGCATGATCATTTTAGTTATGCACCATTAAGGATTTGTAGAAAATGTATTATTAGGGCATTTGGACCTTGAATAACTGATTCACCCCCCCTCTTAGTTATTCTAAAAGAATTATAACAACTTCTTTGCAATCTCTAATCATCCCTGGAACTTTAATTCCTTCACCTATCACAATCCCTCCTATCAACTATAGATTACCAATAATGGCTCACAATCAACCATGGGGTGTTGCAATAGGACCTTTGTAACTAGCTAGAAATTTGGGGAGATTTCCTAAAGGAGCACAAGAAATCCTACCTAGATTCAACAAGGATGGGAAGAAGTCACCTAAAGAACACTTGAATGCTTTTAACATAGCTGGAGTCTTGGTTGTAGCAATAGAAGATGTTTTTGTAAGATTATTTATTCAAACCTTGACAGACTCGGCAGGAGATTGGTTTCACCATTTACCCAATGCATCCATTACTTCTTGGGATACTAAGAAAGATTGTTTTCAAGCCAAATTTAAAGTAGCTAAAGATGAAAATTATTTTCTTATGTAGTTGATTCAAATGAAGAAGGAGATACATGTGCCCATGCGAGAGTTTGTGTTCCAATTCAATAAAGCATTGCATCGGATACCTATGGCCAATATACCAAATGGTGAAAATAAAAAAAGGTTAATTTTTAAATGCAATGCCTTCGAATGTTGTTTTCACATTGAAAAGAGTGAATCCTCAAATGCTCGCAACCTCCAAAACCCTTTCTATAGTGTTAGATGATGAACTCATTATATCAAGAAAATGGAAGAAAGAGGTTCAAATCCCAAATTCTCAAGCCTCTACATCATCTTTGAATGATGCACTTGTTCAGAAGTTGGCTAATGATCCTATAGCAGTAAAGAAGTAACCTTCTAAGGCCTCTTTTTCCTATTAGGATATCCCAAGGAAGTATCTGAATCATAATGCCACTTCTCAAGGGAAATAGTTCACCTTAGTCCCTAACCAACAATGATTTCAAATTGAGCCCCCTCCTAAAAAAAACATGCGTGTCTTTCATCTTACCAATGATCGTGAAGAAACCACATGTCCTAAGAATATAAGACATTAGCAGCTTGAAACTAAAAGGTCAATAGCAGCGAACATAGCAATAGAGGAAGCACCTTCCAAAGAATTTGGTGACTCCGTAAATTGCTACCTTGAGTACGAATCTAACTCTGATAGTGGTGAAGAAATCCTTTTAACTTTGGAAGTAGCTTCATGTTTAGTACTCATGAGGAGGTAGAGGATGGGGAAAGCTAATTTTTAGTCCAAAAATGCTATAAGCTTAGCTCAAGAAAAGGATTCTAAAAAAAGAGAAGAAGGCGAGACTAAGCCACCATAGACACAACCTCATATTCCTTAGATTATGATAAGGTCTGATCCTAGGTCTTCATTTGATATAGTTGAATTTTGTAAAACATCTAGGATTCAAATATCTCCTACTGAGTATTTGAGAATGAATCCTAATGAACTAAGCTAATTGAGTATGTTCACCAACCTTCATCTGATATACCTGCTAAGAAAACTAATAAAACCACTTTTAATGATGAAACCAAAGCTCCAAAGCTTGATCATCATAAAGACTTGGTCCAACCTAATAAAATTAGTGTAGAGTTGTCCTATTGAGAAAAATCAGATTCATTTTATGTATCCTTTTACGTCCATGGTTTCAAATTAAGCAATTGTATAATAGACTCTAGTGCTTCTGATAACATAATAAGTGTGGGATGAGCTGGCGATGGATGTGCTGATATCAATTCCAGGGCAATGGTTTGTATATGAAGCTTCAACCGCATTGCAGTAACCAAAGGGTTCTGGATCGACATAGATGGTTACCTCAGTGCCTTGATGCAAAAATTTGACGCACTGATGGTAAGTGGATGGAACGGCTTTCATGGCATGAATCCATGGGCGACCGAGGAGGATGTTAAATGGTAGGTTTAGATCAATAACATGGCAAAGTGTCTCTTGGATGACTGGCCCAACCTTGATTGGTAGCAAAATAGTTCCTTCTGTGGTTCTTTCCAAGTTGTCATAAGCTTTGATGGTGATAACCTCACTAATGATATCTGCCTCAGTATACCCAGCTTGTTTTATCAATTTTAGGGTGCAAATATTCAAGGCTGATCCATTATCTATCATTACTCTTTTCACAGCAAATTTGGTTACCATGATGGCTATGCGAAGCAAAAGGGTGTGATCTGGCTCGACCACAGGTATGTTGGTGGGTTTGAATGATAGGGTACATGAGGATGAGAGGTGTCCAACAAGATTACAAAAATCAGTAGCATTGATATTAGAAGGGACATGGGATTCTATGAGAGCACTTTCAAGGATGTTCTTGTACACAGGACTAGTGCGAAGAAGGTCTAAAATGGAGATTTGGGCTGGCATGTTCCCAAGGTGTTCTAAGATATTGTACTGGCTTTTTGATGGAGCTAATGGTGTTGGTGTAACAGGTGGGCCTGCGATGTTAAATCGCGCTCTTCGAGTGGTGACTGCACACTCATTGTTTGGTCCTTGGATATTGATAACATTGATGGAAGGCTCTTTCTTGGATATACAACCTATAAGGCTACCATAGTCTATATAGGATGAAGTGTGGTCATTGTTCTTCCCATGCTGTTGGTTTGGCTGACGGTTGTTGGTGTTGTTGTTGTTGGTTTGGATAGGTGCTTTTCCAGGATTTTGGTTGTGGTGTGGAGGAAAAGCATTTTGATAGATCTGTAAGCCTGCATTGGGAGAGGTTTGGGCACCAACAGTGATTTCCTTCCGATCAATGAGGTCCTACACATAGTCTTTCAGTTTCATGCATCTAAGGGTAGTGTGACCTTTTACCCTATGAAATTTGCAGTACTCATTATCTTTGTACCATGCAGCTTTGGATTGGCTTGGGTCAATTTGCTGGGTAGGAGGAAATTTGATGAGGTTTTCCTTGACTAATTTCTCAAAAATGACATCCAATGGCTCACCAAGGGGTGTATAGTTTCTAGGTGTAGGTTGGAATCTAGGCTTTTGTCCTGCAGCTACATTGATGGCATTAGCTTGATTGCTAGACCCTTGGAAGTTGGGTCTTGGATTGTGGTTTTGATAGCTTTGGTTATTCTGTTGTTGGTAGTTGATAGCTTGTTGATTGTTTGGTTGATATGGTGGATTGGACTGGTTGTGAGAAGGACCAACAATATTCACATGTCTGGTGTCAGTGACGCCATCTGTTGCAATGTGCTTTTTTTTGTTCCAATACCTAGACTTGTCATTGGAATGTGATTGATTTTGGTTGGCTTCCTTGTAAATCTTGACCACACCATCTTTAATGAGTCCTTGCTCAAGGATCATTCCTTTCCCTTTGATATCTTTGTAGGTCTGCAAACAGTTCATGGTCATGTGGTGAGCCAAGCTAGGATGGGCATTATCAATAAACATTTTCACCACATGGCATTCTGGCAAGGTGCAGGATATGCGGGTGGTAAGGGTTTGCCATATTTGCAGGTATTCGGCAAGGCTTTCTCCACCTTTTTGCTTGGTGTGGACAAGATCAACTATTGATAGCTCTGTTTCAACAAGATGGGCATATTGGGCTACAAATGCCTCAGATAATTCAGCAACATTTTTAATTGTGCCATAGGGGATTCTATAAAACAATTCAAGAGCTGGTCCAGCCAAGCTTTTGGGAAAAAGGTGCAAGAGGAAGACATCATTGTATGCTACGTCCTGGCAGTGCATGTAAAATTCTTTGATATGTGTGATAGGGTCTCCTTTTCCTCTGAATTTGTCAAATTTGGGTACCTCAAAGTGTTTGGGAAATGGTGTCATGGTAATGGCTCTGTCAAATGGGTAAGAACACACATTCTCAAACTTGAATGTCTTCGGATCATTCCCTTCTTGGATGGCTTTCAGAGCTATCTTCATTTGCTCCCATTTTGAATTGATAGGTGATGGTTGGGGTGCCCCCAATGTAGGAGTGCCTTGAGGTAGGTATGTGCTGGATGGGGCCACTGAATATGGATGGCTATGAGGGATTTGCTGATAGGGATTATACATTGTTTGGGCAGCTGCATGGTGGATGACAGGTTGCTAAGGGGGAGGTGGCACATATTGCTGCATGTGCTGTGAGGCTTGCTATTGATATGGGATTTGAGTTTGGGATTGAGGAACATAAGCTGGCTGTGGGATAAATGGATTGCTTTGTGGAGGTAAGGTATAAGATGGTTGAGAGGCTTGGAGAAAGGATCGGGGGGCTTGTGGGGTTTGACCAATATATGTGGGTTGTGCCCCCATTTGGGATGGTATCTGCAAATAATTGGTGGTTGGCTAGGGTGGTGGATTGCCTCCTAGAAGTGGCATTGAAAAGTAGTTGGTAATTGGAGGTAATGGATTAGTTGGTGGTGGAGGTGGTGGGAATTGAAAGCTTGGGAATGGAACTAATGGGGTTTGATACCTTTGTGGTTGGATTTGGAAGCTTGGTAGAGTGGTGGCAAGGGCTGGGGTCACTTGGGAGCTTGGTAGAAAATTGGTAGTAGCTTGTGGGATTTGATAGCTTTGTGGAGTGAGGGTAGTAGCTTGTAGATTTGTGGCTAATGGTATTGAGCTCCCAAGACCTAATGGAAATGATGGGATTGTGCTTTAGGCTGCAGTGAAAAAGCTGGGGGTGATGAAAGGTTGATTACTTGGCCCCATGGGTGGCATCCCTATTGTATATTGCTGAGGTTGGCCAAAGATGCTAGCACTGATTTGGGAGATGGGTGGATTTGGAAGGCTGGGTTGGGGAGCAGCAGCAGCAATAGTGAAGGGGGTGAATGGTGAGCTGTTTTGGGTAAAGGGGGTTTGGAGCGGAGAGGTATGAACCAAGGATGCAGTGGTGGTGGCTGGGTTGGCTTGCGGCATGGAGATTTCAACTTGGGTGGATGATGGTATGTTTGGGTCTGTTGGATCATATGGATTGGCTGCAGGCTCTTCTTTTGGCATATATTGAGGATAATTTGGATCATAAGAGCCTATGGGTGGTGGTAGCTACCCAAACAATGGGTGAGATGGATCTGATAATGGAGGGGGTATTCCAAAGTCAAAGGTTCCTACATTTTCCCTTCAAAAATTAGCCATGATTGTCTCTTTGTTCTTGTCTATAATGGCATTTACCAATACTGCATTTCCTGGTTGGTTCACGAAAGCTTCAATGTCAGTACATGATGGCATAGCTTTCTCTGGGCTGAAGGATGGCTGAGTGCTCAAGGGGGGTGAGGCTGTTCGATCCAAATGATAGGGCTCCATTGTTTCTTTCTTCTTGGCTAAGCGAGTGACAGGTGGCATGAAAAATGCTCCTAGGGATGAGATGCAATAATGTTGATGGATGCAAAAGGGGGAAGGCTTCTCTATGCAAATGATTTCCTAGGTTAAGGCAAAGCTATATGACAAAACCTAAGGAGGATTGGGTTGGAGATTCTAACTGCAAAGATATGTTGCCAAAGCACGAAAGGTCTGCTTTCCTATGTGCAAGCTTGGTGGTGATTGTGTCAACTTAAGGATAGACTGATGATCCTTTAGGAAGAACACGAGATTGACCACTTGTGGATCCCAACCTTTAGCTCAAGGTGATGAGGGATAACAAGTGAGAAAGCTGGATTACCCTAGACAAAGCTCTTTCAAAGGGATAACCTTGGTGAGATTGATAGATTTGGAAGATTTTAGGAGTGGCAAACTTTTGGCAAAAGTGACAACAATTTTGAGGGCTTGGATGTGAGGTTTTGATTGTTGGCTAGATGGTTTGATTCTAAATGATATGGATGAGCTAATAATGCTTAAGGGGATAACCTAAGATGGTTGGCTTTTCTACAAAGATGACTCTAAAGTGAAGCTTATCCAAGAAGATGTGGAGAAACAAGGGTGTCTAATCATAGAAATCATGCCTAGTTGGTAAGGCATAAGCAGGATTAACTCCTGGATGTTGGCTAAATTTGATGTTGCGCTCTAACCAGGCCTCTTGAAGTGCTTCGTCGGTAGCTTTGTCCTCTGCTTTATGGAGTTTGGCAATTCATGGGCTTGGTGTTATTTCTTTTCTCTTGGCTGAAAGTTCTTGGTATGCTAGAGATGGTTTGAGTTTAACTTTGTGGAACTTCTGTTTGGGTTTGGGTTGCTCTGACATCAATTTTTCAATCTGCTTGGCTTTGAGAGATCTTGGTTGTCTGGCTTCAACTCATTCAACTTCTAGAATAGGCAGTGACTACGCTGAGTATGCCCTAAGCTAGGATTGACCAATTTTGGAAAACATTCATTCAACAAATAAAAGATCAAGCAATAGATAGAAACAACCAAATAGAAGTTTTTGATTCTCAGAAAGTGATACTTGCGCCAAGGAGTGTGTATGTTCTAAAAATGTTTTGATCAGTCACCTCAAACACATTAACATCCTAGATGGTTGTCTACAAGGCTGATAGTTGGTTTAGCTAAGGAGTCCTCGATATACCCAAGGTACGTGAGGCCCAAATCCGTAGATGAGACCAAAACGATGTCACACAACCAAGAGGAGCGGTAACCCACTTCTCCTCTTTCACTTCTCAAGGGTATAAAGTTCCTTGAGGCTTAGCCCGAGTGACAAAATCTTGATCCCAAGAGAGGTGTCTTTTGATTCACCTCCCGATTCTTATACTCTGCCAGAACGCTGGAGTTGAGGTCGTCCAAGGGGTGATGAAATCCCCAAGCAGGCCTCCTAAAAAGAAACAAGGTTTTGGATCCTAATCTTATGCACCCAAGATGGCCTCGAAAGACGACAAGGGGAGAGAAGACTTGGATGACCTTGGGCTAAAAAACATGCTTGTTCTTTTACCAACTGACTCTTATGTGTGCTAATCTAGACTTTGCAAGCACTCATGTTTAAGAGACAATGTTCAATTCCAACTTGAAGCGCCAACCAAAGTAAATCGATCGAAGAATGAAAACAATAAGAAGAGTTAGGGTCAACAAAAAAAAAATCGCGCGCCCAGAGGTCCTCCACGTCAAGTATCGATTAATTTTCTTTAAGGCATTCAAGATTGAGTGTGAGTTTGTTTTAAGCCCAAAACAAAAGTGTGTGAGATTCGATTTCAAGCGCGTGCTCGGAGGCTCTCCACGTCAGTTGTTGTTCAATTTTAGTGCCCAAACTTGAAGTGTGATCGATTTAATCTAGATTTTTGATCATTTAAGAATTTTGATAAAGTTAAAGCAAACATTCAAAGACCAAGTAAGTGAGTTAGATTGTGGAACATTTAACACCTTTTTCAAGTAGACCATCCTCATAAATGGCGCTGAGATTGCAACCAATGGTTAATATTTGATGGGTGATTAGAAAAGAGGTGAGTCCAAGGAACTACTCAAATTCATTTTTGCAAATTTGTATTTTAACTTAACAAGGTTTCTTAAATGTCCAAAAATCAAACTTTACCTAAATTGCATGTGGAAAAAAGATTTGTTTTGTTCAATTTTTAGAAGCTCCAAATTAAGTGTTTGATATTGCAATGGTTAATTGATCCTTAGAATTCAAGATTGGATTTTTTGTTTTAATCATGTATTCAAGGAAAATTTGATTTTAATCCATGGCATTCAAGAGTGATTTTAGCAACATGCATTCAAAGACAAGTGGTTAAACATTCAAGTGTTTTCTTTTGAGCATTCAAGATTGAGATTTTGTGTGTTGTTTTAAGAACTTTGAAGTGCTTTTTTTTAACCTTAGATCATTCAAGATTTTTTTGGACTCAAAAGTGAAAATGACTCTTTGGACTTTGGTTTTCATTCAAGATTTTGTGTTCTAGTTTGCATATTTTAAGCCCAAAAATGATATTCCTAGATTGTTTTGATGCATGAAAAACCTAAGAAACATTCAAGATTTTGCAATAAGACATTTGTTTGGAACAAATAACAAAGCTTTTAGGACAATTTTTGGCAACCATTTAGGACTCTTAGTTTTCATGAGATTTTTTAAAAGAACTTTAGTGTGCACTTAGTGTTGATATTGAACCTTTTGAAATGGAAACTTGAAGTTCTTTTTAAATTCTCAAAAATGAAGTGTTCCAAACTTTGCATGAATGCATCTAAAACCTTGATGTTGCAAGGATGCAAATGATTAGATTGGTTTAGTTTCACTTGTTAAAAGATTTTTTCTTTTTTGCAAATTTTTAATTTTTCAATGGATTTAAGTATGATTTGGGGGTTCATTTTAAGCACTAAAAAGAAGTGTGTATGATTTTGCTTTCTTAAAAAAAAATGGCCAAGATCTCCCACAAGAAGAAGAAGAAGAAGTAGATGGAATAAGAAGAATATAGACAAGAAGAGGAAGAAGAATTTCAAGTTCTTTGTACACCTATAAGCTTAAAAAATTTGCAAACACTATGAGATAGATTATGAGTTCCTTTGTCTTCTTCATGCTCATGTGGACCTACAAAACCAATTTATACAATCCTACCAATCACAAAAACAAGTAAAATTAGCCAAAATCAGCAAATGACATACAAAACTTGACTAAAAAAGCTAATGAAGATGACCCATGCGGGGTCCCACCGGGCGTGCCAAAATGTATATGAGCAATGTTAGTATGCTAATAGAAACCAAATTTAAATAAAGCTTCTACAAACTAAACAAAATTCATAAACTTCAAGATAGACTAAGATGAACTCTCAATTGAGAATATGAGCCATTAATGGACTCTCTCAATAAGAAGCTCTCTTGTTGAGTAGCTTTATCTAAATGGATAGGATGTATGCTCAATATGCTTCCAAAGGCTTCAATGGATGATTGTGGATTTTTAGTGTGGATAGATGGCTTTAGTATGGATTTGGCTCTCAAAATAGCATTATAACTTTACTTCATGGATTGTGTTAAAATGACTTGGGAGAAGATTCCTTAAATAGGCAAAGGGCTTGAGGGATCAAGGGCTAAGATGCAAGGATGTGAAAAAGCTTATGGAAGGCTCAGATTGCATGAGAGAAGAGCACATGGATTGTGCTTCCTTATAGCCAATCAAGGAGTGACACATGTCACATGGTGAGAGGATGGAGGAAAGGGGAAGGATGAGTCAAAAAAGGAGGCTAAAGGGATAAAATCTTCATAAAGACCCTCATAATGACTTGTAAGAGCAATAAAAGGGCTTGTAAGAGTCATTTATGACCTAGTGGACTTCATAAAGTTTTATGGTTGAGATATTTTGAGGGTGATGAGAGAAATTTCGACTTGGACTTGATTAGGAAGGTTTTAAGCTTGTTTAGGCTTGTGCAAATGATTAGAGGATGGATTAGGATGGTTTAGGATTAGCTTAGGGATAGGCAAGTGGATGGCATTTAATGAGGGTGGGTGAAGGAGGAGATATTTGTTAACTTTGGCTTGGGTTAGTAAGTTTTAACCCATGTTTAGGGAATGTGACAAGGTTATAAGGGTATTAGGATTAGGTTTAAAGACATCTTCTAGAAGAGTCTAGACTTTGGATGAGGATAAAGACTTTCTAGAATAGTCTAGAATTTCCTAGCATGAGGATGAAGACTTTCTAGAAGAGTCTAGAACTTCTTAGGATGAGGATAAATTAGATTTTTAGGAAATAAATAAAGTTTTATTTATTTCAAGGGTTTGGGTTGAGGAGATATTTATTAAAACTTTTTTAATAAACATGAGGATTAATATTTAATCTTAATTAAATATTTTGAGTTGGGATTAGGGGTAGGAAATGATGGGATTAGCCTTTAATCGAAATTAAAGAAGGATTAGAAGATTTTGGAAGAGGTTATTGGTCATAAGGAAATTGGCCAAGTTTTGCGCAAAAAATAAAATTTGTATTTATTTTAGGATTTTTGGTCAATTTATTAATTAAATAATTAATAAATAAGGAAATAATGTTTAAATAAAATTTAAACATTTTTTGGAGGGATTCCTTAATTAAATATTTTTAATTAAGATAAAGGGATTTAATGGCATAAAAATTAATTAATTAATTAATTAAATAATTAATTAATAAATGATGATGTCATCAGGGATTTTTTCAAAAAATAAAAATACTTTATTTTTTAAAGGATTTTTAGGTGTCTACAGTCCCAAGCCATTATACCTATAGGAAAGGAAAAATTCACCTTCCTCCTTGAAGCCAGGTCTAAATACATAGTTTTCTCATCTGATGACCCAAAGTTTCAAATTATTTATTAGGAAACTGATTTTGCTAATTGCTTGATTATGCTTGAAATTGAAGAAATAGGTATTTAGTCAGAGATGGTGGATTTGACTTAGATGTTGGAATTCAATGGAACTTGTTTCTCAAGTGGGTTTTGAGCTGGTGTTGTGTTGGTATCTCCTACAGGTCAGACTCTTCCCTCTTCTTTCAAGTTAGCTTTTGAAAATACGAATAATACAACATAGTAGGAGGCTTTACTTTTGTGATTAGAAGAGGTGAAAAAGAAAAATGTTAAGTTGCTGAAGGCCAAGGGTGATGCAGAGTTAATAGTAAAATAGGTTAGAAATTCATTTTTTGTGAAAAATGAAAGATTGAAGCATTATAGGAATCATGTATGGGATGAAATTGAAGACTTTGAAGCTTTTTCAATAGAATCAATTCCTAGTGAGCTAAATTCTAGAGTAGATTCCTTTGAAGTGTCTGCTTCTTTATAGATCCCTCACCTTAATTTTGCAACTGATAAGTATTCCATAGATATCATGTATAAGCCAAGTGTCCTAGATAACAATAATTATTGGAAAGTATTCAAGGATGATGCACATATTGATGCTTTGTTGCAAAGTATGGAAAAAATTTCCACTAATTATTTTGAAGGCTCTGATTTAGAATGTAGGAAGTTTTGTCCTGATTGGATAGATGCAAAAATAGAGGATGCAATGAAATTGAAAGGAAATGTGATACCTAAAGGTCTAATTGAACTTGAAAAAACTTTTTGATAGGGAAGATGCTTTCCTGGCTCAAAACTTAAATCCTAAAGAAGTTGAGAGTGGTGAATATGAGAAGGTCAACCTAGGTGATAATCATAACATTAAGATGATAAACATAGGAAGCTGTTGTGAGACAATGCAAAAAACAAGATTCATTAAATTACTAAGAGAGTATATTGATGTTTCTGCCTAGTCATATGAGGATTTGAAGACTTTCAGGAAAGGACAATTGAAACATCATATTACTTTGGAAGCCCAATGCTTCCCCTTTTAGATAGAAGCTAAGGACCTATAACCCAAAATTTTTAGATGCAATATTCAAGGAGATTGATAACATGCTCAAAGCTCATATAATCTTCCATATACATCACTCCACATGGGTAGTGAACATAACAACAATGAGAAAGAGGAATAGAGAAATAAGAATCAGTGTAGACTTTAGGAACCTGAATTAGCTAAGCATAAAAGATAACTTCTCTTTGCCCATAATGGATCAGATTCTTCAAACAGTAGCTAGCTTGGAAATGATGTCATTCTTTGATGGTTTCTCAGGCTATAATCAAATAGAGGTTGTTGAAGAAGATCAACATAAAACTACATTAACAACCCCCTAGGGCACCTTTTCTTATAAAAGAATGCCTTTTGATTTGATAAATGTAGGTACAAATTTCCAATGTGCCATGAGCTCAACTTTTGGACACCTTTTAGAAAAGTGCATCATAGTTTATCTTGATGATATGACTATATTTTCAATAAGATGAAAGAAAAGTCTGAAAGATTTGAGGAAAGTTCTTAAGAAGTGCAGAGAACATGGAATCTCATTGTATCCCAAGAAATCAATCTTTGCTATAACTGAAGGAAAGTTATTGGAACATATAGTGTGCAAGGAGGGGATTAAGATTGACCTAGAAAGGAGTAAAAACTATTCAGTAGCTTTTCTTTTCTATTAACCGTAATGGTGTAAGGTTTTTCTTTAGCTAGATCAACTTTCTTAGAAAGTTTGTACCTGACTTTGCTAAAACCATACAACCCATGGAAAATCTTTTAAGCAAGAAGCAAAACTTCAAATGGGATAACCCAATGATCAAGGTGTTTGAAGAGGTAAAGAAAGCTATTGCAAAGGGACCAACTCTATTTCATCCAAATTTTAGGAAGGACTTCATAATGTATTGCTATGCATCAGACCATACTATGTAAGGTATATTAATTCAAAGAAGTGAAAAAGTTGAAGAAGTACTTATTTCTTTTGAGTGTCCCTCTTAAGAAACATGAACTACATTATTCTCTAGCCGAGAAGCAAGTATTTTCTATTGTAAAGGCTATGAAACATTTTTGAAACTATATTTTACATTCACATTTTATGGTATTTGTACCATCTACAATAGTTAAAAATTATCCTTACACAAAAAGATGTAGCAGTAAACAATAGAGCTACCTGGGTATCAAAAGTACAAGAATTTGACCTAGATATCAAATCGACTAATCTAGTTCACAGTCAAGGTCTTTGCAACCTTATATCAAAAAATAAAGAGGAAGAAGCTTGCCCTAATTGTTTACTAGTAGGCTTGAAAGATGAATGGTTTTCATATATAGCATATTTTCTAACCTATGGGGAATGCGCTGACCATGTGAAAGGAAAGAACCAAAGGAGCCTTTAACATAGAGCAGCAATTTTTTTTATCATTGATGATAACTTGTACAAGAGAGGGCTAGATGGCATGTTCCTAAGATGTGTTGATACTGATCAGCTAGAGAAGCTACTCAAAACTTTTCAAAATGAAGCTTGCAGAGGACATTTGTCATCCATGATCTTAAGCTTTTCAAATTTTATGTCTACTTTTTGTTCGTCCTCACTGTAAATACCCATTTTCCCCTACTTTATTTTTTCCTTTTTTGTTGTGTTGTCCTGTTTTCCTTATTTTATGTGTCTTTAGTGTAGGTTTGTTCTAAGTTGGTCTACAAAACCAGAGATTCTAATTTTACATATGATCCTTCTAGTCTCTTTCCCTAGTCGGAGCCAATTGTTACCCTACCTTTTCCTCAAAGGGAAATGTTGTTGGTCAATCCCCCTTTTTGCAACTTAAAGTGGAACTTGAAATTTGAAACTTCAAGTTCAAATTTTACCTGACTTGTCTCCCTTTGTCCTAGAAAAGTTCTCTCCTATCAGTCCCGATTTATTTTGTTGAAGTTGAAGTTGAAGTAGAGTTTGGTTCAAATTTCAACTTCAACTTCAACATTGAGGTTTGCTGATGTTTGCTTGTTTTCTCCCAGGATGTGCATTAGGAGATTATAAACTCATTTTTGTAAGGCAAAAAAATGGGTCCCAGCTTAGGGTTATATCACAGACGTGAAAAGAAATAATTATGTTATTTATGAGAAATCATGCTAAAGTATGGTTACTTTATGGAAAAAGGTGGTGTGCCGATGGCTTCATGAAAGCCTGAGCTTCACACAGATGTGATGGCTATTAACTACAAATAGCCTTGCAAGTCTTGTCAAAGTACAAGTGGCACATTTGTAATAAATTTTTCCACCTTCTTAAATCTTAAATTTTCATAAAATCATTCCCTATAATTAACCTCTATCCTACATGAGTGTGCATTCAATCATTTTGAGCTCTCAACACTGACTAGTAAGAAAGGAAAGTGGAAGTTTGAACTCTACCAAAAATTGTAAGTGCATTATCTCCTACTCTATCATTTATGTGCCTATTTTTCATTTGATGCTTTTGCTTTAATTCTATAAATCTATATCTTTCAAATTGGACCATGACACTTTTTTGCCCCAAAATGCTTAAGCTTGAAAAACCTTTCCTTTTGAGTTCATTATCTAAAATTCAAGATACTTTCCTACTAATCAAAAGCCTGCCAGATATAATTGAGCAGGCAATGAATGTCCGGTTTGGTCCTATATATCATAAATTAGTCAGTAGTGGGTTATTAGAAGCTATCGCTTTCCCACCAACTATAGAATGCCTAGAATTGGTTGTTTAATATTCAAATCACTATGACCCCAACACCAGGTGTATAAAGAAAGTTTTAAGAGAGTTGTTGGTTAGGATAAATAGGACAAGTGTTAGTTTAGCGCTAAGAATCCCTCATAAAGAACCCTATGAGCCTTGGGCCTTTGAGGAGTCTAAGCATTTGTATTGTGATAGAAAGAAGAATTACAACAACATTGTAGCTCAAACTTGGCTTTTGAGGCCGGCTAAAGGGGGTTCAAGATTGCCTAATCCTTTGACAATTGAACATTTCATTAATGAAATTGCAGACATTGTGTTACTTTTGAACAAGATCAAGGGCAATGACCATGCTTTCCATTTAGAAAGCTAGATGTACCTTTTCATTCAAAAAATTATTGAAGTGGAAAAATTCATGGATTGGGTAGATTTAATAGCTGAAAATTTACATAAGGGTCTTCTAGTAGTAAGTAGTTTCAGCCCATTCTTTCTGTAATCCTTCTTAATCTATATTCTAGTGGCATCCAAAGAATGAGAGAGACTTCCACACATGCCCTAGATGAAAGAAATGATCATCTACCAGTACTACAAAGACCTTCAAGCAACCACATCTTGCAAGAAATTTAGAAGAGTTAATTATGTCTTTCATGGGAGATTAGTCTTTGAGCTTCAAGGACATGAGAAGTCATAGATTATAAGAAGAATCAATGCAAGCTATCAAAATCTTTGGTTGTTTCTATATTTAGATTCCTAAATTTACATATCTTAGAGTTGTGGGTTTTTCTAGTGAACCTCTTAAGTGTCCACAATATTGTTTAGGCAATATTGCCTTATCTGAGATATGTAGGGAGTTCATTTCTATGCTTGATTACTCTGAAAGTGTGAAGAAGTGAACCTCTTTCTTGTTCCTAATTAAAATTGGTCATTACCGATGTTCAAGCTACAAGGAGGCCAAGCTAGCACAAACTATATTGTCACTTTTCTGCCTCAAACCATATGCTCCTAGAGAAGAATTTGACTATACAGGATTTGCTAGGGATAATTTTAGGCATGCATCTTCATTAGTCCATGTTCCTCATTTAGAAGATTATTGGGCCAATTGTCCTGATGAAATCGAAGTCAAAAAAATTTATGTTCTAGGTTGATAGTAAACCAGATTAATATGTTTAAGGTGAACCTTAGCACATGAGAGAAAACAAAAGATGAAATTGAGGACATGATTGACCCATTCTATGTTGATCATATTGAATGCACACCCATCCTTGAGCTTGATTGGACTAGAAGGGAAGAAGATAACCTATTTCATGTACTTTAGAAGTACTGAAGAGAACTAAAAAATGGTTGAAGACAAAGAATATTCATTCAACCACTCCTACAGTCCCTGAGAACTACTCAAGGGCTAAGCAGAAAAAGGCATAGCCAAAACCTAAGGCCATTTATAACCTTGATATTGCTGATCCTATTGTAGGTAAACATTTTGCAGGGAAGGAAAGTGACTCTGTTGCCCCTATAGAAGAGCTGATAAGTGAAATCTAGAAGAAGTTCCAAGAAGTCTGCAATGAAAAGATACCATGTAGACAAGATTTTTCTAACATTTCCCATAACAAAGCTATGTTGATAATAAATTTGACACATTTGGAGATGCACGGAGAAAGGGTAATGGACCTGAAAAGAGAAAACGAAATCTAGAAGCAAAGGATTGCATACATCAGCTTACCTCACTAGTCAGTTATCTTTGCATTTTACACTACATACGAGACATGGAAGGCCACAAGAATTACATCTGGTGCGGTCAATTCCTCTTGATGTTGTGCATGATCAATGGTAGTTTTTTTTCATTTTCTTGTTTATTTATTTGTGCATTTCAGTTAACATGGTTTTGTTAACTAAGAGACAATTTACTCTTGGCAAGGTAATTTTCGATAACTATCCAGCCCTCTACCCTATATATATATATATATATATATATATAATAGATAATATCTAATGAGGTTAATCTCTCTGTAGACTAAAGAAAAAATACATTTGTTTTTTATACTCTGGATTTTGAATTTTGAAATAGAATATTTTTGAGTTAGCAGCAATTGAAGTAAAATTCTATACTTTTATGTACTAAAACTTTTTGAAGTGGATACTACTGTCTACTTTATGGTAATGTGCATTCTCGATGGTGTATGTTATATGTGGAGGTGAAGTTGTACTTTGTTGTACATTCTAGAATAATCTATATTGAAATTTTTAAGGTTATGGGAGGTTGAATCTGTGTTATTTGACCATCGATCTTTTGTTTTAACATTCAATCATGTGTATGGTCAAATGGTTTTTCAGCATTAGCATTTATCTTGTGTCTATGAGATTCTTTTGAATTTTTAAAGTATTATAAGTAAAAATACTTATTGGGAAGATTTTCCCTCGATTGAGAAAAAAATGATTATATTTTCATGAAGGTTAGCTACACCTTGAATAATATCGAGTAAATCTCTTAAGCAAAGAATTCCTTATCAATAGATAGGAATTCAATTTGTTAGTTTACAATGTTCTCCCTTGTTCAAATTGTCAGAAATCTTGGGAAAAACTATTTACCAACAACGTGTACAATTTTTACATGAAAATATATAAGCATTGATCCCTATGTGTATTGATTCATCAAAGTCTAGATTCATAAAAGTATTGTTGCAAGAGAGTACATGTTAGATTGCATAGGCTTATGAAGCATCAGTGTTATTTTAGGAGAAAGATAATTAAAATTAATAGTATCTAAGTATTGGACTAGAGTTGTTGAAAATAAATCTTATTTTATGCTAAAAGATAAGAAAATCATGAAATTTATGTTAGAATTGAAGTAAAAATAGAGAAGGAAGAGAGAAATTTTAAAAGCATTGAGCTACATGTGGAAGCATTAAAAAGGGGCAAACATTCTGAGTCACACAACTACATAGAAAAAATAATAATGATGATGTGGTTGTGGATGTGGATCCATTTAGACATGCTTGTTATGGTATAATTCTGGGGAGAAAAAAATGAAAGTTTGGATGAAAAGGTTTAAAGTTAAATGATGAGAGATCAAATGAATAACAAGATATATTAATACTCAATTGTGATTAAATGGAGGGGGATAGCTCCAAGATTCAATTGTCATGGATGGATAAGGTTGGAGATAGGATGAAAGGCTTAGCTATGTGAAAAATGAAAAGATAGAAGAAGTGAATTAATGAAATGGGCAAAAGATAGGCATTTTGATATATAAGCAAGATTTATAAGACCTATAAAGACTATAAATGTGTGAAAGTTAGGTTTATGTGAATGGGTTATATATGTGTCAAGAACATGCTCATGAGTGTATTATTAAGGATGAGAATGAGTAGGTAAGCTTGTTCATGCATCTGAATATAAAACTCTATAGAGATGATTCTCAACTAATAACACATATTAGAATATTAATCCAAGGATAAGGCCTTCATAATTTAATTCAAATGGAAATCATTAGTGACGGTTGAAAATTTTGACAAGTAGAAAAAACACTAGAATAAGATGATTTGAGTGTAGATCTTATTTTAACTTTGATATGTCACTAATTGAATGGTTGAAAAGCTTCTTAACTATCTCCAAGATGTTTAGTTCTTACATACTTTCTTTTTTCAACTTAATAAATTTCATTGAGCAACCTTGCCACTAATAAAATCAAGAATAATTAATGAGATACATAATTGACTAATTTTAAAAAAAATTATTAATTAAATTGAAGGAAATTGGTAGTACCTAAAAGTTTGCTAGTTGACGTAATCGGCAAAACCATTATCCAAACCAGGAACAAAACCACGGAATTGGCCCACCCAAAAACCTCTGCTTTCGCAATGGAGGAAACACCCCCGCCCACGGTATAAACATTTTATGTGGTATGGAGGAAAGTACCGCGCAGTTACCCTCGATTCTAGGTCGCGTGTTTCTCCGTAATACAAAATTAAGTGCAACGTAAGTGTCTAGGTGAAGATAGCGGCAAACGTTACTCAACAAAAATGCATTCTTTAGCCTCCTTTTATGTATTCTTTATCCAACATTTGCGGAGGTTGTATAAACTAAGATTATTAGAGATTAAGAACGTGTCCTAAATTAAAATTCATAGTAATGTATACATCACTAGTATGAAATGATTTTATTAGGTTTGGAAAAGGTTTTTTTTAAAGTCTCCTACAAAAGTCTAAAATATTATAGATTAAGAGCGTGTCTTAAATTAACAAACATAGTAAAGTATATATTATTACTATGAAATGATTTTTTTTTTAAAGGCAAGTTTTTGTTTAATTGATACAAAAGTAATTTCAAATTATGATGAAAAAAATTAATTTTTCATTTTTATCTAATTCTTATATGATCTGATTATGTAAAGTGGGATAGGGCCCAAACCCGTACACCGAAATTAACACTAGTCAAAAGACATAAAGATAAGGTTATTATTATTAGTTAGATTCATATATGTTCTATTTCATGTATGTCTGTATTATCAGTTGGATGCATATGTTTTAATGTATGCAATTTTACATTTTTTTAAAAAAAATTCCTTCTCGAGTTATATAATGGTACAGATTGTCATATTACTTTTCATTTTCGTAGACTTAAACTATGTTGTTTGTCTTATATCATGATTTGTGACATGTGGTAATATTTTAATTCACAATTATCCTTTTTGTTTGCATTCACACTTTAGTACATGAATTATAATTTTTTTGTAGTGTAGTTTAGTATATTCATTTACTATTTAATACATGTAAGTCAATGCATAGATTTCATGTTTTAAAACATATTTGGTATATTTACAAATTCTTTACTACATGTTTGGGATCATTAATATACAATTCAATTTAGTAAAAAAAAATTAATGACTATCATCTAAATTTGATGATTAACTTTTTTTTTCTTTTTGTTTTAGTCCTAACTTGTATTGTTCAATTCTTTGATTTGTAGTAAAATTGTAAAAATTCGCATGATAAAATATAAGATATAAATACTAAAATATAAAGTCATAGAACAAGAATGGCAAGTTAGTACTTTCCCTTTAAAATGTTAAACATTTGTATGGAAATGTTATAAATATTTGAGGAATATCAAATTCATGGACATATGCTAAAGCAATTTAATACACAATTCATCACACTTATTCCAAAATACTCCCATCTTAATATGTTTGTAGATTTTCAACCCATTTATTTATGTATTAAAATTTACAAAATTTCATCTAGATTGGAAAAGGTGATCCCTTTCATTAATTAAGAAAAGAAGGGAGGATTTGTTCCAGCTAGACAAAGTAAAGAAGGTTCCTTGGTCACTCATCAAGACCTTCACTCTATTAAGATGGAAATGTCACCTACAGTGATATTGAAATTGGAGATATTGAAGGCTTATGATAAGGTTAAGTCTTCCTTCCTAAGGAAAGTGATGGAACAAATGAGCTTCCAATAAAATAGGATCAAATGGCTGATGTCTTGTATTTTAGGTACAAAGTTTTCTATTTTAGTGAATGACTCTCCTTGTGTTTTTTCTTCCTCATTGGATGGTGTCCAAGAATGGGAATTGTTGTCACTCTTCTTGTTCATTATTATGAAAGAAGGCTTAAGTAGATCAACTTATCATAGGAAACAAGTAGGTCTTTTGAAAAAAAATAAAAAATCATCACCATTCACAGTTGTCCCTCAATCATATTTTGTTTCTTTGATGATTATTTTCTATTTGGGAAAGTTTGTTTGAAGGATAATTAAGCACATTAAATCCACTGTAGATGAATACTATGAATTTTTAGGTCAAAAGATGAATCTAGCCTAGTCTAAGATATTCTTTTTCAACTTAAGCAGGGTTCCTCAAATAGTAATTTAGAGGGTTTTTATTTTTTAGAGGTATAAACCCCTTACAAATATTTGGTTGTACCACTTTTCTATGGAGAGAATCAACCCGCCTATTGGGAAGATGTTATTCAAGTAGTTAGATATAGGATTATGACTTGCAAGGCTAGGTGGTTGTCCCTCGTGAGAAGAATTTTTCTTGTCAAATGAGTCTTAGTTCAACTCTAAATTATGTAATGTCAGTACTCATGGCTCCAACCTAGGTTATATACTCATTGAAGAAGCTCTTGCAAGATTTCACTTGAAAGGGCACTTTGGAAGATACAAAAAGGTTAGGTCTAGTTTTATGCCCAATATATGTATACAAAAGGATGATGGTGAGGTGGGGATTCATAACCTCCATGATAGAAACATTAGACTTGGGTTTAAGCTAGCTTTGAAGTATTATCTCATGTTTTTGAGGAATGTTTACAAGGGTGAAGTATTTGGATAGAATGACTTGTTAAGGATATTTACAATGAGAAATCCCCCCTCCACCAAAGGCTCAACCATGTGGAATTTCATGATTATATGTAAGGAAGCCATCCTAAACTATTTATCATGGATGTTTAATTATGGAGATAAGGCATTATTTTGGACAGACTCATAGAATGACCTTTCTTCTATGAGCTTAGTTTTTTATCTACCTAGGGCTAGGGAAATTTTATAGGAGAATTGGGATCTATTGTTAAAGATTACATCATGATGCAAGATTTAAAATGATGTGCCAAAGATGGATGGAAGGATTTTTCTAATGTACCTATTTTGAGATAGTATAACGTTGTGTTGAATAAGGTATTCCAATAGAGACCTTTTCATATCTTCAATGAGGAGGATAGAATAGTTTAGAATAGAAGTAACAATGAGAGACACTTAGTCAAAGAAGGTTATAGGGCATTGTTGTGTTGGAGTTCCTCAAGAGGAAAGAGAGAGTACAATTCTTCAAGGATGTTATGTTACCCAAAGCATGGGATTTCTTGTTGATGATATTAAATAATATAATCCTTACTAGTGATATTCTCTACAAGCTTCGTATAGCTAACATATTCCCATGTGCTTTATGTGTTGAGGTATTACAAGATAATGATCATTTTCTATTGAACTATGATATTTCTCAAGAATTCTAGAAATGGCTTATATAAAGTTAGGATGATATGCTCCTTTTCTGTCATCCTTAATTCACATGTTGACTGTTTGACCTCTTCTAGATAAGGCCTCCTTATTTGCTAAGATAGGGAGAATAGTTCCATCAATAGTATTTTGATATCTATGGTGGGAGAGGAAAAAAACAATTTTTAGAAAGGAAAGTATGGGATTTTATAGAGTTTTTAAGATAATTGAAATTTCTTTTTTAGAATCCATTAATACATACATGATGAGAATTAAATATCTCTCCTTAGTATATTTTTGAGTTGATACTAATATTTTGAATAATTGGAAAAAGGTAATGATCCCTTTAAAAGTAATAGTAGGGAATCAATCCAAAAAGGAGTCTAGAAAATCTATTAAGAGGGAAAAACTAGTGTATCTATTGAGAACACATTGATACAATTATGGGAATATGTTTCAATAATTGTATTTTCATTGATGTCAAACTTGATACATGTTGGTAAGAAAACTACTTAGATGATTTGAGTACTATCATTTGTTTGATTCATGAAGAGGATTTAATCAAATGATGTAGAAATAGCACCTAGAGGAAAGGTTGAGTTACGATATGGAAAAGGACTACAAGGATTAGTTAAGATAGTGATATTATAGTGCATTGGTAATTTAATTAAGGTTGCAAAGAATGGATACATTGATTAAGTTTAGAAGAAAAAGTAGGAAGAATTAAGTCTTTCAAGCTTGACCAAGTGCACAGTAGGTGCTGAGAAAATTTAATGCAAGCCAAGTAGAAAATTAGTTGGAGCCAAGAAAAGTCAAATTTCAGTATAGGCTGAGTAAAGTTTAGTTAATGTCGAGTACCAATAAACTTTAGTGTTTGCAAAATTATCTAGTGGATGACAAGTGGAAGAATAGTATGGAAGCCAAGTGACAACATATTGATTCTAAGTCCTAGTATTCATGTTAAATCATGGATTTGATGAATTTGAGCTGACTACTTTGTTTTCTTAAATGTTGTGAAGTGTGTGAAAGGCAACTATGATGAGTTAGTTGGATGAAATTCATGGTAAACTTTTTTGAAGAAAATTCAAAGAGAAGTAAAGGAGAAGTTTATAGAAAGGATCAAAATAAAAAAATGGGTAGATTCATTGAATCTTACCTTATCCTACCTAAACCTAAAATGGATGATAGAGAATGAACAAAAAAGGATCTTAACTTTCTATTTATAGAGATGCTTGGTCAAAATCAAAGGTTGTCATGTGTGAGAACCTAAGAAAAATAAGGATTCTAGGGTATTTCTTAATTCAAAGACCAAATAGAAGATACTATTATTGGAAAGAAAAATAAAAAAGCTCAAGGGTATGGTTGCTTGAAAGGTGAACAAGCTATCAGAGTTGAAGTGTTTGAAAGTTAAGTAGATGGGGGACTAGAACTAAGATCTGTAATCTACAAGTATGTTGTAAGTTGCTATCAGATCAATCCTTATTGTTCTCTTCTAATCATTATACCAGTCTAGGGTAAATCCTTTGTATTAAGGTTGACCTAAGAATCATTTGCAAATCCTTTAACTAGGTGACATTCCATTTGAATGATATAAAGTCCTCTAACAAGGCTCACCTAATACAATAATTTAAATCCTTTAACCAAGTCACATTTAATAGTGTGCATTGTAACCTTTAACAGGGTTGTCATTTCATAGGGCATCACTTGAGGAAAGTGAGAATAAGTAGCATATTACTAGTGGTTTTCTTTGAATTGGGTTTCCACATAAAATCAATTTGTCAAATGTGTTATAAGTTGATTTGACAATAACCTACAAGTTTAAGTGATTGTATGACCTAATGGATGCATGCATGATGAATATGTTTTATGGAAATGGGTTCACTAAGCTATGAAAAGTATTATTTATATATCTAGACCTTTGATAATTGATTCACCCCCCATTTCAATTATTCTAAAGAATTCCAAAAATTGGTATCAGAGCCATCTACTTAAGAGGACTAGTTTGAATGTACTAGAAGCAAAAATATCAAGATGTCAAAAAGAGAGGTACCCAAGCTTAATAAAGATGACTTTACTACATGGAAAGGTCTAATAAAGCTACACCTAGGAGGTCTTCGAGATCATGCACAATCTTTCTTCATCACTGAGCATGCCAATCATGCCAGAGTCCTAACTTCTAAAGATCTAGAAAAGAAGAAAAAATATAACTGACCAATGTTGGTGATTGCCTCTACCCTAAGCTATGCCAAGTTTGATGACATAAAGGGTTGTGATTGTGCAAAGAAAATGTGGGATGCTCTTACCAGAATCTATGGAGGTGACACAAATTTTTTCAAAGCCAAATCTGAATGCCTTAGAGTAAGTTTGATGGTATGAAAATGCAAGAAGGTGAGAATGTTTCTCAATATTGGTCTAGGATAAAAGATTTTTTTAATTGTATAAGATGATGTACTGGTAAGATAGATGATGAGACTATACTAAGAAAAGCTCTAAGAACACTACTGCCCATCTATGCTATTAGAGTTTCTATAGTACAAGAACTGAGATGTATATACCAGGTTCTGATTTGACTCTTGAAGGTCCAGTGGGTAGGCTCACTACTTTTGAGCTATCAAATCTTGATAACTTCAAATTAGACAATGTTGAATTTTCTTTCAAAGCTAAGTTGTCATTAAAGGAACCTAATGACAAGAAGAAGAAAAAGATAAAATACGCTTCCATTGATACTGAATCAGGTGAGGAGGATGTAGAAAAACTTGAAGCACTACTAGAGAGGAGATTTCGTATAGGTAAAGGTAAATTCAAAGGTAAGTTATGTATCATGTATTTTAATTGTAATGAGGTTGGTGATATTGTTGTTAGATGTCTAGAGAAAAAGAACTATAGTGGTGGAGACAAGTACAAAAGTAGAAGAGATGAAGATAGAAAAGATTACAAAGACAAAAGGGAAGAAGTCCTATTACATTTCAGAAGAGGAAACCAAAGATGGATTTGAAGACCATGATGATGAAGTGGTCTATGTTGTAATAAAGGATGATTCTAATTCTAATGATGCAATTACACTAGTGTCTTGTGTGAACAAAATTGACAAATAGATCATTAACAATTTGTGTTCACATCACATGACTAGAGATAAAAGTAAGTTCATTAACTTGAATTATTATGATGGAAATAGTGTAAGGTTTGGTAATGATGCACCATGTCTGATAAAAGGAAAAGATTCTATCAAACTCACAAAAATTATTTTATATGAAAATGCTTATCAGGTTGAAGAACTTAACTATAATTTGTTGAGTGTGTCACAACTGAATAATTCATGTTGTAAGGTTGAGTTTGAGAACAAGATTGCTAAGATATATGATATTGATGGAAAACTAATGTGAAAAGGTGATCAAACTAGAGGTTATCTATTTTTTCTTGTTGTGGATGATGCTACTTATCTTGTTGTAGAATTTGATGATGTGTGGTTATGGCACAAGAGGTTATGTCATGTTAATTTTGATAACTTGGTTTGTATCAGTTACATGAGAAGAGACAAAGACTTGCTTAAGTTGAAGAAACCTAACAATATAATTTGCAAACAATGTCAGATAGGGAAAATGACAAAGTCTAGTTTTAAGAGTAAGACTAACTCTAAAGGAATTTTGGAAATTGTTCATACTAATTTGTGCGGGTCAATTAATGTGCAAATTTGCAAAGGTGATAAGTGCATTATGTTATTTTTTTATTATTATTCTAGGATGATGACAGGTTTTTTTCAAAAATAAGAATCTGATGCTTTCCAAATGTTTAAGTGGTACTTAGCATGAGATGAGAAGGAAACAAATAAAATTTTGAAATGTTTGAGATCTAACAGAGGAGGAGAATTTATATCAAATGAGTTTGAGATGTTTTGTAATGACAGAAGAATCAAAAGATATATATCTGCCCCTAAGAGCCCTTCACAAAATGGAATTATTAAAAGGAGGAACAAATCTATAATGGACTATGCTAGGACACTCATGATGAAGAAGAATATTTCTTTTAAATACTAGAGAGAGGTTGTAACTATAGTTGTCTATACCTTGAACCATGTGCACATCAAGAAAGGTACTCATTCTACACCTTCTAAGCTATGGTATGGATACTCACCCAATGTAAAATATTTCAAGGTATTTGGAATTAAGTTTTATATTATCAAGGATTTCAAGAATGGTAAATTAGATGCAAAAAGTGAAGAAGGTATATTTCTCTTCTATTCCACAAGAAGTAAAGCTTATAAGTGTTTAAATGCTAACACTAACAAAGTTGTGAAAAGTGTAAATGTGAAATTTGATGAATATAAAGAAGTACATGAGGCTAAATCTATGATGGAAATAGATGAATACAAAATCATTTTTATAATTTTATGAAGGTATGACTGTTAATGAAGATATTGTAAATCAAGTTGCAAATCAACAACAAGTTTTAGTTATTGCTGAATCACATACTATGAATGTCAAGTTGTATTTAGGAACCAAGCTACAATCAAGTGTTGAGTTACAGAATGAGATTGAGGCACATTCTAATTCTGAGATTAGTGTACATGAAAGATATGTTGAATTAATTGATAGATAAGTACATAGAGATTCAAAAGTTGAAAGACCAAATGAGAAAAATAAAGGAGAACCTATATTGTCAAAGTATGTCAAAAGACATCACCCTACTACACAAATCATTGGAGATAAAGATGCAATACCAATGAAAAGGAACAAGTTGAGAAATGATACATGTTTTCTTAGAATGCATGAACCTAAAATAGTATAAAATGCTTTAGAAGATGTGGATTGGAGTAAAGCCATGAAAGAAGAAATTGAACAAATTGAAAAGAATAAGACATTAACTCTAGATCCTATACTAGAAGATAAAAATGTGATTGGCACCAAGTGGATATACAAAAACAAGTTAGATGAAAATGGTGAACAAACAATGAATAAGGAAAGATTAGTTTGCAAGCGGTATGCAAATGAAGAAGTGATAGACTATTGAGAAATATTTTCTCTTGTTGCAAGATTAGAAGAAGTAAGAACTCTACTTGCTTACTCTACATACAAAGGTTTCAAATTTTATCAAAGGGATGTTAAGTCTACATTTATGAATGTCATATTGGAAGAAGAGGTATATATAGAATAGCTAGAAGGATTTCTTGATGCTAACAAAAAAAAATATGTTATGTAGACTACACAAAGCTTTATATGGTTTGAACCAACCACCAAGAGCATGGTATGAAAGACTTCACAATTATCTTGTGAAGATTGGATTTGAGAGTACTGATATCAGATAACAATAATCTATACTTAAAAACATAGAAATGCAAAGGTATTTTACTATCTAAAACTTCTGTTGATGATATCATATTTGAAAGTCAAGATACATTATGCAAAGCTTTTGCAACTAAAATGAAGAAAGAATTTGAGATGTCTATATTTTGGAGAAATCATGTTCTTTGTGGGTTTGCAAGTACATCAGATGAAATATGGTATATACATCACTCAGTTAAAATATGTAAAGGAGAGACTAGAAACTTTTGGATTTGAATAGTCCAAGCCAGTAAGGACACCTATAATAACGAACACAAATTGTCAAATATTGATGATTCGGCTGAGGTGAGTCAAACATTGTATAAGTCTATGATTGGAAAATTGCAATATGTAGTACATAGTAGACTTGATATTGCATTATCTATTGGAATAGTTGTAAGATTCTCTAGTAATCCAAGGGAGAATGATTTGATAGTTGTTAAGAGAATAATGAGATATTTGAATAGAATATAAGGCTATGGTCTATACTACAAGAAAAATGAAAATATTAATTGAGAGCCTACATTGATGCTGATTGAGCTAAAAATATTGATGACAGAAAGAGCACTAGCGGAGGAGCATTTTTCTTAGGGAAAAGGCTAGTTACATAGACTAGCAAGAAACAAAACTGCATATCTCAATCTACTACTAAAGCTGAATATTTAGATGTTGTAGTAAATTGTATAAATATTTAATGGATCAAACAACTACTCAAAGGTATGAAGGAAGAAATCATTGAGCCTATGATACTCTATTTTGAAAATAGAAGTGTTATAAATATATAAAAGAATCCTATTATGCACACAAAGAATCCTATTAATCACACAAAGAAGTGAAGATGGAATATGTGAATAGAAAAGAGAAATTAACTAATATCTTTGCAAAATCATTACCTAAGTATGCTCACGAGTATCTAAGAGGTAAATTAGGGGTTATAACCCAGCCCAAGGATACCAAAGAAGCATGAGAAGTGCCCAACATCAATTGAGATGATTGATATATGATACATATTGATGCAATGGATCTTACTTTAGGAGCTTCCTGAAGTAGTCAAAGAGTTGTAGCTACAAATCAGTCACAAGCTAGGTGATAAAGGGAGAAACTAGAAATGTTTATAACTACATATTAAGATGACAAGCCTTTGACATTGTTGTCAAAAAGGAATAAAAAGAAAGGAAGAAATCCAAAACAGAAATACAGAAAGAAAGAAGCATGAAATAATATCTACTCAAAGGGAGATAGTGTACCTAATGATTACTATAGAGTAAGAAATGATTACATCTACCTAGTAAGAGGGAAATAGTGTTGATGGAGATATAAAAAGTGATCAAAAGGGAGTCATAAGGATGAGTTGATTGTCTATTTGATCAGAATGTAATTTTGTAACCTATATAGAATATGAAAGTTGCTAATAGAGGGAGAGATTTCAATACAAGGATTTATTTCATTTTTGGTTTTGTTGTTGGTTGTATTGGTTTTTTATCAATGCCAAAGAGGGAGATTGTTGAAAAAATATTGACATAAGTATGAGAATGTGTTTCATTCATTGTTTTTTTGGTGATCTCAAACATGCTACTTTCTAGTAAGACACTTGCTTAGATGATTTGAATACTATAATTTATTTGAATTATGAGGAGGTTTTGATCAAATGAGTTAACAATAGCACCTAGAAGAAAGGTTGAGTTATGGTATGAAAAAGGAGTACAAATATTAGTTAGGATAGTGTTGTTATAGTGCATTCATTATCCACTTAAGGTTACAAAGGTTGGATATACTGATTAAGCCTAGAAGAATAAGTAACAATAATTGAGTCTACCAAGCTTGACAGAGTGGATAGTAGGTGTTGAGCAAAGTTAATGTAAGTTGAGAAAAAAATTAGTTGGAGCTGAGAAAAGTGAAATTTTAGTGTATGTCGAGTGATACAGTGTAAGCTGAGTAAATTTTAGTTGATGTTAAACACTAGTAAACATTAGTGTTTGCCAAGTTATCTAGTGGATAATCAGTGGAAGAACAATATGGAAGCTAAGTGCTAGTATTAATGTTAAATCATGAATTTGACAAATTTGAGCCAACTATTTTGTTTCCTTAAACTTTGTGAAGTGTGTATAAGATAAACATGATGAGTTTGGTGGCATAGAATTCATGGTAAACTATTTTAAGGTGAATTCAAAGAGGATTGAAGGAGAAGATTCTAGAAGGGACTAAAATAAAAATATGGGTAGATTAATTGAATCTTACATAGTCCTACCTAAACCTAAAATGGATGATAGAGAATGAATGAAAAAAAATGAAACTTTTTATTTATAGAGATGGCTACTAAGAAGTAATGGTTGTCATGTGTGAGAACCTATGAAAGAAAAGGAGTCTAGGGTATTGCTTCATTCAAAGACCAAATAGAAAAGACTTCTATTGGCAAGCAAAGAAATAAGGCTTAATGGTATGGATGCTTAAAGGGTGAACAAGCTATCAGAGTTGAATTGTTTGAAAGCCAAGGAGAATGGAGGACTGAAATAAAGATTTGTAATCTGCACGTATGTTGTAAGTTGTTATGAGATCAAGCCTTACTATTACTTTCTAAAAATTGTACCAGTCTAGGGTAAATCTTTTAGATTAAGGTTGACCTAGCAGTCATTTCTAAATCCTTTAACTAGGTGACATTCTAAGTGAATGATCTAAAGTCCTCTAAGAAGGCTCATTCCTAACAAGGTGATTAAAATCGTCTAACCAAGTCACATTTAACAGTGTGTGTTGTAACCTTTAATAGGGTTGGCCTTTCATAGGGCATCACTTTAGAAGAGTGAGAATGAGCTGGATGTTACTGGTGGTTTTTCTCAAATTGGGTTTCCACATAAAATCATTGTGTCAAATGTGTTATTGAATCTATTATGTTTCATGCTTATATTTTTGCAAACTTGATTTGATAGTAACCTACAAATTTAAGTGATTGTATGACCTAATGGATGCATGCATGATGAACATGTTTTATGGATATGGGTTTACTAAGCTATGAAAAAAATATTTATACATCTAAACCTTGGATAACTGATTCAACCCCTTCTCAAGTATTCTAAAGAATTCCAATAGTATCCATTTGTAAAATTGAATTTTGATAGAGTATCCAAGGGGAACCTAGGTAGATTGGGTATCATTAATGTAGTCAGAGACCATAGGGGTGTTATATTGTGAGATTCTTATTCCATATTTTTTGATGAATCAAGTAACCTAGCTAATGAAAGAACATTTCTCAAACTAGTTAAGTTGTTCATGTCCATGGGACACTCTAGGTTGCTCATAGAAGGTGACTCACAAATTATAACTTCATCTTTCATGAGGAAGAAGATAAGGAGTTGCGAGCTACAATATGTGGGGGGAGGGGGGGGTGTCTGAAGGCTTTCACCAAGATTTGAATAATTTAAAAATGCTCACTATTATAGGAAGGTTGACATGGTGGTTGATTGGTTATCAAATTTGGGAGTCGTGGCAGATTAGGTAGGGTATATTCTGGATGAAACCAAGCTTAAAGATATAGCCGTGGAATAGGCTATCCCAACCAAGTTAGCAAAGGATTTTGTATTGTAGATGGTGGTTTGTTCCTTTCATTGAATATCTCTTTCTAACATGTGACCAATATAATTTATTTGTTTGATGTTGGAAGTTACAATTGGCAAGTATGTCTTAGCATTTGCTGAGGTGCATATTCTAACCTTAAATGTTGATAGCATTTTATCCTTTCCTATTAGCATGATGTTCTTTAGAGGAAAGTACCTTATACAAAAAGGCTAAAGAAAAAATTTATTGTTGCTAGGGGAATTTGTTGTCCCTTAGCAATTCTAAGAAAGATTGTGGCTCTTTTTGGTTCTTCTATATGCACATTTCATCTGAGAAAGTTGGAGATGTGCCTAAGATTTCACCATGTTTTAATTTTGTGAGTCCTTTCTGGACTTCTTTAATTAATAATAGGTAATGGAAGCTCTATTATTTCTAGATGTTTTATAGCTAGTATGGTGATGCATTGTACATTTTTATTTTTACAAATCTGTGACCTTTTGCCCCGCAAAAAAATTACAATAATAGATAAATAAAAATATGTGAATAAATGAAACACAAAAAAAAAAGTAATAAAACTTTAAAACAAGTATTTCAAGTGTACAATTTTTGCATCACTAGAAATAAGATTTGATCCCCATGTGTATTGATTCATGAAAGTCAAGATTCATACAGGTATTATTCCAAAGAGAGTACATGGTAGATTGCATAGGCTTATGAAGCATAGCTATTATTTCAAGAGAATCACAACTAAACCGAATAGTAGAAGTATTGGACTAAAGTTGGTGAAAATAAATCCTATTTTATGCTAAAAGATAAGAAAGTCATGAGATTGATGTTAGAACTGAAGTAAAAATAGAGAAGGAAAAGAGAAATTTTAAAAGCATTTATCTACATGTGGAGGCATTAAAAAGGAGAAAACATGTTAAGTCACATAGCTACATAGAAATAATAATAATTTGGATGTTGACGTGGATCCATTTAGGCATGCTAGTTATGCTATAATTATAGTGAGAAAAAAATGAAAGTTTATATGAAAAGATTTAAAGTTAAATGATGAGAGATTAAATGAATAACATGAGATATTAATACTCAATTGTGATTAAATGGAAGTGGTCAGCTCTAAGATCCAATTTTCATGGATGGATAAGGTTGGAGATATGAAAGGCTTAGCTTTGTGAAAAATGAAAGTATAGAAGAAGTGAATTAATGAAATGGGAAAAAGCTAGGCATTTTGACATATAAGAAGAATCTATAAAGACCTATAGAGGCTATAAATGTGTGAAAGATAGGTTTCTATGAATGAGTTATATATGTGTTAAGAACATGATCATGAGTGTATTATTAGGGATGAGAATGAGTAGGTAAGCTTGCTCATACATGTGAATATAAAATTCTGTACAAATGATTCTCAACTAATAACATATATTAGAATATTAATCCAAGAACAAGGTTTTCATAATTCTATTTAAATAGAAACCATTAGTAATGGTTGAAGATTTTGACAAGAAGAAAAAAATCTAGAATAAGATGATTTGACTATAGATCTTATTTTAGCTTTGATATGTCGCTAATTGAATAATTCAAAAGCTTCTTAACTATTTTCAAAATATTTTAAAAAAAATTATTGAGCAACCTTGTCACTAAGAAAAGAAAGAATAATTAGGAAAGAATAATTAATGATAGACAATTGACCAATTAAAACACAAATGATTAATATATTGAAGGAAATTGGGAGTAACTAAAACTTTGCTAGTTGACGTTATAATGGGCAAAACCATTATCCAAACCAGGAACAAAGAGAACCATGAAATAGGCCCACCGAGAAACCTCTAATCTCGCAATGCAGGAAACAACACGGCACACGGTATAAACGTTTTATGTATGGAGGAAAATACCGCGCAGTTACCCTTGATGTTAGGCCGTGTGTTAATGTCTAGGTGAAGATAGTGGCAAACGATACTTGACAAATATGTGTTCTTCGCGGAAGCTTCAAAGCAGGAAAGAAGAAAAGCAGGAGGAAATCAACACGGAAGAATCGAGATAATTGATCCGATCTTCCTTGTGAACGACAGCCACACCTATAAACAAGGGGAGATAGGGTTAGGGTTTGTTCTAGGCAAGCAACGAATAGCACTGCAAAAATTTCTCACAATATATCAAAACTGAACGCCGTAACGACATCAAGCAGTAGAATCATCCCAACCATTCGAATAGTTCAAATTTTGGCTCCAAGGGTTTTTGAAACTGATCGAACCAATTTTCGTGATTTAGTGCAGAAGCTCACCGGAGAGAAAACAGTACAAAAGAAGATTAAGGGTACAGTTGGCTCAAAGAAGAACGATATTTTTCACTTGAAGAAGAAGAATAAAGTCCAAGAACAGTCTGTCGATGTAATGGACACTCCGGAATGCTCAAAAGCTGAACCAAGGCTGAAATTATATTAATGCTAAAAATGCTGCAATCAATTACAAAGAGATGTATTTCAAAGGTCAAACCCTAAGGGAATGACGTCTAGAATGTTACAAAAGAGAATGACCATGCTCTATTGCTAAAGAAGGGAGTGTGATTCACACATCCAAGCTCTTATCAAATGCAAGTCATAATCATCCGATACAATAATCCCATGATAGCAATGAGACTTTCAACCCTATTTATCTTTTTCTTCATCTTTTTGGAAGGAACTAAAACATTAATTAATTGCAAGAGCTAGAAGCTTCCTCCTTCCAATAATTAATGCATACCCTAGAAATTCCTCCCTGGCAATAATTAATTAAATCACGAGAGGCTTCCGTCTTTCCAATAATTAATACATACCCTAAAAGCTATTAATACAAAGTCACTTTTTAATTTTTAATTGAATTACTTTAATTTTTTCTTATCCCCCATTTAGACTTTGGAAAACGGGAGCACTAAAAGATGAGATCATTACACTGAGAGTCATTCGCCCGCGCAACTGTTATTTATGAGCGTTTTTCTACAGAGGAGTTAATAGAAAACGAATACCATGTAGTGAGTCCTCTTGCAGGAAATCAGAGGGATTCGTTGGGGGAAGATGGTGTACAAGTGTGTGATAATTTTTCTAATCTTTTTGGTGGATTAGAAGAGCTGAATTTCTTCAGTATCCTCAGTGATTCAGAGTCAATGCTTCCTGAATTTCCCACAGTTTATCCTCCTACAGTGGAACAGATCGGTTATCACAGCACCATAAACTGTAACGAGTTCAATTGTTTTTGTCAATAATCCCTTTGAATTATTTATTTGGGGTCCCCATGAAGAGCATCAAAGTGAGATTAGTTTTTGCTAGAATGTGATTATAAGGAAGTTTTACAAATGTAAATGTTTTTTTAGGCGCCTTCCATACAATGATATTCAACGTCTGTCATTGATATTCTTATAGAGTCTCCACGGAAGAGATCAGAGCTGCCTCGCAAAGGTTTTATGTAGGTTATTTCAAGGGGGTTTTAGCTACGTGTATGAATTTGTAGCCTCATGTCTATATATTTCTCTACCATTAAGTTTAAAATTTAAGCAGTGAAGTCAAACAGTGGATAGTTATTGTGTTTTTCACTTTTTAATATATAGAAAGAGCTCGACAGATTGTAATTTTTTCTTTGGTTAGAACATATGTTTCACTATTAAAATGGATGATATGGAAGAACAACCTATTTGCACATCTTTCTTCCAACATGATAATCAAGATCTAAGTGACAAGGGAAATGAACGGGAAATGAACTTGAGCCTTTCAAGATATTTCTAGTATTCCAATATTACTGTTATATTAACTAACTAGAAATAATTGTTTCATATAAATAATTTAAAATTTACAAAACTATAGACTATATATAGTACAAAGTAATATGTAGCTAGCCTTGAGATATAAACTAAGTTGTTAGTTCAAAAATTACTATTACTGTCACTTACTCAAAAAAATACTCAATAATTTCAAATATATGATTAGTGCATTTCTATTTGAGATTAGGATAGAAGTACAAATATGAAAATGTGGAGAGGAAAGTGAAAATGATTAATGCATGTTTCAAAGTATTTTATCGATTCATAATATGTCTTTGTAAAAGAAAAATACATACACTTGAAAATATTAGATGGTTTATTAATCACTGAAAACCAATGGTACTTTATTATTTAAAATCTAATCTTACTCAAATGTAACATGCCAACATTTTCACCTGTATCTCATTAATTCAATCAAGGGTAGAATATTGCAAGGATTTGGAACCCTGTTATCAAGGTTTTGATGAAGCGTCTTCACCAATCCTCCTCACTTGTCCAAGAAACACAAAATCGACTATGTCAGTGGATATCTTAACTATAGAACCTAAAACCATCTATATAACATAAATGTTCCTTCCTCCCATGCACAATGAGTCATATTTCCTTTGAAATTCAACATCTAGAATTTGATTGTGTCTAATACCTCCTGTAGTGGTGTACATGAGATGATAACCTCTTATTCATTGCATCTACTCTAAGTTTAATGCCTCCTCACACTTTTAGAATGATCCATCTATTTTTTACAAATAACCAACCACATGATTGCATATGAGACAAGCATCCTTTGAAAAGTGCACACATTTTTTAAGTGCAAAACATTCCCTCTCAAGTCCTTGACAAATCATTAACCAAATGTTTCCCACTTTGATTCTTGAAAGAACAATCATAATACCATAACCTTTCTTTTCCTTTAGGGAGAAAAATATTTTAAGACCCATAATTTATTCAAGGGAAAACATGTCTAAAACTCTCTTTTAATCAAGGAAAATATCTAACAAATGCCCTCTTTTATTTATGGATACAAATAGTGTGCTTCTCATGGAATAGATCGTCTCTGGGAGAGAAGATAGCTTGAAGGTGTTTTCATACCTCTAATTCCTCCAACCCCCCTAGGTCCTATTAAAATATATTCATTAAATGATAAAAGCTGATGACACCATAATATATTAAAATATATTCCTAAGAACACAAGTAATATTCGATATGTTTGTAGTCCATTATAGAAGATGGAAGTGTTGACGTGAGTTAGTGGTGGATCCTAACCATAAACAATATTATACCTCTAAAATACAAACCTTTGCTATTTCTTTAATATGTAATAAATATTCAAAACCCTAATTTCTATTTGGTTAATTTATATGTCTTGAAAATAAATTTAAGAGTAAAATATTTAAGCTTCATCTATAATATTTTCAATAGAATTCCGCCTTCTTGAGGCATCCAAAGTATTCAATTTCTTCACAAGAACCAATTCTATATATTATGCCTACTTAAATTGCAGGATATATTCTCCAAATATTTAAAAAACACCTTTAACCTTTTATTATGATTAATTATTCCCATACCAGATGTCATGAACAAATAATAGTGGGTTTAATATTCTTTTATCAATAATATCTTTTAAATAGTTCTTTAAAGATACCCAAGAACACCATCAAATTAGTTATCTAGAATGTCAGCATAAGGATTTTGTAATCATACACTATGTCTATCATTTTTATTCTCAATGTCTCTAGGGAAGAGACACGTAGCTTCTTTACAATGGTTTTATGGGGTTATGTTTGGGGTTTTAATAAATACATGAATTTGCGTCCATATTCAATGTTTCACGTAAACATATCTATCCCATCCAATTCAATAATAAAGAAGTACAATCAAATAATTAATAGTTATTGTATTCTTCACTTTAATAAATAAGATAAATATTTATTTTATCAACCTTAATAAATATTTTATGATTATAATTTAGAATTAATCTTTTAACTAGTTGTTATAGAAGAACAATCAATGTATACATATTTCTCTTGACTTCATAATAAAAAAAAACTATTTTGATTGAACTTGAAAGTGGTATGGAAAATTATTTTAGAGAAATACTACGAAGTTCAAGTATGCCAATATGACTATTTTAACATTTCACTGTAAATGACATTTTTATAAATATTAATTAAAATTCATTATATGTACAAAATAAATAGAGGATCTAGCCTAGAGATATAACCTAAGATCTTAAATTAAAAATCGCCACCTTTCACTAGAGAAAATATACAACAATTTTAAATTATCATCTTTCATTGGAGATATTTCTCAACATGCATCAAGGCATTGCATTCAACTCTACTAATCAAATTTACTAGGACACTCATTTACTTCCCTAACAAAATGGAAGTATATCCACTTTATAATTTTCATATAAAATCCTATGAGCTTGGAATCATCAATAACTCTATAAAATTTTGATTAGTCGCATCAATCATGTATAGGATTTTAGGATGTAGTAAAATCTCATTGAACAAGATTACCACCAACAAAGAGAAAAATTCTACCAAATGAATAGAATTATCCTCATTATTATGATATTGTTTAGTCTTCATTATTTCTCTACAATGACGTCAATACTCAACTAAAGTCAAGTTAACATGCAACCTAGAAGACAGACTTTGTTAGAAACTATTAATCATTCCATATTCTTTGCTTATACATATTTTATCAACTTTCAAAATTAATAGCATTAGAAACCTTTAATAGACAAACTGAAAAATTATCAAAATGAAAACAAGAAACTAGTAGGAAACAAGAATTGATTTTGTTGATATATCTAGTGTCTAGACTATTAGCATTCCTCAAATTCATAGCTTGACCAACATTGCACCAAACAAAAAACACAAATGAACTAAAGGGATTTTAGATGTAGATTTATGCCAAAACATCATGTTGAATATGGTGATCAAGAAATGGTATATAAACTCATAAGCTATAATAACAAAATAATCCTCCATCCAAGTCTAAGAATATTTTTTACAACCTTGTAATACACTGTGATATAACAACAATTAACAGACATAGGTGTGATTATCTATCAATCTATCATTCTTGCAAATAAAAATTCAAAAAACTTAAAGGCATTTGGAGGAGAGTTCCAGATACTAAGCTAGAAGAATCTTATTTCTAACAAGGTGACTGCTAGAAATCCATTTTTGTTAATAATAACTAAGAAACATAATAAGAAGCCAAATCACGTCCCTTTACTGAGAAAATAAGTAGAAGACAACATAATTTTTTTGATGCCATGAAATTCTCAAACCTATGGAGAAAAATTGACTTTGTGAAAGCTTTCAACAAAGGAAGATGTTGAATGTTAACAGATTGAATCGGTTTGAGACTAATTTTGCATTTAGAGAGCCATTCAAAAAGTTGATAAACCTGGCATACTCAAACATTTCCATTTTCCACTAAAAAATATTAGACTCTATTATTTTACCTAAACTACATTTGGTTACACCATTTTCCAAACATCCCATTGGGCATAGGCTAGGAATACTTTGGCAAAAATTAAGGAGACTTTTTTAATAGTTGCAAAAGGCATTTATTAAAAGCTTCTAAATCCCTTTCAATAAATATTGTCCATATTCTGCATTCAGGACATCCCATGAGAACACAATTCTTCAAAGTATTTTTTCAAATGGTTAATGTGCTTGTATATGCTTGTCAATGCTTCTCTTGCATTGTTATATACAAATTTGGTAAGCATTCTAGTATTAATCATATTCTACAACATTTGGATGAGTGTTTGTGTTTTTTTTTTTTTTGCCTCTATATGTAGGCCTTCCCCTCATTATTTCATCTTCTTATATTTTCATCCAATTTCTTGTTCGCCTATTGTGATGTTGCCTCTAATCTATTTTCTCTCTCTTCAATCCCTCTATCCCCTTTGAATTAGATTTTTAAACAAACTGAACCCTTTAGGTTGGAGAGACAATCTACTTTGATATAACTTTTAAGACCCTAAATATCCTAAGATATTTTTGGATTTTTGTCTAAATTGTGAAAAATAAGATAATACAACTATAAAAACTAAAACTACTTATGATAAGATTTAGAAATGTAAATAGTCATTTCCCACAGTAGAAATCCCTCCCTCAATCCAGATTGAAATATTCATTCAGAGGATTGGTATATCATTCTCAACTCCACCATCTTCAGTAGACTTATTTCAGCTACTAAAACAAAATATATGTATATTTTCATGTGTAGAGGCTTCAATCTTAATTTCTAGTTTTGGTTATTTACTTTAATAAAATTTAAAATTTCATGAAAATATAGAGTAATCTCCCTATTATAGCTGGTTTGAAGGCATTTCACTATGTTTTAGTCAAGTTATTCCTATTTTAGTGTAGACAATTTCAAAACCCTCGCTTACCTAAGGTTCCAGATTCAACTGAAAATATCTTAACTTCCACCGCTGCAAAATTCTACCTATTGGTGGAAAGTTAGGGGCTCCAATGTACTTTAGAATGAACGAGGTCTTAGACAAGAAAGTGAAGTTTTTGGAGAGATGTGATCATTAAATGACCAAGCATCTCCATGTGACTAGTTACAATTGAATGAAAATTCCAATGATGATGATGGGCTAGAGATGTATTCACCATATTCTAAAGCAAGGTGAATAAATCTTGAGCCCATCTTTAGCGTGGAAATTTCTCTAAAATATACAAAAAAATTTATGAGAAATATTTAAAGTAACACAAGAAGTTACGGCTCTTTGCCATGTTGTTTATGGTGACAAGTTGCACAGTTGTTGGTACTCCATTCAGGCTTTGGTTGTTTCAAGAAATTATAATTTTCTTATGTTTGTTGATAGACTCAATACATAACAAAAAATCAAAAATTTAGAAAGAAATCATTTATCATGGACACAGACCAAAATCCACAAACAATAGCTGGAAATTTATTAAGTTTAATAACATAGCTTCTATTAACACCATCTCCTAACAAGATGTTCATTTTGCTTCTTGTATGTAATGTGATTCTTGTGTGAGATATTTTCCTCTTATTCATGCTATTTATGGTTATGATATCCAAACTTTTTAGTAATGGTTGGGTTCCTTTGAAGCGATTACTATGACTTTTCAATATCTAATTTTGTTCAAATTCACTAGTTGATGGGGAACATATGAATATTCAATCAATTAGGATATGCTGAAAGTAAATTATTATGATTGCATCATTATCAATTGATTTTTAAATTATCTAAATGTTATTACTATTTTTTAATGTGTATTTGATATTGCAATAGGTAAAATTACTTTTAGAATATAGTAGAGTGCAACGCTAGTTTCAAAGATATAATTTAGTTGGAAATAATCTGGAAGTGAAATTTTGGGTCCTTTATTTTCTATAATGTAGTTTGGGAATTAAAGCTAGATTCTAGTATTTGGTATCTAAAATAGCCTTTTCATCCTTTAAAATTATTTATCAATCATTTTTTAATTGTCTTGCAAGATAGTCACTAGCACTAGTATTCTTTCCCATTGTTGTTGTACATACACTTTTGGAAGAATTCCAACATTATTAGAAATCTCCTTCTATGAGATTGTTGGCTGTACTTTTTTGAGATAAAGTATGCCAATGATATCTTGGTCTAATTATGAGTAGAATGACATTAGTTCTCATATTTTAGTTGAAGCAATATTTAGAAGAAATTGTAGGAATTACAGTAGGAAAGATAAATGTCTAGGGGGGTGTGGGGGGTTAATTAGTAGTTTAATTTTGGACCCATAAAACATTCATCACACATTTATCTCATGCATTCATACACATAACACCAGATATGACTACCTATAAACCCTCCAAGTGAGAAGGTAAAATTGGAGTGGGGATGACACCCTCAAATATTCACTACTACAACAATAAAGTGTATCCAATGAAGGTTACAATATTTTAACCATGAAACATGATCTACTATGTGAGAGTTCTAACATGTTAAAGGATTACAAAGACTATTAGGTCTCACCTTGTTAGAGGATTTCAACACCTCATTATAAGTGTGCTTGGTTAAAGGACTTGAACTTACAACTAAGTAAGCACCCTGTTAAAGGATTTCATACAGCCTGTTAGGACTACTCTGTTGAGAGATTTTATAGAAATCACCTATTAAAATGTCTCAGCATAGATCTTGCATTGACACTTGCTTGCCTGATAATAGATCACCTCTAAACAATGTCTTCTTGATCCTTCTCAATCAAATGTCACTATATTGTATCCTTTTCTCTATCCTCTATTTTGCTCTAACTAATTTTGCAATGTGGTTTCACTTCATAACTTCTAAGTCACCATCAATGATCTATTTGTACATACAAACTATCTTGTTTTCTCCTTCAATACTCTTAGAAAGTTTAGGGTTTCATCCTCCTTAGAAAAATTTGGTGGCTTAAGGTAAGGTTTGAATCGATAACTGAGATTGATTCATTTTGCCACTTAATCCTTCCCTTTTTTTAATTGTCTACATGTAATTGCATAGGGAATCCAACTAGAAATTCATCCTTTATTTTAATTCATCCTTAAGTCAACTCAAAAATGGTTTACATAGTTGTTTGTGCCATTACAAAAAAAACATGTCAAATTTATCTTACTTGGTATCTAAAGTTTTTGATGCTCAGCATGCAGTAATCTTTTCGCTAGTACTTAGCACTTATTTTGCTCAACATTCACTATTTACTTAGCTTCTGAATCACTAGCCATGGTCTATATGCTTGGAACTTGAGTGACTCAGCACATGATTGGCTTGACACTCATTGTGACTCATCATGGTCTATTATTTACATCTTGTGGTTGAGATGTACTATTAGTTTGGAATGAACTAACTAAATAACTTAAGTTTGTTGACACTCACTTGTCAAAACTAATCTAAGATCAAAAATCTCCCCCTTCAACATGAGTGTCAAAAATAGTTGAGTATACATTATCATCTATAATCTTATGATCATAACATATCCATAACTCGACTTATATACAAAACTTCAAAATTTCAAAATTTTGCAATAACATGTATACCTCAAAATTTTATAACTCCCCCTAAGTTGATATGTCTATTCTATGACCAAAATTTTTTACTCCAAGTAAATTTATCTCTATTGGTACACTTTCATTTGATTTTTCTTATTTTAATCAATATTACACCCAAAAATGTATCTCCACCTTTGTTTTAGTCTCCTTGACCATAATATATATCTCCCCCTTTATATTATGTTCCCCCAATTTTATTCTCGCCCTTTTGACACTTATGTCAATGGACTATAGACTTATTGTGTGTTTGTCCAGAAAAGATTTATGGAAATCCAATATTACCTTGAGGGCTGCATCCCAATTATCATATGCAACACCCAATGACTTGATTTGGATGGAAAACTCAGTAGCAAGGTGGACTAAACCATCTAAAGTAGAAAGATTGGGGTCTTTATTCAGTAGAGTTTCAACATAGCCTAGTTCCTTGTGTAAAATTTCCATATGTGGGGTGAGGGTTGCTTGGATGCTAGTCAATTTGGCTCTTATGTTAGCCTCATCTATTGTTAATATAGCTAACCAACTTTGTGTTTGAAGCAATGTCCCAAAATGCTTCTCACTTTGAGTTGGATTCATTGGTAGATTTGCACCTGATTTAGTAATTCGGCCCTCAAGACCTAGAATGTGACTCGTGGTCTGTTGGGTGAAGAGTGATGGGTTACACAATTTAGTGTACAATGAGAATATGTTCTCAAGTACCTTTGTCACATCCTCAACCTTAGTTGCCAATTCAACTTGTGTGAGTGCTATGTTGCCAAATATTTTCTCATTCACTTTATTTTGTAACTATTTTCATATTGAATTACCTTTTAAACCTTTGATGAAGTTGGGCTTGGCATTGAGATTTGCAATGGAATAGCATCAGTGCTCAGCTTCTAAAGAGTATGACTAGATGAAGTGCTAGATACTAGTAAGGTTACTAGAGCTTTGATGGTAGTTGGCTCCTTCAGTTGTGGTGTCATTTCACTATATTTAGGCTTGCCTTATTCTCCCATAGTGACTTGTCTTGCACCTTGTCCTTGTGTTGTAGGTGTAGATAAGTCTATCTGACCTGTTTCTTGTTTTTCTACTATGGTGGTTTGTTCTTCTGCTATCTCCTTCTCAACAATATCAAACTTGAAAGTTCTATCAACCTTTCTAGATGTAGCTTTTTGCATTTAGACCAAAGTTTGTACATTAATGACTAAATGGCTAAGAGAAGGTTGTTATTGTGGATTCACCTTTTCCTTTGCAACATCAATCATAGACTTTTGTAGTTCATCTACACTTACCAAAAGTAGATTATCACAAATTTTGGCCTGTAGTGTAGACTGATCTAATATCTTCTTCAAATATTCTTCAGTAATGGGATTCATGTTTTGAGCTAATAGATCAGAAACATCCTTGACAACTACTATTTCAATTGTCTGATTTATATCAGGTGGAGGAATGACACTTGGCAATTGTGTGTCTTGTACACTCTATTCTTTTGGCCACTCAGCCTCAGCTATTTCCTTGTCATCTACTTCCATTTCTATTCTTCCTCCAATATTATTATATTTTTCACCATCTTCTTCAACATCATCCTTGACCTCAAAAGGTTTAGGCTATACTTTTTAACAACATCCTCAATACTATCTTGTAAAATGCTAAATGCTCTTTATTTAGGTGAGAGCTTAACCACATACTTTTTTACATCCTTCAAAATTTTTTCCTTAGTTAATTCAGGCATCACTTGGGCTAGTGTGGTCTCCCTAATTTTTCTTTCTAGATTTAGACAATAATGCCATTTTTGCTCAACTATGCCTTATAGACTCTTAGGTACAGAGTTGGCAAATTTTAGTGTTGTTGCCTTGAATTTTTCCATCATGGCACATAGGGCCTCCTCCACTTGGTTTTTCTCATCTTTACCCAATTTATCGAAATCAACATGATTGAATCTTGATAGATCTACATTATTCTTAACATTTTCACATAAATTTGCAAGATGTGAAAGAGGGTTGTGACTCACCACCTTAAATTGGTTGTTGTCATCTAACTATGGTTTTCTCCTTTTTAGAATCTAGTTGTGCAACATACTTCCTTGTTGGTCTTTTCTTCTCTTGACCTCCTTGCTCTACTTGTTTGGTCTTTTCCTTGGTCTTTTGTGTAGTTTCATGTGTGTTGGCTAGATTTGGCTAACTTGCCTTGGCAATTTTTTTAGTTGTTTCCATAGGCTATTCCTTGGCCTTCCTCTTCTTTAGCTCAGTAGGAGTAGGTGCTTCCTCAACTTCTTCTCCCTTGGAACTTTCAGGCTCCTCCTCTTCTTGATCTTCTCTCATACCCTATTTCAATGCTAGAAGTTCTTGTGTTTGGGTTTCTTCTTCCTATTCATAATCTTCTTCTTCTTCGTTGGCACTCTCTCCAAATTTAGCTTTCAATTTCTTTACTAGCTTGTCCTTCTTCTTGATAACTAAAGGAGTTTTTAGTTCCATGGTGATTTTGGATTTTTCCACTTCATAATTTCCAAATATCTTTGTAGTCTTAACTACCACTTCTACTAGTAGAGCTATTATAGCTCCAGAGGCTTCATCCACATTTATCTCATAGCTTAAAGGTCTCAACCATCTTACCCTTGGTGTGGCATCTTGTAAAAATGTATAATCAACATCCACAAGAAAAAATACATCATTATAGAATATACAAATCAATATAGAACCAAATTTGCATTTTGCAGTCTTACATTTCTCGATTGCTCCAAGGTTCTCCATCAGTTGTTGTAATTGTAGCTCTACTAGATCATATGTATGATCTTTCTTGACAATCTTGTATCCAACATCCATAGCTATACAAGGTACACTATTCAATCTACTAGATTGATAAAACTTGTGTGATATAACCATTAAAGAAAAGTTTATTAAAGGATTAGTGATTGTGTCTATTATCATGCCTCTCTTATTGTAGATAGCTCTAGTATTCTTTTCAATCACTTCCTTCAGATCACTTCTTAGTGTCTTAGGCTGATCTAGGGTTGGGTAACCAGTAACCCTATGGATTATTCTCTTAGTAATTTTAATAGGTCTATTGTCTATCCATAATGAACTATCATGAATTCAGCTAAGCAATATTTTGATCCATTCTGTCTTAAACTCAATTGAAAAATCTAGGACTCGTGTTAACCCCTTTCTCTCAATAATTTTGAACTCTTCTTTAAAAACACCATTTTCACAAATTTGATTGTATGCTTCCATGATTTCCATATCCCCAATGCTTCCTATCTTATAGTTGTAGCATTTTCTAACATCTTCACCATTATTACATTTGGCGTAATCATCGATAATGTACCAGAAGGGTTTTCCTTATAAGAAATGTCAGGAATAGCTTTGCAAATAGCCTACTTGAATTCATTACTTACTAATTGAATGCTCAAAACTTCCTTTCCCTCTATATTCCTCAAACTTGATGCCATAATGCAAATCTAGGGTTTACAAAATTAAAACCGTACAACTCAGCTCTTGATAAATACCTTGTGAAATCTAATGAATGGATGAGAGATCACTGCTAGAATCTTCTATAACTACTTGGAACAAATTTCTCGATCACCTTCTACACTACTCACTCTTTATCAAAATTGAATTGACAAAATTTCAAATACCCTTTGAAAACCTTGCAATTAATGTTGAGTGCCTACATAGCTATAAGCTTGGCACCAACCAATTTTAGGCTCACTCAACATCCATTGCCATTTCCATCACTTGGCCACCATTACAAGCTTAGAATCAAATAGCATTCCACTTGGCATACATAGGAAATATTTCATGCTTGGCAACAACATGAAAAACTTAAAGATTTATATTGAATTCCTATCAACATCTTGCATCTTTATTCATGCTAATGTAATCTTCTTAGTACTATCTCCTTTTGGAACTAATGTATGATATAACCTTTAAATAGTAGTCCCACATACCTTTTGATTGCCTAGTTTGATGAACCATGATCACTTGACCCATTGGGCAAAGTGATCCCTTCTCCATTTGATGTGTTGTAATCATCCTTTCTCTTCCATGCCTCGCTCATCTCATCTTTGATGTGTTCAACATCTATCTTGCCTTTTCCTTTATCAAATTCACAATTTGGTGCCTTTGACTTTGTTGGGCCTCAATACCTACTGATATGACCAATCTTCAACTACCTAAAATATGTGGTTTCACTTAACTACCTTTTGTAATTACCATTTAAGTGTGTCCTAATACAATTCTCAAGAACATGTCCATATTTTTGACAATAATGATAGCTATATCTTATATTATAATCCTAGTTATAGGAGTTGTCATTGTTCCAAGTACCTTTATTTTCTTATTTGATGACCACATCGATTTGGATCTACATTCAAAAGCTCTATTTCCATATTCCTACATTTGTAGCAATATCCTTCAAATCTTTGTGTATGCATTGTCTTGGTTCTACATTCATGTGCCTAATAACCTTTCTTGTTACACTTATTGTAGTGAATCATGCTCTTATGATTGACATTCTGATTTATAGTCTAACTCCTACACACATTAGCAGTATGTCCTTTCTTACCACAATTATGACAAGTAGATTTGGAGTTCTTACCTTTGTTGTTCCTTTCTTCTGCACTTTTGAATGACTCTCCTCCTTCAATACTTGCATATCCCAATCTAGATGTATCATTAATGGATCTAGGGGATCTCAATAGTTTCTCAAAGTATTTGATGGCTTCATTTGTTTTTTTAAAACTTTCAACAAATTCCTTTACCCTCTTTAGGTCACTCTACAATTGTTCATTTTGCAACTTCAATGAACTTATCTCAATGTCCTTGACATTCAATTCATAGTTGACATTCATCAATTGACTTAGACTATCCAATTGCATGTCGAAAATCTTGGTTAGTTCTAATGATTTCTCTTCTAGTCAGTTAGCCAAAACTCTTTTTTCATCTTCAATCATGGCTTTGTCTTCAATGGAATTCTTCTTTTGTTCAACCACTTCACATAGCAATATAGCTTGTGATTCTTGCTCCAACTTGAGATTTCTAATTTCCTCTACTTGGGCTCTATTCTTTTCCATTATATCTACAACTATTGCATCAAATTCATTTGAGTCTCCATCTGCAAAAAACTTAGTAGTGTCTATCTCTGTGTTTTATGTATCTTTCTCTGCAATAGCAATTTCTTTCCTTCTCTTCAAGGAATTCTTTAGGTCTTCTCTTACTTGATTCAGTTGATGTAGAATGAGATGCATTTCAATCTCCTAGTTCTCAATAGTATTTTCCAACTTATAGACTTCCATTTCAAGATATTTCCTCAAAGTTGAAAAGCTTCTCTTTTTAGAGAACAAGGATCTCATAACAGTTGTTTGAATTACAATAGGAAAGATAAACTTTTGAAAAGTGGGGGGAGGGGGGGTGGGGGGGAGTGGGGGTTGGTGGTGATGAATCAATAGTTTAACTTTGGACCCATACAACTTTTATCACACATCTATCTCATGCATTCAATGAGTAAATTGAAAGAAAGCGTAAAGCATATACATCTAAATGATGCAATCATGTAAGCATTCACACACATAACACCAGATATGATTACCTGGATACCCACCAAGTGAGAAGGTAACACTAGGTTGGGGATGACACTAACAAATCTTCACTACTATAGCAATAAATTGTATCAAATGAAGGTTACAATGTTTTGACCATGAAACATGATCTACCCTATGAATGGTCTACCCTATTAGAGGCTTACAAAGACTATTAGGTTTCACCTTGTTAGAACATTTTAACACCCTATTAAAATTGTGCCTAGTTAAAGGACTTTTAACTTACAACTAAGTAGGTACCCTTTTAAAGGATTTCATATAGCCTGTTAGGACTACTTTGTTAAAAGATTTGATTGAAATTACCTGTTAGAATGTCTCAACATAGATCCTATCATTAACACTTGCTTGCCTGATAACATATCACCTCTAAACAATGTCTTCTTCATCCTTCTTGATTAGATGTCACTATGTTGTATCCTTTTCTCTATCCTCTATTCTTCTCTAACTGATTCTATAATTTAGTTTCACTAAATAACTTCTAAGTCACCATGAATGCTCTCCTTGTGCATGCAAACTATCCTGTTCACTCCTTCAACACTCTTAGAAGTGTTAGCGATTTGTCCTCCTTAAGAATACTTTGGTGGCTTAGGGTTTGGTATGAATTTACGGATGCGATTCATCAATTTTTCTACTTAATCCTTCCCATTTTTTATTGTCTGCATGTAATTGCATAGGGAATCCAACTAGAGATTTGTGCTTATCTCCAAAATATTGGAATTCATCCTTAAGTCAGCTCAAAAATGGTTTACATAGTTGTTTGTTCCATTAAAAAAAAAATATCAAAATTATCTCACTCAAATCTGAAGTCTCTAAAGCCTAGCTTACACTAATATTTCTATTTTGATTTGGCACCTATATTGCTTAGCTTCCACTATTTACCTAGCTCCTGAATCACTCTGCATGGTCTATCTGCTCGACACTTGAGTGGCTCAGCACATGAGTGGCTTCCCACTCACTATGAATTGACATGGTCTATTATTTACATGTGCTTGGCATGTACTATTAGTTTGGCATAAACTACATAAATAACTTAAGTGTGTTGACACTCACTTATCAAAACCAATCTAAGATCAATAGAAGTTTCTTGTCCAATAAAAGAACTATGACTATGTAGCCATTAGTTGTAGAGGAAGACTCCTTGTCATGATTAATTTTTTTAGGAAAGGTTCATGTCCAAATCAGCATTAATAGAGATTTTTTTTGGAGGCATAATCTTTAGACATGCAATTTAAGGATGTAGGTCCTCATATTTTTGCCATCATTTAGCCTTTGCTGCGGAAATAGATTTTTGTCTTACTGTGGTGGAGACCAAGAATTCCTGATAACTCTTAAAATATACTTTTCTTGTTTTAAATCGGGAATGAAAAGAATTCAATATTCAATTCCTTTCAAAGGTTTTACTTTCACTTTTTTTCAACAAAACATCAACATCTTTCTAAAAACTAGCACACCAACACCAAAATAGGCATAATTTTCTATGGTAGAAAGAAAATTTTATGTAACACTTTTATCATGTTAGATAATTCATGAGAACAATAGATATTAGTGATTCATTGATAATGTGTTCCTTTTGTGATATTTTGATTCAGTGAGTTCCTACATATTGACTCCAATTAACTAGGAATGACATCTATATTTTTTGGTTTTGGTAGTTTCCTTGCTTGGTCTCAAGAGGATGCATTATAAGAAATCCCATAAGGTGAGCAATGCCTTCCTATGTAGTAGAGTGTCTGATAAGCATCCATAGTAATATGTTCAACTGGAAAAAATATGTTTGCATTATTTGTGGAATCTATGCTTGGTGAGAAAGATCTAGGAGTTGTAAGTCCCTCCTCAAAATTTCTCATTAGTTAGGATTTCGTAACTCAATTGGTTGAGACATTGCTAAATGGTTAACAAAGATGGTGGATTTTCTGTCTTTGGCTACCATTTCACATATATCCTATTCAACATTGAGAAAGTGAACATAATGGTCATTAATGCCAATATATTTAATAGAGAGTGTGGATTTTGTGTCTTCTACTCACTTATTTACTCACAAACAACCTATAAAATAGAAAAAAAGAAGCCTTTTGAACATTGAACATGGTGGTCTAGTATTGAAATTCTTTCTAAGGTATTGAAAACCATTAACTAATATGATTTATCAAAATTTGGTTCAATACTTGTTTTAAAATTTGATATGGTTTGTTGATGACTTTTTATAAAACTACGTATGTTGTTTTCCTGTTAGGAATCTAATCTATCATTTACATGTATAGTGAAAAAAATAATTGAAGAGGAAAATACCTCTTATTTTTCAATAATACCACATTTTGCAAAGATTTTAGCAAGCTCCTTATTGGTATAGGTCCTAGGGATATTTCCCAAATAGAGTTTCCTTTCAAAATCCTTTTGCTACTTGCTAGCTTTTGAGACCTCCTAAACATGAACTTATGCTATGATTATGAGAACCTTCTTATGATTCAATGTAGATAAATAAATAAAATGAGATGTAGTTGGGATTGAAGGAAATGAGAGATGAGAAGTGGAAATAAATTTGGGAATTGAAAATTTATTTAGGCGTATGGGTGTGAGTAGAAGCGGCAGGGGTTTTGGATAAGTATGCAGTCACCATTGTACATTCGTTGGAGGCTCTAGATATTGGAAGATGCTTTTATATCAAATACATTTAAAACTATGCTACAAGTAGGTCAATTTCCTTACAATTAGTATGAATGCACTGGAAACAAAATCAAGTGGATAAGAAAAATTGAGTGAGTGAGCAACCCCTAGATTAATTATTGAGGATATGGATTGAAGAGTGTTTCTAACCAAGCTTAAGTTCATCTTCTCATGAGGAAAAACTTGACATTCCTTAATGTTGTGATAATGAACTTCATCGTGTCTTAAAAATTTGACATGCTTTAAACAGAAGTAAATTCTCTTCAAAAAATGAAAATGTCTTTTGCTTTTCCACTACATACGTCCCTACAAAAGTTGCATGAACTCAATTATCACTAAAGTAGAATGGCATATTAAATCAACTTTGAAAGAATAGCTCTTAAATTCTACAATTAAATAATTGAGATATTCTTTAAATTATAGCTTTATGGACATATTCAAGGCTTCTTTGCAAACTAACACTTTCATTTTTCAAAAGCTATTAAATCTTGTAAAGAATATCTAGTTAAAGGAACTCCAAAACTAATGCTTAAGAGAGAACTAGGTCAATTAATGACACTAGAGAGTGGCCAATCACCAATTTTGAAGGATTCTACTCGAAATAGAAGAGAACCAAGCATTATCCTTTTTTTTTTATGCATAGTTTCAATCATTATATTGAAAAACAATAGAAAGAATTGAATTGGTATTTTGTTTCGTAGTTTTTTATGATTGTTTAGTCTTTTCCCCTTTTGTTCTTACAAGGCTAGTTGGCATATTTTGACAAAACTTGGAGGTCATCTAGCATCTTCAGTAGTAGATTGTACTGACTTTGTTAGAGATAAGTTAGTTAGGAAAAGGAACATGCTAGAAGCAATGGCTGATGGTAAATCAATTGTATCACACCTATGGTTGGAGAATTATGATCAAGAAATCTATTTCATAGATGAAAGGAAATACATTCTAAGTGATGAAAAGGATAAAGAGATTGGTTTCAACATGACTTCTTCTTTGGTAGTTCGACAACATAATCCTCTTTTAAGAAAAAAGGTAAGAACATATAATGGATCTTTGTGTCTTCTTAGAAACCTTATATGCTAAATATTTTGTTAGTGTTCGTAAAATTATATTTTCCTAAGGCACCTTCAGAGATTGAAATTTTTGTGATTGTGTTTTAAGCTTTCCTCTTATTTCTTTTAGATGCCTGATCTTATTTTTTGACCATCTTGCTTATGTATTTGGGTATATGTTTGGAATGTTCCACAACTCATCATTATTTACTCTTCCTATTGTAATTGCCTGCCTCTAGATTCTTATTGATCTACTTTTTATTTTTGATGGATAGTTATTAAATTTATTTCTTTCTATTCTATTGAATTCTACCTCTCTCTTTAGGGAAAATAGGTATTTGTCATGCCCACTACAAAGCTTGAGCAAGAATCAATTATATCCATGGTAAAGGTAGAAAATGGGTAGGTGAGGCTTTACATCTCATTTCCTATTTCCTTTTATCCTTAACAAAAACTGAAGAATTGTCTAATTTAGGTGTGGTCTGATACAAATAGTGGATGGTAAGCAGTTTTAAATTTCTACAATAATGGTTACAAGTCAGAACTAAAGAAGAGGATAAGTTAATAACAAGATTACATCCTTTAAATCTATAAAATGGATCTATAACCTTTTTAATGAATGTAGGATGGATATTTCATAAGACATTCCTCAAAACTAAAGATTTTCTTCATAGGTTGTAAGTTTCCATTCAAATTCCAGACATACTCAAACATGAAGTAAGTCAAGAAAGAAGAAAGAATGAGAACTAAATTAATGCCACATATGATGTATGTAGGTCAGCGGAACTCAAATTTTACAAGGTAGACTGGTAAATTGGTAATGCAAAATTAGGTATAATCTAAATTATGAAACAGAACTAGGTTTGATAATTTTGATAAAAGGATCTCTTTTGGTTTATCTACACTGAATTGAACACGTTGGGTAAATTGTCAATTTTAAGTGGTGGCTATATTTAGATTAATATTATCCTAATGATGATAGTAATCACTATTGTGCATATGCCTCTTAATCAAAAAATTGTGGATATTTTAGATGATATGTTTACGCTAAAGGAATGGATTTTATCAACTATCTCCACTTGTTTTTTCATATATGATTGCAGGTGTGACTTAGGGGTGTAAGATGATGGGATCAATCATGTTCGTCCACTTCTCCCAACCTCCTCGGTTGGTTTTTGTGTCCTTAAACACCTATGTTGCATTTTATTTGGGTTACTCCTCTACCACTTATACATAGGCCATGGATCTACTCATAGGACATAGAAGTGAGTCTCAGATTTGCTTGGAATTTTCCACTAAGCTTGTCACCACTAATTCTAGCCATGCTAGCTTGCTATATAGAGGGATTTATAAGTAATTGTTCTACATTCTACTAACTTAGTAGCTGGTTTTACCTACAATAATATCATTGAATTTGGATTCATAAGTATTTGGCATTTTGTTGTTCAATTGACATATTCATTTTTTGGTTTTTTTTTTTGCTCATGTGTTTTGCATTTCCAATTTTTGTTCAATGAATCATTGCTAAAGAATTTTCATTTATCATATATATATTTTTTGTGGAAGCTTATTGTGCAAGGGTTTGAGAAAAAAAATTGCATGAATTTTGATAAAAACATTTGCTAATTGAGTTTGATTGTTCCTTGCTGCTTCTAGCCAAACCATTGATAATGCCACTTGGAAAAGAATATAGTTAAGAAAAAAGTTCAAAGCTGAAGATGGACATATTATACTAATGACAAGGCAAAAATTAGGTTCAATGAAAACATACAAACAATCTATTGGTTCTATAACATGTCATTGGAACATGAGAAATACTAAAAAATGTAGAGGTATATGTCATCAAAAAAATTCAAAGCATCACAAAATTTTTTATGCAACTCAACTAGATAGCCTTCAAATAATTCCTCTCTATCTCTTCTTTGGTCAACTGCATGAAACTTTGCATTACTCTCAAATAAAATGATAGCCTTGCTACACTATGCAAGTTAAAATTATTAGATTAATTGATCACAACCTATGTCACAACTATTCTAAATTCCAAACATGTAAAAATATCCCAAAATATAAAAGAACGTAAATAAAATGAACTAACCTCCATCGTGTTGTTGATGTAAGTTGCTTACATTCTTGAGAATAATGTATCAAGCCAATTTCCAATGGAATTTTCATTTTTTGTTGAATTATACTAATTTAGTCCTCCAAATCCATATTTAAGTAAATTATATTTATTTTATGAAAAATATAGCACAAACATTACTTCCAACATAATCATAGACTTTTCCTAAGCCCTTTTGTGTCATATGCATCGTACTTTAGCCTCATGCTTCTAATGGAAATCTAAGTACTAATACACAAGAATTGTAGAGTAAATGAATAATATTATCATTCTCATTCTATCCTTAACCATATTTGTATTAACTAGTACATCTAAACTTTTGTTTATGTAACATTAGATTGAATTTCTTACGTAGTAAACTACTATCATACTTCATTCAAAGCTTGTTTCCTCTCCCAAAGGGTTTTGAGAGCTCCATATCACCTATCATTGATGATTATCCACCTAGCCTATAAAACAATATTTTTCATTCTACATCTTAATTAAGACATCAAATTTAACATATCACTTAACTCTTAGTAATAATATTTGAAAATTACTTAACTCTTAGTAATAATATTTGAAAATTATCTATGTTTATGTTTAAAGGTTATAGATACAAATATAAACATATCTTAATCAAAACAATCTAGCCAGGTTGACATAGAAAAATGAGCAGAATAAGGAAAAAAAAATTCTTAGCATGATAGGATAATTGGTAACTTGCAACACTATAAGAAATGATAAACAAAATTTTGTACTTATCAATAATAAATAATTTCCAATATAAAATTGGCAATTAAGTCAATTAATGACATGATATTTTCTCAGACCATTACATAGAATTAGCTATAAAGTTTTGTATCAATGTATTAGATCACACTCTGTAGAATGACAAAAGTTAATTCATAAATGCTTTTGAAATGTGACCTAATCTTCAGACAAGTCTCTCTTTGATGATATCTAAAATTAAACCAAGTGCAAATAGCACTATCTCCATGATACCTAGCTAGTTTAATGTTTTTGAATTGATATCATCCTACTTTCAAACCATATTTTCATTATTAAAAATCTAATGGATTCTCCAATTGTGACATTCCTTAAGTTGACATAAAATATTAAATATGAATAAAACAACTTAGGCAAAGTGTTTAGGATGGTGAAATATACACAAACCAAAAACACTTTCTATTTCTATAATAAAGTCAAATGTATAAAGTGATAGCAAATATAAATCATTGCTATAATTTTGGATAACCAAAAATTCTTCAGAGTGATTCCCATTGTAGTGTGCATAGATATCAACTATTCCTATTTGCACTACATCTGAAATTTTAAGCTTCTAGCAACCTAGTATTATAAACATGTTTTATGTGTTCATTTTTTTATTATCATTTGAAGAGATAATATATAAGAATTTTATGATTCCATGTCTACATTTAACAAAAATCTTTAATAAGCTAATGCAACTATTCCTATTTGTAGTGCTTCTGAAATTTTGAAGGATTTAGCAAAGTAGTATTACCATTATTTGTGTGTCCATTATTCTAATGTGTTTGAAAAGATGATAAATAAGAATTTTATGACTTTAACAAGTTTATTTCATAAGCTAATACAACTACAATACAAATGTTTCTAGCATTTTGAGAAATATTTTAGAACCTGATAAATAAAAACTTTGTAGAAGCTAAGATAAAAATTATTTTAAGAATAAATAATGAAATTTACAAAAGTAATGTTGATGCTTCTCTAATGTATTCCAACATTACTTGTGTGCCTTTATTTGGCATGCCTTGTCACTTAGACTGGTCCTTCTCATCCCTTATCTTTGGATCGACACCAAACACAAAACATTGAATTACCTAATTCATTAAAACATAATAAGCAAGAAGCATGCCAACAATGTCTATCTTCTTGGAAAGCTCAAGTGCAAAGATCCCATAAAAAAAAAAAGGCTTTTAAAATATTTTATAAATGTTATTTTATAGGCTTTTATATACTCCTCAATAAGTGAATTTTTTTTGATAGGCTTCTTGTTTAAAAACTTACAAAATAGTTGTAGCATAGAAAGTAAACTTACCAAAGTCCTAAATTAGAGAATATCACTAATAACACAATTAAGCAAGAATATAAAAACATCAATGCCCAACCTGAAAGACTAAACAATAATCACTTTTCCCATTGACTACCATCTTTCAAACATTACAAATTTTAACCAAATATTATGATTGTCAGAAGAAAAAAAATCATTGGCAAGGTAGATGGATAATTATTACACAATAAAAATTTAAGGGAAGGAGAATTCTATTATTTTTAAGTTATAATTTTTGTTTTCTTAATGTAATTGAATTAACTAATAATCAACATAAAGTAAAGAATTCACTTTGTAGATAAAATATTTTATTATCCAAGGTTCATTGTTAAATTAGTTGGGTTTTAGTAACAAATTGCACAATAAACAATGTATGAATTTTTTTTAAAAATTATATGAAATATTTATCTCACAATTAGAAAGTATAGGGTGATACAAAGCATGCTCTATTTCAATAGTATTATCTTGTACAAGCATATGTGTCTATGGTACATGCTTGTGTGTTGATTTTTAAAATATTTGTTGCAGTGTCCAAATGAAAAAGTAATTGTTGTACCAAAATATTTACAAGAACCATTCAAATATTTGGAACTATGCATCATTTGAAGAAGAATGTCATACTTCATATCAAGATATATACATTACATTTTCTATAATATTTTATTTGTATGGTATGTCGATGGTACTTTTAAACTAAAGATAAAACTTTAATAAATATTTTTTCTCTTGAATCTCATTAATTATCCTAAATGACTAGTATATCATATATTTACTTATCATATATCTTTCTTTTTTGTTTCCGGTGATAAAATATAAATAAATAGGATGTCTTCCTCTAAGACACACCCATGAATAGTTCTCAATATCTTTTACAATACATGTCTATGCTAATAAATATTATTGGGGTATTTTAGTTGGTTGGTGAAAGACCAATGTTATGTGAGGATTCTCATACTACGTGTTGACATACAAAAGTAAACTAATTTTTATTAATCGTATAAAGTGTACTTGGGTTTGATTTTATAGGGAAAGATAAGATATAAGATTAGACCTAATAGTAACATATTCCTTTATATTATAATATGTGATAAATCTAATCCTAAATGTTAAATGACCAAGTACATAAGTAACAAAAGTTGAAGATGAACAACACAACAATTGCCTCACATAATGGCATGCTCTGTGGGGTGAAATTTCTTAATTTTGAAAGCTTCAAAGGTGGATAGGAATGGAAATCAAGAGTTTCCTCCTGGTTTTTCACCATATAATCTATAAGATGGTGTCCATTTAGATAATCTGGGGAAAAAAGATGGGCGGCCATCTTTTTTGCCCAAGGAAAAGGATCTTTTGTACCCTCTCAACTAGACATTTCTCTCAAAACATCTTCATAGTAGCCCAGTGCTTTGAAGGAAAAATGGGGAAAAGAAGTGGTTCCTAATGTTGAAAATCTTGTGGTTGACATTCCTAAGAAGTGGGTAGATTTATTTGGGATCCAAAAGGTATGTCTCCTTCACCTCCTTCCAAGGATTTGATCAGGATGGGCTATGAGGATGGACAATATAGTATTTTTGTCTTTGACCCTATCCTTGATAAATCTATTGCATCAATTACATTGATCCTCATAGGGAATTTAATCAATCCCCACCCAAATATTGAAGCTATCCATAGCTTTAGAAAGAGAAGGTGGCATCTAAAAGGTCAATTAGAAATTTGTTTAGCACTCCCCTCAAGACTCATGACAAGGGCTTAACCATCTCTTGCATACTATAAGTTGAGTTCTTATATTATGCATCAATGGATTGATCTTTTGGTGCAATGAAAATCCCACTCTAAAATATGGTAATAGAGCTTGGTTACATGTTTGAATCCTCAAACCCTTAGGTAATGATGGGGTTGAGATTGTTAGAAAAAATTTCAATGCTACCCTAAGGATTCATAACAAGAAACTAATTGTCTCTTATGTACTATAGGTTAAGTGATTGTAGTGGGCATTCATAGATTCATGACAAGGGCTTAATCATCTCTTGTATACTATAAGCTGGGTGCTTATATCAGGCACCAACAGATTGATCTTTTGGTGCAATGTAAACCCAACTCTAAAATGTGGTAATAGAGCTTGGTTACATGTTTGAATCCTCAAATATTTGGGTAATGATGGGGTTGAGATTGCTAAAAAAAAATTAATGCTACCCTTACAATTCATAAAAAGAAACTAATCATCTCTTATGTACTATAAGTTAAGTGGTTCTATTGGGCATTCAAAGATTTTTCTTTTGGTGTAATGTCAATCTAACTCTAACAAGGTCATGTTGATATTGTAGGCCTTCCTAGGAGGTTTTATCATTTGAGCTTGCTAACAAGACTGACTGTGATTATGTCCTCTTTGGGAAACCCTAGATGTTATGGAAGATGACCTTATCCTTTGCTAAGTGTTACCAAAATGGAAGTATGATGAATCTTTTTTTTTAGGAAATCCCTATCTGGGTTAGGTTTCCTGGCCTTCCCCCTAGAATTTTGGAACTTGGATGTTTTAAAGGGGATAGTGAGTTGCTTTGGGGAAATCCTTTCTAGTGACTTGAGGACCTTACCAAAATATAGGCTCCTCTTTGCTAGGGTTCGTGTGGACATAGGAAAATTGGAGAATCCCCCCTTGTTAATAGCGATTACATCGAAAAAAAGTATTTTGAAGAAGAAAGTCTAAAATATATGCTCCTCTTTGCCATGGTTTGAATATAGGGGAATTATAGAATCTCCCCTTGGTAATATTGATTAACACAAAACAAGTTATTTTGAAGAAGGAAGTCAAGTTTGAATCTCTCCCTTTCTCTTATTTTTTTTATAATTAGATAAGCCCGTAGGAAGTAAATGCCTCAAATAAGAAGAAGAAAATGTCTCAACAAGGAGCCCTATCTTTCTTTGCTCTTCCTTCATTTTTTTTTTCTCTCCAATAGTTGGATTACCAAAAGGATGATATTTAGGCTCTAGTCAATGGCCAAAATTAGGGTGGAAGTGAGGCTCCTTTCTAGCAAGTCATGATGGAATCTCCAAGATGGTACTTGGAAAAGGGAAAAAGGACTGGATCATAGTTGTTCCTATTTTGGTTACTCTATTGGTAGGGTTGGATCCTAAAGTGGAAAGAGTTTCAAAAAAATTTAGAGGATAGGAAGTCTTTATATAAGATTTTTAAGATAGAGGGGTAAGATAGTTAAGGTTTGAGGTTGGCCAACATTCTTTATAAGTGGTGTTGCCTAGTTTGGTTGACTTAGGGTAGGAAAAATTGTAGAGCTTAGTAGTCAAGGACTTTTCAAACAAAACAAAGGAGTTCCTCAAGCCTCTTCCTTCTATTATTCTAAAAAAACAATTTCATTAGGTTCTGAAAAAGGGGATTTGGTTGATGGAGCTTAAAGTCAATGTGTTGAGATAAATAAGAGGAAGAAGAAACTCCCAAACTTAAACTAGCTTTTTAGTATGGTCTTAAAGTCAAAACCAAAGCTAGATGTCAGTGGTAAGAAGCTTCCAAGGGAAGGGAAAGAAGAATAATAAAGATTCAAGAGAGTTGTCTAGTGAAGAAGATATTGCGGATAGAAAAAAATTGACCATCTAGGAGAGTTGTAGAAAAGGTTCCAAATGAAGATCATGTAATTGAACATAAGAGGGCTGAATGCTCCTCATAAGAAAGACATTCATAGAAATATTTTTTGAGATCATAAACCAAATATTCTTATGGTCCAAGAAACTAAAATGAATAGAGAAAAAATTGAAATGATATCATTGTCTAAAACAAGTAATGTGCTAGGATATAGTTCCCAAGGAGCTTCTAGGGGAGTTGTAGTCTTTTGGAATGAGGCCATAGCTCAAGATGAGTTTATCTAAATTCTGAAAATAACCTTTTGTGTATTCACTTTTTCCATATTAGAGATAAATTATTTTGGTCTTTATCTAATGTTTGTGTAATACCCCACTAAAGAACCTAAAAGGATAAGTCTAAATGTTACTTTGTTTGGTGAGTTATTTTCTTTTAAACACCCTTTACCTATTAAGCTCATTAATCATAGATATAAATTCCTAATAGGTTCCCTGATAACACCTTTAACACCATTAGTGTGTAAGCTTAAGAGTTAAAATTTATGATCCAATCAACTGAACAAGTATTCTTGATTTTTTACTTACTTGATTTCCTTACCAATATTTATCCTTACTACTTAAATTGATCTATTTATTATTTTTATGTCTACTTTTGGTTTGACACATTATCCATCATAATGATCATTTACAAATTAGGAGCTAATGTCATAATCCATATATTCAAATATATCTATTAAAGCATCAACCATATATGTAAACCTAATCATCTTTTATTCACTAATTGCTTAGATTATTTATTTTAGAATGTTGTCATTGTAGATACCAAAAATCCCTTAGAAAATAAAGTATTTTTATTTTCTAAAAAAAAAATTGATGACATCATCATTTATTAATTGTTTATTTATTTAATTAATTAATTAATTTTTATGCCATTAAATCCCTTTGTCTTAATTAAAAATATTTAATTAAAGAATCCCTCTCAAAAATGTTTAAATCTTATTTAAACATTATTTCCTTATTTATTAATTATTTAATTAATAAATTGATCAAAAATTCCAAAATAAATATTTAATTTATTTTTGTCCCAAGATTTGGCCAATTTTCTTAAGACCGCTAACCTCTTTCAAAATCTTCTAATCCTTCTTTAATTTTGATTAAAGGCTAATCCCATCATTTTCTACCCCTAATCCCAACTCAAAATATTTGACTAAGGTTAAATATTAATTCTCATATTTATTAAATTTTTTTTAATAAATATCTCCTCAAACCAAACCTATGAGATAAATAAACTTTATTTATCCTAACCCTAAGCATATCCCTAAACCCCCTTCTTAGCCTAATCCACCCCATCCACCCATACTAACCAAGCTTAGCCACTAACTCACCCACCCTCATTGAATACCATCCACTTGCATATCTCTAACAAGCTTAGTATAATCTTAAATCACCTCTAATCCCACCCCTAACCTTGTCACATTTCTTAAGCAAGCTTAAGACTTTCCTAAGCCAAGCAAAGTCAACAATCGCAACTCTCTCCAAAATATCCCAACCACTAAGCCTTCAATGCTCTTACAAGGTCATAAAGACTCTTACAAACCCATTCATTACTCTTATAAGCTATTTATGAAGGGTCTTTATGAAGATATTATCCCTTGAGCTTCCTTTGTTGACTCATCCTTACCCTTTCCTCCATCCACTCACCCTGTGACATGTGTCACTCTCTGATTGGTTGTAAGGAAGCACAATCCATGTGCTCTCCTCTCATGCAATCCTAGCCCTCCTTAACCATTTCCCCATCTTTGCATCTTAGCCCTCAAACCCTGAAGCCCTTAGCCTATAAATTGAATCCCCTCCCAAGCCATTTCATCACAATCCTTGAGCTAAAGTTATAATGCCATTTTGAGAGCAAGTTTTACATCAAATCCATTCATCCAAGCCAAAATCCATCAAGAACACCATTGAACCTAGTTTGAGAAGCCTTGAGCATACATACCAATCCTCTACTTAGACTCATCTACCAAGCAAAGAGCTAATTGCTATTGGGAGAGTCCATTCATTTGGCTCACATTCCTAATTAGGGATTCCTCTTTAGTCTCTCATAAATGTTATATTGATCTTGTTAGTTAATACTTTGTTCCCTTAATAGATTAGTATTTCTTGCTAACATATTAGTATATACATTTTGTCACACCCGGTGGGACCCCACTATGGGTCATTTAATCATCCATTTTTATCTATATGTTATTTTTTTTCTAATAATCTAATGTTTCTTGTTGTTTGAGTGAGTTGTAGGGTGTTTCACTTATTTTTGCAGGTTGAAGAACACACTTGGGAAGAAAACATACCCTCTAAAACTCAAAAATAATCAAAAAAAAAAAAAAATTTGGAAAAATTTGCGCATTTCAGTTCTATTTGCACAGTGTCATCTGCGCAGATTAGCGTCTCCACAGATTGGTGTCTATGCCTGGTGAACTGTCATCTAGGCTTGGTAAACTGTCAACTATCGTCTCCATAGATTGGTGTCTGTGCCTGGAAACTATCGTCTCCGCGAGATACTCTGTCATCTCCGTCACTCCCTCTAATATTCTGTCATCTCCGCCGTCGCCAAACTGAACTGTCGTCTTCACAGTTCAACGTCTTCACATGGTTTCCTATTTTTCGTGTTGCCAAACTAAACTGTCATCTCTGCCTCTTTCTCTGTTGTCTTCACAAATTGGCATCTCCACAGTTTAGTGTCTTCGCAGATTGGTGTCTCTGCAATTTAGCGTCTCCTTAGATTGGTGTCTCTGCCTGATGAACTGTCATCTCCACCTATTATTGTTGCATTTCTATTTTAACATCTCTATTCCTGCACTTTTTAGTTTAAAAAAAAAAATTTAAAAATAAAAATAAAAATAAAAAAATCAAATTTTAGCTTTTGGTGGTTCCATAGAGTAGAGGTTTTTCTAAGCATTTTTACGCCTAGGAAAAAGAACAAAAAAAGTTGATTTTATTTTCCTCATATTTAAGCTTCAAATTTTTGAGATTTTTTGGGTTACTAATCAAATTGGCTTTTTGTAGCTATTGTAGGTTGGAGCACATATGAAACCACTAATCATGTTTTTTGTAAGTTCTCCTTACATGGTTTAATGCACTTGAAAAATGAACTTCAATGTTTAAAGACTTGTCTTTGAATGCATGTTGCTCTAAAATGAACTTGAATATTTAAACATTTTTCATTGAATGAATGTCACTCAAACACAATCTTGAATGCTATGGATTAAAATCATTTTTTTCTTGGAATGCATAATTAAGACAACAAATCCAATCTTGAATGCCATAGATCAAATAATCATCTTTTGGGGCATAAAAAGAATCTACAGTCTAGAAACTTTCTAAATTATAAAATTCAAATAAAGATGCTCTAAGTGAGTTTGTAGTTGGACTCACCCTCTTTAATCACCCATCAATTTAACCATTGGTTGCAATCGCAACGCCATCTATGGGGATGGGTCCACCTAAGAGGGTGTTAAGTGCTCCACAAAGATCAAACTTCACTTACTTGTGTTTTTATTAGTTTTTCTAACTTAGAAAATTCCTTGAATGTACATTAGGATCACTAACACTTTAGTTGGGCATTAAAATTTGAACAAATCTTGACGTGGAGGGCCTCCGGGTGTGCGCTTGAAATCGAGTTTTACACATCTTTCTTTTTGGGCTTAAAACAAAATCACACCAATTCTTGAATGTCTTAAAGGAAATTAATTGATACTTGATGTGGAGGGCCTCCGAGCGCATGGGTTTACTTTCTTGTTGACCCTAACTCTTCTTCTTGTTCGCATTCTTCGATTGATTTTGCTTTGTTGGCGCATTTCAAAGTTGGAATTGAACATCATCTCTTAAAGATGAGTGCTTGCAAGGTCTAGATTAGCACACATAAGAGTCAGTTCGTAAAATAACAAACATGTTTTTTAGCCCAAGGTCATCCAAGTCTTCTCTCCCCTTGTCATCTTTCGAGGCCATCTTGGGTGCATAAGATTAGGATCCAAAACCTTGTTTCTCTTTTTAGGAGGCCTGCATGGGGATTTCATCACCCCTTGGATGACCTCAACTCTAGTGTTCCGACGGAGTATAAAAATCAGGAGGCGAATCCAAAGACACCTCTCATGGAATCAAGATTTTGTCACTTGGGTTAAGCCTCAAGGAATTTTATACCCTTGAGAAGTGAAAGAGGAGAAGTGGGTTACCGCTCCTCTTAGCTGTGTGGCATTGTTTTGGTTTCATCTATGAATTTGGGCCTCATGTACCTTGGGTATATCGAGGACTCCCTAGCTAAACCAATTGTCAGCCTTGCAGACAACCATCTAGGGTGTTAATGTGTTTGAAGTGACTAATCAAAAAATTTGTAAAACATACACACTCCTCGGTGCAAGTATCACATTCTGAGAATCAAAAACTTCTATCTGGTTTGTTCCTATCTATTGCTTGATTTTTTACTTGTTGAATGAATGTTTGCCAACTTTGGTCAAAATCCTAGAAAAGCAGAAATCTCCCAGCTCAAGGCATACTTAGCATAGTCACTGCCTCATCAAAAGATCATCCAAACTCCCTTAGTTCTTTGCCTTAGAACAATCCCAAATCCAAAGTATATCCAAATCAACCCCCCCCCTAGCTAGCTAGGAACCCAATCCAAAATCACACCCAAGCCTTTAAAGAGTTGTTGTCACTCTGCCAGAATTTACTATCCAATCAATCCTACCAATCAACCAATCTCACCAAGGTTATCCCTCTGACAGAGCATTGTCTAGGGTAATCTAGCTTTGTCACTTGTATCCCTCATCACCTTGCGCTAAAGGTTGGGATCCACAAGTGGTCAATCTCGTGTCATGCCCATAGGATCATTAGTCTATGCTTAAGTTGACACAATCTCCACCAATCCTGCACATAGGAAAGCAAAACTCTCACTTTTTGATAGCATGCCCTTAAAGTCTTCCATCCACAAGAAAGCCAAAAATCTCCAGCTAATCCTCCTTAGGTCTATCATGCAGCTTTAACTCTCCCTAGGAAATCTTTCATTAGCCAATCCAAAATCTACGCTTAATCCAAATCCAACCATGAGCTTCCATGTTCATTAATATGCGAGACCCCATCCCCATCCAACCCATCATCAAAACATGAAATCCCAAAGCTATCATGATGTGTTCGGTCGTATTGTCCTTTCTCCTGCTACATCCCATTCCAATGATGATGAAAATTTTGTTGACTATGATGGGTATATAGAGAGCCTTAGACATCTTCCGCCAACCATCTCACAAAATCCATGCATTCCTCCAAACTATCTAGTCATGCCCTCTCATATCCCAGCTTCTCCTCCATCACCCAATCAACCAAGCTTCCAATCTTCCACCCACATCACACCATCTATTCCTATCAATCCACCAGCTCCACCTCTGACACATGAGTCTCCTAGGAATCTCCTAGAGGAAATACAAGAAAAGCCGCCTCCAACAGTTGATAAGCCATGTCATCTAATCCAACCATGTGAAGTAGTCAATGATGAAGCTTCCCCATCTGTAATATCACCTCCATCTCCCATAGCTATCATCCCCATACCATCCATCAAATTGCTTAAAATCCTTCCACTTCTCGCAAGCATCAAAATCCCACCACCTATAAAATCCCTCCAAATCCTATCCACATCACCTCCAAGCATTTCCCAAATCTTTCGAAATGACCCTTATGCATCCATCTTCTACTCACCCATCTCCAGTACCGAATCTCCCATCTATCCATCCGCTACCTTTGAAGAATCCATCCCTTCACCTCCTATCGCACCATCTACTCCAATACAATCCTATCAAGATCTTGCCCAAAAGCATGTTGACATCCCCCAAAGCATAAACAAAGATATCATTGTACCATGTCTTCCATCCATAGTGAAGTCACTATCCCCTCCATCTCCAAAATCTCAAGCCATACCTACTTTACTGCAGGATATCTTTTCATCCCATCAGCTAAATGAAGATCCTCTCCTACCATCTCCTTCGCTCCATGCTTCCATCTTACCACCTATCCAAGCTATTCCACCATCTATAATCTACCCTCTTGGTTCACTTACATTCATCCATGGTGGCCTCTTCTCAGCAGAAGAATTAAGAATAGTATCTCCCTGTTGCAGTACATCTGATAAAGCACTTCTACCATTTTCTACAAGCAAAAAGTTTCCTCAGCTCATTCAAATGCTCAATTGATGGCATTATCAGGGTCAAGGTTTAGGACCACAAGAGCAAGGAATCAGAATGCCTATTATTGCACAAAAGAATCCAAGATTTCATGGTCTTGGATATGTATCCAAAGGCTCACCATCTAAAAGTGTTGGTACATGCCATCCCCAAACCAAGCCTATGTCCAGGCCCACCATGCCAGACTCCCATCAGTCCTTCAAGAAATCTTATGTCATCCCCCCTCCACCATCTTTGCAACCCAAAACAACCTACCATATCCCCCCTTCATCTGCTAAATCCATTTTGGGTCCCTATGTCCCAAAATCTACCATCCTCCATCCTCCTATCAGCCATCGTAAAAATCCTATTCCCTCCATTCCTATGCAAGATCAACAAAGGCTCATATTAGGGCACATCATCCATCATCATCCCCTACACGCTCTTCCATACCCTCTCTGTCTCACAAAGCTTCTCCTAACCATCTTCCTAAAGCTTACCACATCAATGTAAATACCAACTTCAAAATACATAAAGCTAAATATCCACATCCTAGGAAATCATATGTCTAATCTAAAAGACATACTCCAAAAAGGAAAAATCCAATCAAAGAATGCAAAACAATGCAAAAGCTTATGAAAAGAAAATCCAAAACCATGTGGATCCCAAAGAAAAAAGTTGAAACCCAACACATAATGGCATCCACCATTGCTAATCCCCCATCTCCTAACTCCATCTTGGGTGCCTATATCCCCAAGCACGCTTCCAAAAATCCTCCATCAAGCCTGCATTTACCATCTATCCCCCATATGGTATTTTCACACCCGTCCCAACATGTGCCAATTTTGATCCTGCAAGCATCCCCATCTCATGCTCCTTTCTAGCCTTTTCATCCCTCCATCTCCTACCATCAATCCCATCTAATTCGATCTATTGCATAAATCACACATCCAGTGTACCAAAAGCTAGCAACAAAATTGAACATTCCAACAGCTAGCGAAAAATCCCAAAAAAGTCAAAAATAGTTGAAGAAAGCCCAAAATCATTCCAGCTAAGTCCAAAGTCAAAAAATCAAAAAAATAAAGAAAAATAAAGCGTCCACTGGTGAAAACTTGGCAATTCAAGCGCCTTTGACAAGTACCATGATGAAAACTTGGCAAACAAGCATCATGCATAATCCAACCATCCCTAGCTTAGCCTATCATCCTCATGCTTTTGGTCACATCTTGCCATCCAACTCCATCTTCCAATTTATCCACCTATCTTTCATCCTCCAACTTTTATCTATCACTATCCACTTATCTTCTGCAACCTCACCCCATCATCCCAGCTATCATCCATCTCCCTAGCGCCTTCAGCTTTTCCATCCTAGCTTCAATCCTACCATCGTAAGACCTCTTTCCACATGTCATTTTCTGACTGGGGGCACTTTATTCCTCGGAGATCCTATCTTGTCCATCCTCCCTTGTCATTGGTATCTCACTCTAGGCTATCCTCATGCAAATCCAATGTCATCCTCTCATTAGCCATTCACTCTAGCACCATCTATCAGGTCAGCTACCACCAACCTTAGCATTGTCCCCATCCTTGGTCGCACATCTATCATCATCATTGGATGCATCCTGCCAAATCCATATCTTCTGCTATCACCTCATCCTTAGCTTCTGCATCTTGCACCAACTTGAGCCATCCCGCTACCTTATCATCTAGAGCTCCTGTACAGCTTGTAAATCTTGTACCCCAGCTTGTAAATCTTGTATTATCCCTTGTATCATAGCTTGTATATCCAATCTTGTCCAAAACAACTTGAACATTTGTACCATATCTTGGTCTGTCAGCTTGTAAATCCTCTTTAACTGAGTACCATTGTATCTATCCAACTTTCGTGTCAGTTTCTCATTGATCAGCATCTTGCACACATCGCACAAATCTTGGTTAGCTATTCCAATGCATCCTTTAGCTAGATCTCCTGTCACCAAAGTGTTATCCTTCTTAGTTCAACTTGCTAGACGCATCACTCATCCAAATCCACCAGCTTAGGTGCTCTCCAATAGATCCTTGCAGGATATAGCTTTCCTCATGTCTGATCTTGGTCCGTTTGTACCTCATCCCACCCATCTCATTGGCAAATGGTTCTCTTTTGGATTTTCACTTTCTTTTGATTTGGAATCTTCCCTTTTGGGTCTTGAAATATCTTTCCCAAGAAAACTTTTTGTTCCCTCCTCAAGGTTGCCACGATCTTCCATATCATGGTATGCTGTAAATGGGGCACTTTGAGCGTATGATTTTGATCAGGTCTTTTATTTATTTTTCTTTTATTCTTGTGGGTTACCCAGTGTCGGTTTCACGCTGCTTCCTTTGGGAATCATGTGTGATGCTAGGGCAATCCTTGCGTGCTTGTTTTGAGTCAGTTCATAAGTCCTCTAGATTGTTGGTGACACAGCCTTGATGTTCTTGGTAACCTTGGCAATTAACAATCAGTCCTATAGCAAATCTAGTGCTCAACTACATGGTGGTACTTCTCTGTGAAGTATCCCCCTGCTCAAAAAGCTTTAATGGATTGCCTTCATCTCCATTATCCCCCATCCATATCTAGCATCTTTCTCTCCTACCCCAGATTATGCATTAGCATGTCTTTGAATCAATCATTACTCTTAGCTTTAGGCATCCACAATCCTAGTCTTAGGGATCCACTAGTCAAATCAATCCACCAAGCCTCATCTTTTGAGTTCCATAATCCTAGTCCTAGGGATCTCCAAAACCCATCTTTCGCCAATCTGACTCTTTGAAATCCTGTTGCATCAGCTTTATAATCCCCTCATCCATCTCCCTATCCTGGATTTCTTTTTATAGCACTTTGCTCCTTCATTCTCCACCTTCCCTGAAGTCTTAAGCTTGCTTTCTCTTGTGCCTCTGACCTCCCTTTATCATTCTCCCGTAGTGAGAGTTTGAGCTAATTCAGCCCCTTCCCTTTGTCAACCTGAGTCTCCTTGCTCATCTCAGATTCTTGTACTTTTTCAAGAAGCTTTCAAGCCTCACTTTCTCTCTCCGTCGCCTTCTTCAGGGGGCATCTCGTAGTCCATTCTCTCCTCTTCTGCTCTAGCCTTGGGCATCTTTTTTTTTAATCTTTGATGCCATGCCACTTGCGGCATCACATCAAAGAGGGGCAAAATGTAGACACCTAAAATCCCTTAGAAAATAAAGTATTTTTATTTTCTAAAAAAAATCCTGATGACATCATCATTTATTAATTAATTATTTATTTAATTTATTTATTTATTTTTATGCCATTAAATCCCTTTGTCTTAATTAAAAATATTTAATTAAGAAATCCCTCCCAAAAATGTTTAAATCTTATTTAAACATTATTTCCTTATTTATTAATTATTTAATTAATAAATTGATCAAAAATCCCAAAATAAATATTTAATTTATTTTTTGCCCAAAACTTGGCCAATTTTCTTAAGACCACTAACCTCGTCCAAAATCTTCTAATCCTTTTTTAATTTTGATTAAAGGCTAATCCCATCATTTTCTACCCCTAATCCTAACTCAAAATATTTGACTAAGGTTAAATATTAATTCTCATATTTATTAAAAATGTTTTAATAAATATCTCCTCAAACCAAACCTATGAGATAAATAAACTTTATTCATCCTAACCCTAAGCCTATCCCTAAACCCCCTTCTTAGCCTAATCCACCCCATCCACCCATACTAACCAAGCTTAGCCACTAACTCACCCACCCTCATTGAATGCCATCCACTTGCATATCTCTAAAAAGCTTAGTCTAATCCTAAATCACCTCTAATCCCACCCCTAACCTTGTCACATTCCCTAAGCCAGCTTAAGACTTTCCTAAGCCAAGCAAAGTCAACAATCTCAACTCTCTCCAAAATATCCCAACCACTAAGCCTTCAATGCTCTTACAAGGTCATAAAGACTCTTACAAACCCATTCATTTCTCTTACAAGCCATTTATAAAGGGTCTTTATGAAGATATTATCCCTTGAGCCTCCTTTGTTGACTCATCCTTGCCCTTTCCTCCATCCACTCACCTTGTGACATGTGTCACTCTCTGATTCGTTGTAAAGAAGCACAATCTATGTGCTCTCCTCTCATGCAATCCTAGCCCTCCTTAACCATTTCCCCATCCTTGCATCTTAGCTCTCAAACCCTCAAGCCCTTAGCCTATAAATTGAATCCCCTCCCAAGCCATTTCATCACAATCCTTGAGCTAAAGTTATAATGCCATTTTGAGAGCAAGTTTTACATCAAATCCATTCACCCAAGCCAAAATCCATCAAGAACACCATTGAAGCTAGTTTGAGAAGCCTTGAGCATACATACCAATCCTCTACTTAGACTCATCTACCAAGAAAAGAGCTAATTGCTATTGGGAGAGTCCATTCATTTGGCCCACATTCCTAATAAGGGGTTCCTCTTGAGTCTCTCATATATGTAATATTAATCTTGTTAGTTAATGATTTGTTCTCTTAATAGATTAGTATTTTTTGCTAACATATTAATATATACAGTCATGAGTATGTGGTTAATCATACATTTATCTAAATATAGGAAAATATACAATGTAATAACATCATCATAACTTCATTTATCTTTTGAAATAATACAATATGTTCACATTTCCCTTTATTTCTACTAGTTATTCTCTTTACCCTTTTACAAAGGTTTTCAATTCATTATACACATAAATATGATATTCTACTTTCTTTAATAGTTTACATTGCAATATCATATAAATTTATTCCAAAGACATGCAATGCATAGACATCAATAATTATTGTTTAACAACTACTTAACAAGGATCCATATAATCTATCCATGAAAACTTGAACAATACCTCTAAAATATTTACACCCAACTACGTGGATCCATAAATCATCCACTCCCTTGAGCTAGGAGATAAGATAATGATCCACATGGTGAATGCATAAAGTTGGGTCACAATTCTGTAGAAGTCAAAGCCACAGAATGAGATCTCTTAGAAATTGGTATCGAATTTTAGAAAAGGGCACCCATTTTTAGCTCAAGTACCTAACCCTTAATTTAAAAAATGGGAACCCATTTTTTAAAATTAAAAAATGGGTACCCATTTTAAAAAATTGGGTGCCTATTTCTTAAAAGTAAAAAATGGGTACCCATTTCTATAAAATTCAATTTTTTAAAAAATTTTGGTAGGATTTTAAATGCTAGTTTTAATTTTTCAAAACAAGTAGCATTTTTTTTGAATTTCAAATAATGAGTGCCCATTTCTTACAACATGAGGTAGGATTTTTTTTGCCTACCTCGGATTTTGGTTCAAGATAGGCCTAGTGAGACCAATCATATGCCTTGGCCTCTCAAAATTTGCGTAAGGCATTAAACTTACAAATTCATGCCTTGCCATAATTTTTAGAGGGTCTTCTGGATCAAATTTTTTTATGAAACAAAAACTCATTAGAACTCTCACTTTCCTAATTTCAAAAATATAAATTTTATAGTGTTATAATTTTATTTACTATTTTTGTATTATTTTTTAATTAAAGGTGATACCTAAATGTAAAATAGTAATGTTCACTAAAACATTAATGTCTTCTTTATTTTATGATTTTTTTAAAATTATTTTATATGTCATCAATTTACATTCAATTCTTTTGAAGTTAAAAAAGAAGAAGAAGAAAATGAAATTTTTATCAAATTATGGTGTCCATATATGAGAGGTTTTAAAATTTTCCTTTCTAGCCAATTAAAAATTAATATTAAAAAAATTATTCAATAATAAATTAAGAAAAAATATTATCATCAATATTTGGTGCGTAAAGTAACTTTTTTTAAAATGATTTAAAAAAATATATTTATTTGTGTCAAATTATGGTGTCCATACACAAGTGTGGTATGGTCTCGAAACAGGCATTTTGAAAAAGTGGCTTTTAAAGATCCATACAAAAAAAAAAATCTATAATATGGATACACAAATAAATTACATATTCTAAAAGTCAAATATAATCTCTAAATGCGTCAAATTTTGACATCAATTGACAAGAAATTTCAAAAATAGGAAAAACACTTCCACTTTTTGCTCAAAAGTAAGACACATCATCTTGCACTTACCCACATAGGTTCTAAGGTAATCTAAGGCTTCCATCCTAAAATAAAATTACAAAGGTAACATATTTTAGAAATGTTTAGAATAACTAAGAAGGGGGATGAATCAATTACTCAAGGTCCTTAAGTACCATTTGAACAATTGAATATAAACACTCATTGTTCTTCTTATCCTTATGTTTCTTGGTCTCTAGTACAAATGTAATAACTTAAACATAACATGTTTTTCTTAGTGAAAATATCATCAAATGTAAAACATATAGAGCATTCAACATAGATTTGACACTAGGATTTTTTGTGGAAACCCAATTTGTGAAAAACCACAAGCAACATGTCACCACTTTTCTAATCTTTTTATGTGAGCCCTGTTAGGAGAAAACCTTGTTAAAGTTTTATAATACAAATTAATTTATGTAACCTAGTTAGAGGATTTAATCACCCTGTTAGGAGAGGCCTTGTCAGAGGACTTTGATCATTCCATTTAGAATGTCACAGAGTTAAAAGATTTACAAATACTATTAAGTCTTCAAAATGGTTGTTAGAACAAACTTTGTTAAAAGGATTTCAATAAAAATTGCTTACAATGATAAGAAATAAAATAGTAGGTTTTGATCTGTATGATTACAACTGACTTTGAGAATTTAGATCTATATTTTTTTCCATGTGGTGACTTACTAATAAGATTCCCATTGTCATCTCTATTCTTGATTTTCTTGACAACCCTTCCAAAAATCAACCTTCTCTTCTCAAAAACACTTAATCCATCTTCTTAGTTTTACTTATCAAAATCAGTAACATATGCATAAGAAATTTCCTTTAGCTTCACATTCACTCACACACTCATGTGCATCTATAATCCGCCTTTTCTTGTATATCTTTCTTATACAGTTGCACCATCACAGCATTTTTTTTAGATTCATACCTGTCTAAATATGCAATTCTTTCTCTACCATTTTCCATCATCACCATAGATCTTAGGGTTTATGATCAGGTTCAACATGATTCATTGTATTTTTCCATCTTCTTGATCATCCTCTAATAACTTCTCTAGAATTTTTTTTTTAGGTCTTTACCTAATTGTCACCCTAAATTTAATAATCCAACTCATCAATCTTATCTTCAATGTGGTTTATATCTCCTAACAAATTGAATGAGTCACCTAATTCTCATGATTTCTTTGAATTCATTCAAACAATGTTACTCAACAATCTCTAAATTTTGCCACTTAGTCATAACTGAATTACTTGATTGTTATAAAACTTATGGTTCAACATCAACTCTCTTGCTTAGTTGATATTAATTTTCAATTGACACTAGATCTGCTTGACACTCACTATGGCTCAGTTGACGCTAGCATCACTCAACTTTCCTTGACCTTCTACACTATTGCTCAGCTTAGTTTAAATTTCTTGAAATAAATAATCACTTTGCTTTGTCAAAGTCTATCTAATCAAATGTTCATTATAACTTCCTTTCCATAAATCAACCTTTCATCTAGGTGATATTCTTATGAGTAATTTCTCAAATCCTCTTCATCAATGAAATAGATATGAAGTTTAGATTAGATAGCAATATGTTTTATCAATAGATTTGACATCAATGATAAAAAAACAATTGTTCCAATTGCAATTTTCCAACAATCTCCCTCTTTGGCATTGATGGCAATATCTCCACATCTCAATATTTAGCAATACCTTAATGTGTCAAATGTATATCACTATGTTACCGTACAATCCAAAATATTTCATTATCATGAGTGATCAATATCCTTAGTCTCATCCTTCAATACCCTTTACTGATTTTCTTCCTCTGAAACAATATATATCCTTCTCTAACTTTAGTATATCTCCCTCTTTTTCTTGATCTTGTTATCTCTCTATTTTATCTGTCATTGTATCTCTTTATAAGTATCTCTCACTCTTTGAGAATAGTGCCAAAGAAGCTTAATTTATTTAGCAAAGACAGTTATCTTCAAACTTAAATCTCTTCATACATCTGAATTATTTAGATTTTTAATGTCTAGCTGATTTCTATCATCTGTCTATGACTAATCTATTATGCTGTACTTAACTATCTACTTTACTCATTTCCCAAAGTAGAGTTGTATTGCATCATTATATAGGATATTCTGATTAGCACATGTGATGCAACACACCTCTTCTCCTTAAGTAACTTTTCCTAGGGGAATCACCCCTAATTTACTTCTAAGATATTCATGTCTCTTTAGGTAAGGCTTTTGTGAATATGTCAACAATCTGTTATTTGGTGTTCACATATTCTAGTTTTAGTTCTTTATCTTAAACTAGTTCTCTCAAATAGTGATACTTGATAGCAATGTGCTTTGTCTTATTGAGCATCACTAGATTCTTTTAAATGTTAATAGCACTTGTGTTATCACAATAACCATTGGATTTGTAATCTCTTCATTTATTCCTTTGAGTAATTGCTTGATCCACATAATATTTGAAAAGTTCACTACATTTACCACATACTAAGCTTCAACTATTGATTGGGAGATATAATTCTACTTTTTGCTTGTCCATGACACCAATCCCTTTCCTAGAAAGAATGCATCCCCACTAGTGTTTTTTCTTTCATCAAATTTTCTTGTCTAATCTAAGTCTATGAATAGCTTTAGTTCAAATCTATCACTTCTCTTCTAATGCAATCTATAGTCTTATGTACCTTTTAGATATCTCATCATCCTTTTCACTTCCATTCTATGATTCTCTTTAGGATTTGTTGAAAATCTAGCAAATATTGCAAGTGCTAAAGCAATATTAAGTCTATTGTGAACAACATACAATAATTTTCCAATAATAGATCTATATAAGGTCTAGTTTATTTTAGCAGAATCATCATTCTTAGATAGCTTATGTCTTATAGAAATAGGTGTAGTCATTAGCCTTGAATTTTTCACATCAAAAGTCTTTAGTATCTCCTTGATGTATCCAGAATGCGTAATAAAACACCAAACTTCATTTCACATACTTATAGTCTAAAAAAGAATTTCATTTCACTAGACATAGACATTTTCAAATTCCTGCTTCATTTCGTCAACAAATGATTTGCATAATGCTTCTCTTCCTACAAAGATAATATCATCAAAAAATATTTCAGATAACTATTCTTGAGAGTAGGTGAACTTGCTTATTCGATTGAAAACATTGTTCTAGTAGAAACTCAGACACATCCAATCATTAATCCAATCCCATTGCATGATCCAGTGGAGATTTCTTACACTGATGTTGTGTTCAGCCATAACAGAAGATACTACAGTGGACTTTTAGAGATCATGAGTGGACAATGTGGTTTCCTAATTGAGATATTGAGAGCTCACTTACACACACACATATCTAGACACACACACACACACACACGTACACAATGGTTGACATACTTTGGCCTTTGTGGTACTTACAACATCATGATTATATCAGAGTAGCATGGATCGATAAAATATACAACTATACATGTACTCAAATGTAAGGAACAACCATATATAGTTGTATATTTTGTTGATCTATGATTCTATGATGTAATCATGATGTTGTAAGTACTAAACAAACTTCTTTATATTTGGTAGAAAATTATAATATATAAATGGCAGCCATTATAAATAGACATGCATAAGTATCCATACATATCTATATGTATACATATAGATATACACACATAGAATCTTATTTATAAGAAAATGTTATTTTTTAATTAACAATAAATATGAAATATTTCTTACTATACATTGATTTTTTTATTTCCATATTTTCAATATATAGAAAACATAAAAGCATATAAAAAATTAAATATAAAAAGCTGATTTGTAAATAACTCTTAATTAGTATAATAAAGAAAAATAATTATAAAAGAAAATGTCAATCAAACGGATGGTCTTACTACGCCCATTGATTAGGAACAAAAATTAAATCCATTCAATCTGCTACTCTGCGTTCCAAGTTCTCACGCACTTTAATAACAATAATAAAATGTTGACTTGCTCAAAAATGTAAATTCATGCAATTGCTGGCCCATTATTAGAGTCATATTCTCCAAGAGGGACCAGCAATGAGCAAGGAAGGCGTGGCAGAAGGAAAAGCGAGCTCCACAAAATTATATATATAAGGTCTTTTATTAAATGAGAACCAAAATATTAAATATTTGAGGTATTTACAAATTCTAATAGTAAAGATTTAGAATACTATTTTCTCGTTTAACCAGGAAGCACACGACCAATATAAAAACGATTTCACGAACAAAACTTCTCTTTGATTGACAGAAGCCAATACGAAAATCATCCACAGGTCTACATCAAGAGTCTTAACTTAATATTTTCTCCTGATAATAAGTTTTAAGATATAGACAGAAAATGAACGCGTCGAAATCAATCCCTGTAATACCAGTAGTGCTCGTTTATCCGAAATTGTTAATTTATCCCGAGTGTTTGAGTTGTAATAAAATATGGAAGGAAAGAGGAAATGGACCACCGGAATGATTGAGCATTCCAACAATCCGGACCTTTCATTTTTTATTTTGTTTTGCTTACTTATGCGCCCTAATGAGAAAGAGGCGGCGTAGGTAGCGGCCTTGTCTGGAATTTAAGCATATGTATTCTCATTATTTATTAAGTAGAAGTTTTTTAATCTCATTGATGTAATGGCAGCTTGCAATGAAGAAATGTGCAACCCATTAACGATTGAAAGAGACGGATGTGAGCTATCACCATTGATTTCATCAGATTTAAAATTTGATAACATACCAACTGACCGATATTAAATACATGGTGACACAAATTTAACTGTTCACATTCGTAGTTTAATCACTAAGTTTATATTAAACAACTATAAGGTATCCACTGGTCATCCAGAATATTCATGAGATACCTTTCAGTCTATGTCATTGTTTATTTATCAGATGAAGCAGCAATTACAAATAATTGGAAATTCAGCAAAAATTTATGTCTGCATTGCCACTACCACTTTTCTATTATAAAGCATCGTGCTCTGGATTAAAAGATCACTCACACGTTGATTATATAAATCCATAATGATTAAAGTATTTCTTCGCTTCATGGCAATATAATCTTTCCAAATAGCCACATTTTATGTATTCTTTAGCCTCATTTTATGTATTCTTTATCCAACATTTGTGAAGGTTGTGTAAACTAAGATTATTAGAGATTAAGAACGTGTCCTAAACTAAAATTCATAGTAATGTATATACTAGTAGTATGAAATGATTTTATTACGTTTGAAAAAGGTTCTTTTTAAAAGTCTCCTGCAAAAGTCTAAGAATATTATGGATTAAGGGAGTGTCCTAAATTAACATGTATAATAAAGTATATATTATTATTATGAAATAAATATTTTTTTAAAGGCAAGTTTTTGTTTAATCTGATATAAAAGTAATTTCAAATTATGAGAGAAAAAATTATGTTTTCATTTTTATCTAATTCTTGTATGATCTTATTATGTAAAGTGGGATAGGACCTGAACCCTTACACCAAAATTAACACTAGTCCAAAGACATAAAGATAAGATTATTATTATGTGTTAGATTCATTAATGTTTGTATTATCAATTGAATGCATATGTTTTAATGTATGTAATTTTAAATGTTTCTTAAAAAAATTCCTTCTTAAATTATATAATGGTAGAGATTGTCATATTACTTTTCATTTTCATAGACTTAAACTATGTCATTTGTCTTAAATCCTGGTTTGTGGCATGTACTAATATTTTAATTCACAATTTTCCTTTTGGTTTGCATTCACAATTTAGTACATGAATTAAGTTTTTTTTAGTGCAGTTTAGTATATTCATTTACTATTTAATAAATGCAAGTAAATGCATAGATTTCATGTTTTAAAACATATTTGGTATATTTATAAATTCTTTACTACATGTTTGGGATCATTAATATACAATTCAATTTTGTTAAAAAATAATTAATATAAAAACTAGAAAATCTTTACTTTCTATTTAAATTTTATTTTAATTAAAACATATTATTTATTAATAGCTATCATCTAGATTTCATGACTATTTAGTTTTTTCTTATTTTAGTGCTAACTTTTATTGTTCAATTCTTTGATTTGTAGTAAAATTGTGAAAATGTGAAAATTTGCATGACAAAATATAAGATATAAATACCAAGATACAAAGTCATAGAACAAGAATGACAAGTTAGTACTTTCCCTTTAAAATGGTAGAAATGTGTATGGAAATGTTAAAAATATTTGAGGAATTTAGAACTTGTGGATGTATACTAAAGCAGTTTAATACATAATTTGTCACACTTACTCTAAAATGCTCCAAGCCTAATAGCTTGTAGATTTTCAACCCATTTATTTATGTATTACAATTTACAAAATTTCATCTAGATTGGAAAAGGTTATCCCTTCATTATTTCAGGTAAATTGGTCCTTCCTAAGGAAAGTGAAGGAAAGAACGAGCTTCTTAAAAAATTGGATCAAATGAGAAAACTTATTAGTTTTAGTGAATGACTCTCCTTGTATTTTTTCTTCCTTATTGGAGGGTGTCTGCAATGGGAATCGCTATTTCCCTTCTTATTCATTATTATGAAATACGACTTAAGTAGATTAATTCATCATAAGAAGCAAGTAGGTCTTTTGGATAAAATTAATCATCATCATTCATGGTTGTTCCTCACTCATAATTTTTTTCTTGATGATTTAGTATTTGGAAAAGGTTGTTTGAAGGATGCTAAACACACTAAATCCACTCTAGGTGAATACTATGAAGTTTTAGGTCAAAAGATGAATCTAGCCAAGTCTAAGATATTCTTTTTCAACTTAAGCAAGGTCTCTAACATAGTAATTTAGAGGAGTTTAACATTTTTTTTTGGAGGTATAAAACTCTTACAAATATTTGGTTGTACCACTTTTCTAGGGAGAGAATCAACCCGTCTATTGGGAAAATTTTATTCAAGTAGTTAGATATAGTATTATGACTTGGAAGGCTCGGTGGTTGTCCCTCGCAGGAAGAATTTTGTTTGTCAAATAAGTTTTAGTTCAACTCCAAATTATGTAATGTGAGTACTCATGGCTCCAAGAGGGGTTATGTATACATTGAAGAAGCTCTTGCAAGATTTCACTTGAAAGGGTACTTTGGAAGATAGAGAAAAGTTAGCTCTAGTTTTATGGGAAAATATTTGTAACCCAAAGGATGATGGTTGGGTGGGGATTCGTAACCTCCACCATCTCCCACCAAAAAAAAGAAGAAGCTTAACCACATGGAATTTCATGATTAGATGTAGGAAGTCATCCTACCCTATCTATCATGGATGTTTAATTATGGAAATAAGGCATTATTTTGGATAGACTCATGGAATGATCTTCCTTCTATTAGCTTAGATTGTGGTTTTACGAGGGCTAGGGAATTTTTAGAGGAGAACTGGGATCTATTTTTAGAGATTACATCATGATGTAGGATGTAAAATGATGTGCCAAAGATGGATGGAGGATTTTTCTAATGTACCTATTTTGAAAGAGGATAAGATTGTGTTGAATAAGGTATTCTAACAAAGACCTTTTAATATGTTCAATGATGTGCCAAAGATGGATGGAAGGACTTTTCTAATGTACCTAGTTTAGACAAGAATTAATAATGAGAGACACTTAGTCAAAGAAAGTTATAGGTCATTTTTGTGTTGGAGTGCTTCAAGGGGCAAGAGGGAGTACACTTCATGTAGGACGTTATGTTACCCAAAGCAATGCATTTCTTGTTGATGATATTATAGAATATAATCATTATTGATGATATTCTCTACAAGCATGGTATTGCCAATAGATTCACATGTATTTTATGTGCTAAGGTATTACAAGACACTAATCATTTTCTACTGATCTATGATTTTTCTAAAGAATGCTAGAATTGTCTTATGTGAAAGTTAGCATTATATGGTCATTTTTTGTCATCCTTGATTCACATGTTGATTGTTCGACCTCTTCTAGAAAAGCTCTCCTTCTTTGCGAAGGAGAATAGTTCCATTAGTAGTGATTTGATGTCTTTGGTGGGAGAGGAACAAAAGGATTTTTAGAAAGGAAAGTATGCCAATTGATAGAGTTTGTAAGCTAATTAAAACTTCCATTTCAGAATCCATTAATGCATACATGATAAAAATTAAATCCCTCTCTTGGGTATATTCTTGAGCTGATAACAACATTTTGTATACATGGAAAATGGTTAAGATCCCTTTAAAAGGAGTAGCAGTAGGGAACCTATCCAAAAAAGAGTTTAGAAAATCTACTAAGTGGGAAAATCTAGTGTATCCAATTGTAAAATTAAATTTTGATAGAGCATCCAAGGGAAACCTAGCTATGTTGGGTATTAGTGTTGTGGTTATAGATCATAAGGGTGTTATCTTGCAAAATTCCTATTACATATTTTCTGATGGATCAAGTAACCTAGCTAATAAAAGAACATTTCTCAAAGGGGTTAAGTTGGTCATGTCCATGGAATGCTCTAGGTTTCCCATACAAGGGAACTTGCAAATTATAATTTCATCTTTCATGACGAAGAAAATTAGTAGTTGTGAGTTACAATATGGAGGGCGGGGGCGGAGGTGGGGTGTGGGGGGGGGGATCTTAAGGCTTTTACCAAGATTAGAGGAATTTAAGAATGTTTAGTGTTATAGAAAGACGGGTGTGGTCACTGATTGGTTGTCAAATAAAAGAGTCATTGTGGATTAGGTAGAGTATATTCTATATGAAACCAAGCTTAAAGATGTAGCCATGCAATAGGCTATCCCCACCAAGTTAGTAGAGGATATTGGATTGTAGATGGGGGTTTGTTTCCATTCATTGAATATCTTTCTTCTAGCACATGGCCAATTTAATATATTTTTTTGTTGTTGGAAGTTGCATTTGCTAGGTATGTCCTTGAATGAGCTGAGGTGTGTATTCTAGCCTCAAATGTTGATAGCATTTTATCCTTTCCTATCAGCATGAATTTATTTTATGGAAGGTAACCTATCTAGAAAGGCTAAAGTGAAACATTTTTATTGCTCGAGGAATTTATTGTCCTTTGGCAATGCTAAGAAAGATTGTTGCTCTTTTTGGTTCTTCTATATGCCCATTTAATTTGAAAAAGTTGGAGATGTACCCAATATTTCACAATATTTTAATGTTGTGATTCCTTCATGCACTTCATTGTGTTGTGATATGGAGCCTAGTTAGACACAAATGTTTATTCGACATTTTTCTCTCCATATTATTTCTACGAGGGTTTGGGAGTAGTGCCCCAAGATGGGATCAAGGGATAGCACCCTTACGGGGTCCTTGGGCAGTGCCCTAGGTGCACTCCCTATCATAGTACAGGGGGGCATTGAGGGGCAACACCTTCATGGTGGGTTTTGGGGCCAATGTCCCCAAAGCCAAAAATACCCTTATATTATAAAAGGCATCAAGTTCTATTTTTCCTATTGTACAACTTATTCTAGCCCTAATTTTATAAACAAGAAAAGCTTAAATAAAAAAAGCTTAGGGTTAGGGATTTTCATAATATGTGATGCAAAAATTGGTTCTTGCTTCAGTATTGAGATATAAGGGTTTACCGATTGTAATTAGGTTGTAATCACTTGATAATAATAATATTGGACTTTTTTTTGGTGGATGTAGCCTAGGGATTGGGTGATCTATGTAAAATCTTGGTGTCTTGCACATTCTCTTTTATGTGATCTAGTATTTTCTGGTCTTGGTTATATTTGCATGTAATTGTTATTTTTGTGTGAGGTTAATCCTAACAAGTGGTATTAGAGCTAGATAATTGTCATACTTTTTAAAGCAATCCTCTATAGAAAAGTCTCACGGTTGAGTGGGAGCGATGGCAGATGAGGGTAAGTTGAGGGTTGACAAGTTTAATGAGCAAAAGTTTGAGTTATAGAAAATGGAAATGAAGGCCTGTCTTTATCAAAAGGATTTGTGGAATTCATTGGAAGGAAAAACCAAGAATCAAAGATCTATGACAAATGATGATTAGGATCTTTTACATAGAAAGGCACTTGGAAGCATTTGATTATGCCTAGCACTGTTGGTGGCATTTAATATTACAAAAGAAAAAGAGGATAGAACAATTGATACAAACCCTATCAAAACTATATGAAAAGCCCTCCACTTCAAATAAGGTATTTCTCATGAAGCATTTATTTAATATGAAAATAGAAGGTAGATCTATTTCATATCATTTAAATGAGTTTAATACTATTAGTTAGTAATCTTATATGGGTATTAATTTTGATGAAGAAATTAGGGCTCCCTTGATATTGTGTTCTTTACCTGAAAGTTGGAATGGCTTGGTAATGGCTATAAGTAATTCCATTTCTGGATCTAATACTCTAAAATATGATTATGTGATGGGTTTTATTTTGAGTGAGGAAACTCGTAGGAAAACCTCAAGTGGATCTACATGTGGAAGTGCTTTGAACATGCAAAGTAGATGCAAAATTACTGAGAGAGGAAATAATTTTGGAAATAATGGAAAATCAAGAGGAAAAAGGGGAAGAGGTATCAATCTAGAAGACTGAGAGATTGCTAGTACTATGGTAAAATAGGGCATAAGAAGAAAGATTATTGGACTTGAAAAAACAATGAAGGAGATAAACCAGAAGGGAACAATGAAGCAAATTTGGTAAGTAATAAATCCAAAGAGGATTCTTTGCTTCTATCTTTAGAAAGTGTTGATGATTCATGCATTTTAAATTCTGGTGCTTCATTCCATGCTACACCTCATAGAGGTTATTTTATTGATTATGTCCAAAGGGATTTTGGGCTTTTTTTTGGGGGATAATGAACCCTGTTAGATTGTTGGAAAGGGAAATGTTAATATTAAGTTGTAGAATGGGTATCCATGGCTACTATATGAGGTAAGACATGTTCCAAGCCTAAGTAGAAATGTCATTTCAGAAGGACAACTCGGTGATGAGGGTTGTGTAGTTACTTTTAATGATAAAAAATGGAAGGTTTGAAAAGGTTCCTTTGTAGTAGCAAAAGGTGTGAAAATAGGCATCTTATATCTTTCTATAGGTCATATTGTTTCTTCTACTTTGATTGTTTCAAAGAAAAATGAATGTTCAAGAACAGTTGTTGTAGTTGAGCAGGGAGAACAAATAGTTGTAGTTGTTTTGATACAATGTTGTGATACAATAGACTTGGGCACATGAGTGAGAAAGGTAGGAAAATACTTCATTCAAAGCAAGTTTTATTAGGTCTAAAATGTGTAAATATGAATTTCTATGAAAGTTGTGTGTATGGAAAATAAAAGAGAGTGTATTTTGTGAAGACTCGAAAGGAAAATAAAAATGATAAATTAGAGTTTGTGCATACAAATGTATGTGGACTAGCTCAGGTATCTTCCCTTGGTGGCTCTCATTATTATGTTACATTTATTGATTATACAACTAGAAAAGTATGGGTTTATTTCCTTAGAAATAAATCTGATGTATTTCAAACTTTTATGAAAAAGAAATGCTTGGTTGAAAATGAGATTGGAAAGAAATTAAAATGTCTTAGATTTGATAATGGTGGAGAGTATTGCAGTCATGAATTTGAGGATTATTGCTCCACTAATAGTATTTGTAGACAAAAAACTATTCCAAGGATTCCAAAGGAAAATGGATTGACTAAACGCATGAACAAGTCTATAATGGAGCATGCATGAAGCTTGAGGTTGAATGCAAGGTTTCCCTTAAACAAGTGGGAAGAAGCTATCAATATTGTTGTATATTTGATTAGTAGAGGTCCTTCTACTCCTTCTGGCTATTGTATTCTGGACGAAGCATGGACTGGTAAGGAGAGTTATTATTTTCTCAAAACCTTTAGTTATGAAGCATTTGCTCATATAGATTTGAAAAATAGAACCAAGTTGGAAGCTATGTCAAAGAAATATGTATTTGTTGGATATGGAATTAATGAATTTGGTTATAGGTTTTGGGATTTTGAAAATCATAAAATTGTAAGAAGTAAGGATTTCATATTCAATGAGAAAGTGTTGTACAAAGATTTGTTGCAACAACATGAGAAGAAAGAAAATGATTATATAGTGCTAGATGATGTTTTAGTAGTTCCTCATGATGTGCAATGACCACAAAAATAAATACCACACACCCCAGTGAATGTTAAATAATCAACAAGGATATGTAGACCTCTAGAAAGATTTTATCCTTCCTTTTATTCTATTTTACATACTAATGTTGGTGAACCTGAATGTTATGATGAAGCTATGCAGGTGGATATAAAGATTCACTGGGAGTCTAGAATGAAAGAAGAAATGGACTCTTTGCTGAATAATAAGACATGAGATTTATGCAAGTTTCCTGCAGGTAAAAGGGTTTTATAGAATAAGTGGGTTTATAGGTTGAAAGATGAGGATGGAGGTAAGAAAATAGTTAAAGCTAGGTTAAAGATAAAATGATTTGCACAAAAAAAAGGCATTAATTTTGATGAGATATTTTCTCTTTTTGTTAAAATGACTTCTATTCAGAATGTTTTAAGTATTGTGGCTATTGAAGATTTGCATTTGGAGTAGCTCGATGTTAAAATAGCTTAACTTCATGATGATTTAGATGAAGAGATATATATGGCATAGCCATAGGGATTTGAGGTCAAAGGTAAGGATAACTTAGTGTAAAAATTGGAGAGAAATTTATATGGCTTGAAACAAGCACCTTGGCAATGGTATCTAAAATTCGATAAGTTTATGCATGAGCATGGATATCATAGGTGTCATTCAGATATTTGTGTTTATTTTAAGAGGTTGGATGATAGAAGCTACATTACTTTATGTTGATATGTTTATGATATGCTTGTAGCTGGGTCTAACATGGATCACATTAAGAAGTTAAAGGAAAAATTAGCACATGCATTTTCTATGAAGGATTTGGAGCCAGCAAAACAAATCCTTGATATGAAGATTTGCAGAGATAGGAAGAATAGGAGATTGATATTATCTCAGGTTGATTATACTATGAAGGTGTTGCAACATTTCTCTATGAAGAATGCTAAAGCTATCAACTCCCCTTTACTTGGTGATTTGAACTTGACTAAGGAGATGTGTCCCAAGACACAAGAAGAAGAGGAAAAGATGTCTAACGTACCTTATACTTTAGCTATAGGAACCTTGATGTATGATATGGTATTTACTAGGCCAAATATTGCACATGTAATGGGAGTTGTTAGAAGGTATATGAGTCATCCAGGAATTGAGCATTGGAATGTAGTTAAATGGGTTCTTAGATATTTTAGAGGAACATGTAGTAAGTGTTTACACTTTGGGGACTCTACTACTAATTTGCAAGGATAGGTTGACTCATATTTGGTAGGGGATATTAATAGTAGGAAGAATACTACAAGTTATGCATTTACTATCAGTGGGGTAGTCGTGAGCTGGGTTTCTAGGCTATAGAAGTTTGATGCTTTATCCACTACAGAGGCAAAGTATGTTGCTGCTACAGAGGTAGCCAAGGAGATGATATGCCTTCAATAGGATAATTATTTATTTATAGATAGTCAGATTGTCTAGCTCAATATTAAAAAGAACACATATAGTTTTGGTACCATTTCATTCAGTAAATTTTGGATGATAGATAGTTACAGTTGAAGAAGATACATACAAATGACAATTCAACATATATGTTTACAAAGGTAGTGACAAGGGAGAAATTGAACTCCTCTTCAGCTTTAGTTTGTCTTCTCGACTGAACAAAATAAAAAAATAATAGAGTCCAGGGTGGTTTGATATATCCCAGTGGGAGCTATAGGTTTAGTAGTGCTATAATTAGTCTCCAAGTGGGAGATTATTGGTGTGGAGTCTAATCAATCTCCAAGTGGGAGATTGTGGTGATATGGAGCCTAATCAAACTATGAGCTTTATTCGGTGTGGTTTTCTCTGCATATTATTTCTATAGGGATTTGGGGGCAGTGCCCCCAAAATGCGATCAAGGGGAACTGCCCCTATGGGGTCCTTGAAAAACACACTAGGTGCACTCCCTGTTGTAGTACAGGGTGGGGTTGAGAGGCAATGCCCCCATGGGATTTTTTAGGGTTAGCGCCCTTGAAGCCAAAAATGACTTTATATTGTATAAGGTGTTGTCTACTATTTCTCCTATTGGATGACTTATTCTAGCCCTAATTTTACAAGTGGAAAAAGCTTGAATAAAAAGGCTTAAGGTTAAGGATTTTCATAATGTTTGATGCAAAAATTGGTTTTTGTGGTAGTATTGAGCTATAAGGGATTATGGATTGTAATTAGGTTCTAATCACTAGATAATAATAATATTGGAGTTGTTGTTGGTGGACGTAGCACAGGGATTAGGTGAACCACGTTAAATGTTGATGTCTTCTATTCTCTTTTATGCCATCTACTCTTTTCTAGTATTGGTTACCTTTGCATGTAATAGTTATTTCTATATGAGGTTAATCCTAAAACGTTATTTTATAGTTGGTGAGATGATGCATTGCACATTTTTAATTTTATGAATCTATGATCTCTCCCCCCCCTCAAAAAAGAAAAAAATTATAGTCATAAATGAATAAAAATATATAAATAAATGAAACACAAAAATTAAAAGTGATAAAACTTTAAAACAAGTATTTCATGTGCACAAATTTTACATGAAAAATATAAGCATTGATCCCTATGTGTATTGATTCATGAAACTCAAGATTCATAAAAGTATAGTTTCAAATAGAGTACATGTTAGATTGCATACACTTATGAAACATCAGTGTTATTTCAAGAGAATGATAATTAAACTTAATAGTATCTACGTATTGGACTAAAGTTGGTGAAAATAAATCCTATTTTATGCTAAAAGATAAGAAAATCATGAAATTGATGTTAGAATTGAATTAAAAATAGAGAAGGAAAGGAGAAATTTTAAAAGCATTGATCTACATGTGGATGCATTTAGGCATGCTAATTATGCTATAATTATGATGAGAAAAAAAATGAAAGTTTAGATGAAAAGGTTTAAAGTTAAATGACGAGAGATCAAATGAATAACATGAGATATTAATACTCAATTGATTATCCAATTTTTAGGGATGGATAAGGTTGAAGATAGGATGAAATGCTTAGCTATGTGAAAAATGCAAAGATAGAAGAAGTGAATTAATGAAATGGGCAAAAGATAGGCATTTTGACATATAAGCAAGATCTATAAGACCTATAAAGACTATAAATGTGTGAAAGATAGGTTTACGTGAATGGGTTATATATGTGTCAAGAACATGCTCATGAATGTATTATTAGGGATGAGAATGAGTAGGTAAGCTTGCTCATGCATGTGAATATAAAACTCTATAGAGATGATTCTCAACTAATAACATATATTAGATTATTAATCCAAGGAAAAGGCCTTCATAATTAGTTCAAATCAAAACCACTACTAATGGTTAAAGATTTTGACAACTAGAAAAAGCACTAGAATAAGATGATTTGACTATAGATCTTATTTTAGCTTTGATATGTTGCTAATTGAATGGTTAAAAAGCTTCTTAACTATCTCCAAAATGTTTAATTCTTACGTACTCTCTTCTTTCAACTTAATCAATTTCATTTAGCAACCTTGCCACTACTAAAAGCAAGAATAATTAGAAAAGAATAATTAATGATAGATAATTGACTAATTAAACGAAAAAGATTAATTAAATTGAAGGAAATTGGGAGTAACTTAAAATTCGCTAGTGGACGTAATCGGCAAAACCATTATCCAAACCAGGAACAAAACCATGAAATTGGCCCACCAAAAAACCTCTACTCTCGCAATGGACGAAACACCCCCGCCCACGGTATAAACATTTTATGTGGTATAGAGGAAAGTACCGCGCAGTTACCCTCGATTCTAGGCTGTGTGTTTCTCCGTCAAACAAAATTAGGTGCAACGTGAGTGTCTAGGTGAAGATAGTGGCAAACGTTACTCGACAAAAATGTGTTCTTCGAAGAAGCTTCAAAGCAGGAAAGAAGAAAACCAGGAGGAAATCAACACGAAACAATCGAGATAACTGATCGGATCTTCCTTGCGAGCGACAGCCACAGCTATAAACAAGGGGGGTTAGGTTAGGGTTTGTTCTAGGCAAGCATAAACTGTAACAAAGCCATGGAGCAGGGCAGGCTCAAGAAAACGAATGGCACTGCAAAATTTTCTCAGAATATATCAAAACTCAAGCCATAACGACATCAAGAAGTAGAATCATCCCATCTATTCGAATCGTGTAAATTTTGGCTCCAAGGGTTTTTGAAACTGATCCGTCCAATTTTCGTGATGTAGTGCAAAAGCTCACTGGAGAGAAAACAGTACAAAAAAAGATTAAGGGTTCAGTTGGGTCAAAGAAGAATGATATTTTTCACTTGAGGAAGAAGAATGAAGTCCAAGATCAGTCTGCCTAGAGTCATTCCCCCGCCTCAACTGTTATTTATGAGCGTTTTTCTACAGAGGAGTTAATAGAAAACGAATACCATGTAGTGAGTCCTCTTGCAGGAAATCAGAGATTTTCGTTGGGGGAAGATGGCGTGCAAGTGTGTGATAATTTTTCTGATCTTTTTGGTGGATTAAAAGAGCTGAATCTCTTCAGCAGCCTCAGTGATTCAGAGTCAATGCTTCCTGAACTTCCCACAGTTTATCCTCCTACGGTGGAACAGATCGATTATCACAGCAGCATAAACTGTAATGAGCTCAATTGTTTTTATCAATAATCCCTTTGAATTATTTATTTGGGAGGTCCCCATGAAAAGCATCAAAGTGAGTATTAGTTTTTGCTAGAATGTGATTACAAGGAAGTTGTACAAATGTAAATGTTTCTTTTAGGTGCCTTCCATAGAATGATATTCAACGTCTGTCATTAGTAATCTTATAGAGTCTCCATGGAAGAGATCAAAGCTGCCTGGCAAAGGTTTTATAGAGGTTATTTCATGAGGGTTTTAGCTACATGCATGAATTGTATCCTCATGTCTATATATTTATGTACCATTAAGTTTAAAAGTTAAGCATTGCAATCAAACAGGGAATAGCTATTGTGTTCTTCACTTTGTTTAATATAGAGAGAGCTCAATAGATTGTATTTTTTCTTTGGTTAGAACATAAGTTTCGGATGATATGGAAGAACAACCTATTTGCAAATCTTTCTTCAAACATGATAATCAAGACCTAAGTGGCAATGGAAATTAACTTGAGCCTTCCAAAATCTTATAGAAAAATAATCCATTTTTTATATTCTAATATTATTATTATATTAATTAATTAGAAATAATTATTTCATATAAATGATTTAAAATTTACAAAATTATAAACTATATAGACGACAAAGTAAAATGTAGCTAGCATTGACATATAAATTAAGTTCTTGATTCAAAAATTACAATTACTGTCGCTTACTCAAAAAAATTTCCAACAAGTTGAAATATATGATTAGTGCATTTATATTTGAAACTAAGATAGAAGTACAAATATGAAAATGTGGAGAAGAAAGAGAAAATGTTTAATGCATGTTTCAAATTATTTCATTGATTCAAAATATGTCTTTGTAAAAGAAAAATACATACACTTGAAAATATTAGATACTTTATTAATCACTAAAAACCAATGGTACTTGTTAACAAAAAAAAATCATGGTACTTCATTATTTAAAATCTAATCTTACTTAAATGTAACATGCCAACATTTTTTAATGCAAACAAAAGTGGAACATTGCAATGGTTTGGAACCTTGTTATCAAGACTTTGATGAAGTATCTTCACCAATCCTCCTCACTTGTCCAAGAAACACAAAATTGACTCCATCAGTAGATATCTTAATTAAAGAACCTGAAACCATCTCCATAACATGAATGTTCCTTCCTCCAATGCACAATGAGCCATATTTCCTTTGAAATTCTACATCTAGAATTCGATTGTATCTAATGCCTCCTCTGGTGGTTTACATGAGATGCTAACCTCTTATTTATTGCATCTACGATGATTGTAATGCCTCCTCACATTTTGTGGAATGATCCATCTATTCTGTACAAATAACCAACCACATGCATGCATATGAGACAACCATTCTCTGAAAAGTGGGCACTTCCACTAAGTGCAAAACATTCACTCTCAAGTCCTCGATAAAACATTAACCAAATCTTTCTCCCTTTGGTCCTTGAAAGAACAATCATAATACCAGAACCTTTTTCTTAGGAGAAAAATATTTTAAGAACCATAATTTATTCGAGGAAAGACATGTCTAAAACTCTCTTTTAATCAGGGAAAACATATTCCATGTGCCCTCTTTTATTCATGGATGCAAATAGAGTGCTTCTCATGGAATAGACCACCTCTAAGAGAGAAGACAGCTTGAGACTACTAGTGTTTTCCTAACTCTAATTCCTTGAACCCCTATAGGTCCTATTAAAATATATTCATAAATGATAAAAGTGGGTCTTTGAGGACACTACCATATATTTAAAATATATTCTTAAGAACACAAGTAGTATTTGATATGTCTGCAGCCCATTATAGATGATGTCAATGTTGACATGAGTTAGTGGTGGACCCACATCATAAAAAATATTGTGCCTGCAAAATACACACCTTTCTTATTTCTTTAATATGTAACAAATATTCAAAACTCTAATTTCTATGTGGTTAATTTATATGCCTTGAAAACACCTCAAGAGTAAAATATTTAAGCTTCATCTATAATATTTTCAATAGAATGTTTCCTTCTTGAGGCATCCAAAGTATTCAATTTCTTCACAAGAACCAATTTGATATACTATTCTTACTCAAAATTGCAGGGAATATTCTCCAAATATTTAAAAAAAAACCTTTAACCTTTTATTATGTTTAATTAGTCACATACCTAGTATCATGAACAAATAATAGTGGGTTTAATGTTCTTTTATCAGTAATATATTTTAAATAGCTCTTTAAAAATAACCATGAACACTATCAAATTAGTTATCTAGAATGTGAGCATAAGGAATTTGTAATCATACTTCATGTCTATCATTTTTATTCTCATAGTGTCTCCATGGAAGAGACATGTAGCTTCTTCACACTGGTTTTATGGGGGTTGTCTGATTGGGGTTTTAGTAAATACATCAATTTTCATCCATATTCAATGTTTTATGTAAATATATCTATCCCATCCAATTTAATTGTAAAGAAGTACAATAAAATAGTTAGTAGTTATTGTATTCTTCACTTCAATAAAGAATATGAATATTTATTTTATTTTTATTAGTTATAATTTAGAATTAATCATTTAACTAGTTGTTATAGAAGAACAATCAATGTGTACATATTTCTCTTGACTTCGTAATTAAAAACTATTTTGATTGAACTTGAAAGTGGTATGGAAAATTATTTTAGAGAAATTATTTCTCCAAAATGAGTATTTTACTATTTTATTGTAAATGATTTTTTAATAAATATTAATTAAAATTCATTACATCTACCAAGTAAATAGAGGATCTAGCCTAGAGATATAAACTAAGATTTTAAATTAAATATTACCACCTTTCATTCGAGAAAATATACAACAATTTTAAACTATGGTCTTTCATTGGAGATATTTCTAAATATCCATCTAGGTATTGCATTCAAATTGCATTCAACTCTAGCAATCAAATTAACCGGGACACTCATTTACCTCCATAACAAAATAGAAGTATATTCACTTTATAATTTTCATATAAAATTCTATGAGTTTGGAATCATCAATAACTCTATAAATTTTTGATTAGCTACAACGATCATGTCTAGGATTTTTGGATGGAGGCAAAACTCATTGAACAAGATTATTACCTATGAAGAGAAAAATTCTCCCAAATGAATAGAATTATCTTAATTATTATGATATTGTTTATTCTTTTTCATTTCTCTACAATGATGTTAATACTCAACTGAAGTTAAGTTAACATGCAACCTAGAAGACACAATTTGTTAGAAACCATTAATCATTCCATTTTCTTTGCTATATTATACATATTTTATCCACTTTCAAAATTAATAGGATTCAAAACCTTTAATAGACAAACTGAAAAAATATCAAAATTAAAACATAAAATTATTAGGAAACAAGAACTAATTTTTTTGATATATCGAGTGTCTAGACTATTAACATTCTCCCAAATCATAGCTTGACCAACATTGCACCAAACAAAAAATAAAAATGAACTAAAGGGATTTTGGATGAAGACATATACCAAAAAATTATGTTGAACATGGTGATCAAGAGCAAGAATAGTAGAAACATTCTTGATGAATTCCAATGCACTATCACCAATTGGTAGGTAGGATCCTGCCAATTTTGGGAAGTTGGTGGAAATAGCTTCTATAGTAGAATACTCTATTCTTCCTTAAAAAATAATTTGATGCTATGCATCAAAGACAATTCTAAGAAACTTTTCTATGATGTATGAAGCAATCTACAAGAATAATACAAATCTTTATTATAAAATGAACTTCTCTACCATCCACTTGGTATTATTTGAAGCACCTTGGTTTTCTTATTTAATACTATAATAAAAACAAGTGTCAATAAAAGTAATCAGATTTCCACAATCCATTAGAAATGTGCATCATTTTTCTAGAATTTGATTGTGTAAGAATTTGGGAAATTGAAGGAGTGTAAGAGAACACAAAAATGAGTTACAATTTTAAATTGGATACTTATTCCTTGAGGAATGACACTTTTGTTGCCCCGCTTTTCATCTTCTAGTTGAGTAGTCAATCTAATTTCTTGTGTCTTAGTAATTTTCTAGGTCTATTCAAGTCTAGGTCTAAGCTCTCTTAGGTGGAAAGAGTCTTCATCAAATTTTTCATTTTCCCCTTCTCTACATTTTATAGCCAAGTGGGTTTTCCTTTATGTGGAGGGATTGTGTGGGTAGCTTAGTGCCCAGTTCAATGGAGATTCACATTACTTGTGCAAAGATCATCTATAAAGATTCATCTACGTGCAATCTATCATTTTCTCATAAAAAAGGAGCTTGTGGAAATTTGGACTTTGTCTTCTCAGTGGGTTTCAACCCATGAAGATGATTTCTCATGAAGAGCACCAAATGGTGCAGTTGGATCAAAATTAGAAAATAGTACGACACCCAATGTGAAATTCATGTTCCTTTATTATAATTTACCTCCAGGAATGCTCAAGATTTTTCACAACTCTTATAATCATCCCAAACAAAAAATTCAAAATTGACTTCTACTCAGTAGGACCCATGAAGCCAATTTTCTGGAAAAGGAAATTTTTAAGGAAAGGAAACAAAAGGTGGGTCCGTATTGAATGTTCACACTCCTTTCGGATATCTTTGAACCCAAAGGAAATTATAGTTAAAAGGTAAAGTAAAAGGGAAGCCTAGGTAGAGAATCAGAAATTGTCTTCTCCTTGGTGGGTTTTCAACCCACAAGGATAATTTTTTGGATTTTAAAGATAATCAAGTTTGTGAGCAGACTAGATGCACAATTTGTGCAAAAAAATTCTCAATATGATGATAGGAAATATTCTAACTATTGTGGGAAAGATTTATTATGTAGAATTCAACTCAATAGATATTTTCTCACAGAGTGCTCTATTTGTAACTTCCTGAAACTTAAAGGTAAACGAGAAAGTAAGGAAAGATAGGAAGTTACTATTGGGCCAATGGAATAGTGAAAAGACACTAAGATATCCATTAAAACCATGCATTTCCTATTCCAATAGATCTCTCCTTCAATTCATTCATGTGGTACAAATTTTGAAGATCAACATATGAATTACAACTCCTATATAGATGGAAACATGAATAGTTACCAAATCTACTGCACTTTCTTGAACTATTATTCTATTAATTTGCAAAACTTTTTCAAAATGCTAGTATTTGTGCATTTTCTATTCTTTTCCTTTTTCTAGATTGAAAATTCATTCTTAAACAGAAATGGCAACTAGATTTGTAGGTTTCAATGGGCTAAATAGAATTAAGTCTTCACTATAGAATTTCATGGATACTTTTCTCTGTTTCTATGATATGCAAGATTTTTAGAAGAGATTAAGATTGTAGCTAATGCATCCCATTACTGAGAAGCTCTGAGGATGCAAGCTTGTTGAGGTAGCTAGTTTTCCTATTGTAGTCCATGCTCTGGAATCAATCTATGAATATATAAATCATTACATCTAGACACCAAACAAATTGTATTGCCAGATGACATGGTGTTGATATCCATTGATAGGAAAGCTATGGTGAATTGCCTTGGTGTTCCAAAATGGGAAGAATTTTCAGGTTTGACATTTGGAGGAGCCATTTTTGAATTGTTCATGAAGAAGATGATTTGGAGAAAAGAGATCTATCAATCATGGTTTCAAAAACTATAGAGCACCAAGTGTAAGGTTCTTAAAACTCTATTTGGGACTAATCTTAAACAAGAGATTTTTGACATTATGGTCCTCTTACATAGATTGAAAGGTGAGGTTGAAGCTTTAAACTTTGTTGGGCAATATTTCTTTTTGGTCCAAGTCATTTGCTTTAATACCCGATATATTGATTGGGCTCATGAGGTAAGTGAGATTATGCCCAATGGTCTTAGTGCTGCAAAATTCTATAATTCATTCTACATGTCCTTCCTCATTTACATGTTAGCTTCTTTGCAGTTATGGCCAGGCCTCCCAAGAGTGGAAAATTTTCTTGATGATATGAAGTCTTATGAATTATACCCATGCTTACAATTGGAAAATAGATATGCAAAGTATATAAGAGTTAACAATGTAGACACTATGAGAATTTGTAGGGAGCTATAGGGATGTCTGGAGAGGAGATTCAACCCTCAAGTCATGGCAGCTATTAGCCAATTCGGGAATTATTTCATCCAATTTTCATCCTTTTCAAATTGGTATCTTGCAGCTTTTGATTGCTTTCCCTTGAACATGCCAAGATATCCTAGTGATATGAACGTGTTGATTGAGATCGTATGGTAGGCAATCCAAGTGAATATGTTGAGCAAGAGTTTGAAGAAGAAAAGGTATGAGTTTCCTATGAAGGTGGGAGCTTTTAATTGTGAGTCCCATTCTAAAGCAAATAACATGCTAAAAGTGTTTGAATCAAAATATAAATTGAAGATGCATGAGGTCTTAACAACTATGTTTGATCTGAATGGATATGCAAGGGAAGTGTTGCAGATTTTAAGTGTGATCAAACACATCACCACCATTGAAGACTACTAGGCTAATTACAAGGATGACTTTGAGAGCTATGATCATGATTTTTCCAAACTTATAGTAGATCAATTGAGGATGTATAAAGTTAATATCAATGTTGAAGGAGTAGAAAATGATGGGAAGAATATGTACAATAACACCTATCTAACAAAGCTAAGCAATAATCCTATCAGCTTAGAACCTTACGAAGATACTAGAGAAGAGCTAGAGATCATGATGGCCCAGATTGTTAAAAGGATGGGGAAGTGGGTCAAATAGACCATAGCTAGAATGAGTGGAAGTAAAAGCACACCTACTCAAGCATCTCCAACAGATGCAAGAACTTCCTCTTCTCAAGCTGGCACATCAGGTGTAACCTTGGCTATCAGTCAAGGAGTGACTCAAGCATCAGGTGGAGGTGATCAACCACTTGAAGAAAATATTACTTTGGCTAAAACTTGTCATGATGGCTTCCTCCTAGTGGTTGGAACTCCAATGAAAGATGAGAAGAAGAAAGTAGAAGATCCTAAAGACATTGTAGCTACTTTAGTCCCCTCACTTCATAATAGTCTAGTTCCATCTGTAAGTGCTGAACTTCTCTAGCCAAGTAGTCCTTAAGTGTAGGAAGTGGATTTAGGAGATGGAGGAAGTAGTGACAATGAATCCACTAAATCTGATGAGGTGACAAAGAAGAATTTGAAGGTGGAGAAAGGCCAAGATTCTTCAAAGCACATATCACAAGCCCCAAAGAATCCCTTTTATTTGACCATGAAAGCTATCACTCTAATTAAGAGAAAGATGTTTAGCATAGAATCAATTGGAATGGCCTCCAAAGTGACAAGCTCATAGATTTGTGGTTAGAGGATACTCAAGACTAGAAGAGAAAAAGGAAAATGAAGGAGCCCCCACAAGGATACCTTATCTTTTTCTATCCACTCTGAATCAACACTGGGTAACGTTAAAAATAAAAAGATAGTGTCCATTCTTGAATAAAACCCTAAAATAGGGCACCTACAATGGAGATAGAAAAGCCTCCCAAGGAGGGAAGGATTGAGGATATGTCCACTAATTATTTTACTCTACATTTAATGGATCTTGGGGAGACTAGATATGATACCAAAGTTGGCTTATGGAAGTTGACAAATGTTGTGATTGAAGGATGACTAGAGAGCCTTAAGTTGTCAAAGGTCTAGATGAAGGCAAAAATACAAGAACTAAATGGCTTCATCAGGCAACTAGCCACCTCATTAGCAAGCATCTTTGAAATGCTCATTATTAAAGATCCCATTGCTACAAATGTTCAAGCACTTATTTCTCAACTCTAAGAAGACAAACATTTTGGGCAGATCGGTAGAGAGTGGAGTGGGAAACTCAAGTTTGGGAGACTCTCGATTATAGAGCAAATTGGAAATGCTATATTGAGGCTAGAAATAGAGAAGGATAATATTTCATCAAATAGAGCCACTTTGGCCATGGAGAGAAGAAAGAGTGAAGATTGTGTCTCTCTACTAAAGATGATCATTCATATGAAGACTAAGGAGGTTGTAGAAGCAAAGATCCTCCCTAAAGGAGATGAGCCTTTGTTTGAATGGCTTCAAAGCATGTAGTTCAAGTCTAAAATGATCTTAGGAGTAGAAGAAGGGCTCAAAGAAACTGAAGCAAAGGTAAAGAATGATCAAGAGAGGGACTATGAACTATAGAGAAGCTTACATACAAACTCCCAAACAAGTGGTCAAGGAAAGAGAATAAATGGAATACCTATCATGCAATCAAATTTCTTCAACTTCATAGATAGCCGAATAGATATATATGTTGGTCATCAAAACATAGTTTCCAAACTCCAGAAACTTGGTGGTTGTGTACATGTGGCCATGGAGGAAATACAAGATCGTTTAATTGTTTTCAAGGATTTGGCCAAAGAGCATTCTAAATGGCTCTTGAGATATACTAATGTACATATCTATAAGCATGAAGGACTAATTCCAATCATTGTAGCTGCTAAAGCCTATAGGACAAAAGTAGAAAAGGGAAAGAAGGTGAAGTGATTTACATTCTGCCTCTTTCATATTTTGTTGTAATCATTGTAATAGACAAACTGGCTCCTTTGCTTTTGTCATTTTTGAGGATATGAACCGATTGAATGTCTTTTATAATGGTCATCTCAAAACACTGTATGTATTATAATGAAAGATTAATAAAAGGTCAGCAAATTTTGGTGTGAAATACTTGATGTTGTAGAGTCAATTAAATGTTATTTTATGTCAATTTTTTTTTATTCCATTCTATTAGTTGTTAATTTTTTTCTTGTTTATGTGAATTATTACAAGGAATGGACAAAGCTTCATTCCCCTATTTTGAGGCAGCGAATTGAATGTGGTATGTATTGTCATCAAAGGTTCAAGGGAGATCCCATAGATGTTTCCTTCTAGTTAATTTTTCTTTCTTTGTATTTAGTTTTTCGTTGAATTAGTTGGCAATAGTTGTTACACAATATTGAATCTTTAAGTTTTATGAGTTCATAAGATGTGTGAGTTCATAAACTTAATTTATCTTCTAGAATCTTTTCTTTCCTGAGTTAGATCTTGTATAGGTTTGGCTCAATTCACCTCTCCTATTCTCGGGTTAAGAACATATCCCCTTTTTAGATTTAGGAACAAACATAATTCATCACAAATTTGGAATAGGGAGTTGTACCTAATAATTCAAAGGAAAGTTATTTTTTTTAGAAGCAACTTTCCAACTATTGTAACTGGACATTATTCATAAAATTTGGGTACCCAATAGTTAAATTAAAAAAGAACAATCTTTTTAATAATAGATTTTTGGCAACTCTACTGGGGAGATGAATAGTCACTTGATTAATAAATTTATATCATGAGGCAAAATGGCACTACCTCATGAGAACATATTTTGAGTGCTCCAACCTAATCTTGGATTTTAGGATGACCAAGAAGATATAATCTCATCTTTTAACACATTTTTTTGGAGGAATAAGAGGAACACAGAGCACTACAGGAATGCAAGCCAAGTATTGGAGAAACAAAAACATAGGGTTGAAGCTAAAGAAAGAGCTATTTAGCAAAGAGAAATCCAAAGAGCAGAAGACAATTAGAATGTAAAACAAGGAGGCAAGATTAACCCAACATCCTAGAACAAGCCAGGTTCCTTAGAAGTACCAAAGAGCAAGGTGGTCAAGATCCCTTTATTGAAAATCTCAAAGAACTTGGTTTCCCTATCCTACACCCTCTAAGGCAAAAAGTTGAAAAGTTAGAGCAAACCACCTTCACCTGTTAGAGATCAAAGTTATTCACATAGTACTTGCTAGGTGTTGGCCCTAGATGGAGTAATTCCTCCTCCAGTTGTCAATTTCTTGCCATACCTTGCTAGAACAAGCATGGCTGCTCCATGGGCTATAGTGATAGGTCAGTTAGAATTGATGGCTTATCACTCAGTCCTTGTCAGTTTGAGGAAGATTTTTCCTACAGTTTCAAGTGATGGAAAAGTAACTACTGATGAACATATAAAAGCCTTATTAACAACTACTCAAATTTTAGGATTAGCTCATGAAGATGTAGTTGTAAGATATTTTGTAAAAACTCTGATAGAGAATGTAGTGGATTGGTTTTATCATTTAGATGATAGCTCAATCACAAGTTGAGGCACAATGAGGATGAGCATTAAAAAAAGATTCAAAATAGCTTAAGATGACCATGTCTTATTAACATAATTCAAATCTATTAAAAAGAAACCCACTATGAGTATGAAAAATTTCATTACAACTTTTAATAAGATCACTAGCAAGATCCTTACAGTTGATAGACCTACTACTAGCAATCTATAAACATTCTTCATAAGTGCAATACTACTAGGTATCAATTATGATTTGAGGATGACTTGTTCTCCATAGGAAAATGGAAATTTGAACATCAAACCAAAGGAAGTTCTAGTAACACTACCTCATTTGATGAGATGATTCAAAAATTGTCAAATGAATTGGTGGTAGTAAAGAGGCAATTACCTGGATTTAATCACTCTTACCAACAAAATTATCAAAGTCTACCAAGAAGAAATACTGATGGAAAATTTCCACAGCTTATGGGTTCACAACCAAGGTTGGTGATTCAAGCAGCACCAAAAAAAGGAAATATGTGTTTGTTTCATTTAACAATAGATCACAATAGTGAAAGCTATCCAGAAACTACTCATATGATGCAGTTGTTATGCTCTAATGACTTGAATACCACAATTTCTTTCTCTGAGTCATATTTATAATTAAGTGGCGACTCTAGAAATTTATTTTTAGAGTATGAATTGGACTTTGAGCCAAAAGGTGAATGCTATGCAACTATTCATGGAACTTCATACATAGTGTTAACCTAGAGTCAAAAGCTAAAAAATCAATCCCCCAATCATGTTTTAGGGAATGATCCCACATCATCATCAAATAACACTCACATTGATCAAGGAGCTTCAACATCTCAAATAGGTTAGGACAAGAGTCATTTTGATTTTATCCAATTTTGTAAAGAGTCAAAGATTTAAATCTCTCCTATAGGCTACCTAAAATCTCATCCCTTTGAGTTGAAGAGATTAGTGGATCATTACAAAGGAGGTACTTTAGATTTAAACCATAATGTTACCACTGAGCAAGAAGGTGAACCTTTGACATCTAACCTATTTAATCAAGAAGACTCCACTATCTCAATGACTTACCTAGGCAAAAACTAGACCCATTCTACATCTCCCTATATATCAATGGATGTAAAATAAATAGTTACATAATAGATTTGGGTGAATCAGACAATGTGATGCTTTTTTCTATAGCTAAAGCTTTGGGTCTTACTCTCACTAAAGTTCATGGGAAATGTTATTCAATGGACACTAAGCAAGTCCTGTTACTTGGAAAAGTCAAAGATGCTCAAGTAACTCTAGCCTCCCATCTAGAAAAGAAACTATTATTAACTATTCTAGTTGTCGATATTTCGGCAAGGTACAGTCTGCTCTTAAGTAGATTTTTTTGTAGAGATTTAGGAGGAGAAATAAAACTTGACTTTTCTTAAGCAATTATACCTATAGTGAGTAAGAAAGTCAAGTTGGAACCTAAGGAAAAGGTGAAATTTACTATCTTAAAGTCAGATGATCCTAAAGCACAGATTCTTTATCAAGAACTACAATTTGGTAGTTACTTGCTATTTATTGAAGATACTTTGAGTGAGAAAAAAATCAAAGACCTTGAACTAAAAATCCTCAGTGAAGAAAAAGAGCCATCATCTATATGGACATTGCAGTTTGATGGAAGATACTCCTTATTAGGAACTCTAGTAGGTATAGTGTTAATACCTCCTAAAGGAGAAGCCAAACAAATTGGAGTTTGGAAATACAAATAACACTACAAAGTACGAAGCTCTATTACTTGGAAGAATAGCTATGAAAGAAGAGGGAATAAAGGTCCTGAAAGCTTGAGGTGATGTAGAACTCATTGTGAGACAAATTAAAAGGTAGTACTCTATAAAGAATCACAAGTTAAAAAATTATACAAATAGAGTTTGGGATGAAATAGAAGGCCATGATGCTTTTTCTATTGAATCACTACCAAGAGAGATGGATACCAAAGCAAATTCATTGGCTATTTCACCTTCATTACTACTATCTCATCCAAAATTCAAAGATAAGAAATACTAGGTCAAGATTATATATCGAGCCTTTGTTCCTGACAATGCAAAATTCTAGAAAGTCTTAAAAAATGAGAAGAGTCTACAATTATTCCTAGAAAATGACAAAGCTACTTGAAAATGCTCATCCAATGAAGAAAATCATGGAGACCTTGACCATGAGGAAAAAGAAGCCAAACTGGCAAAGTCCAATTGCAAGGTAATATTATTTCCCCATATTTTGTATCTTTGGAAAAAATATTTAATAGACATGATGCCTACATCAAGCAAAAGAGGCTGAAAAGGGGTCCTACTATTGGCTAGTACGAAGGGGTGAATATTGGAGATGCTTATAGTCCAAAAGTGATTAACATTGGAAAGTGTTGTTCACCTGAAGAGAAGGAAGATGCCACACAACTTTTCATAGAATATCATGATCTATTCGCTTGGAGTTATGAAGATCTAAAAAATATAGGGGTAGGAAAATAAAAAATTAGATTCCATTAAAACTTGATGTAGTTCCTTTCTGGCAGAAATAGAGAAATTATAATCCAAAAGTGGCATATGCTATATTTTAGGAACTAGGCAAGATGCTAAAGGCAAGAATCATTTACCCCATCCATCACTCCACTTGGGAGGCTAATATCTAGTATCAATTAGGAAGAAGAATGGAGAAATAAGAATCTATGTAGATTTCTGAAATTTGAACCAAGCATCCTTGAAAGAAATTTTTTCTCTTCCTAACATGGATTACCTACTATGAACAATAGCTAGATCTGAAATGATGTCCATGCTCGATAAGTTCTCAAGATATAATCAAGTGTAAATGAAAGAGAAGGACCAACACACAATGGCTTTCACCACTCCTTGGGGAATGTTCACATATCATAGGATGTCATTTGGGCTCATCAATGTTAGTGCTATGTTTCAAAGGTGTGTGAGTAAAATGTTTGCAGACCTAAAAGACCGAATTATTGTTATATACCTAGATGATCTCACCATATTTTTAAAGAAAAGAGAAAACCACATATAATATTTGAATAAAGTATTAAAAATGTGTCAAGAACACAAAATTTCACTTAAACCTAAAAATTCCATTTTCTATGTGATAGATGGAAAGCTTCTTGGTCATATAGTTTCCCAAGAAGGTATCAAAATTGACCCTAAGTGTGTTGAAGCCATTCAAGGATTAAGTCTACCATTGAAAAAAAAACCTATGTTAAATCATTCTTTAGGGAAATGAACTTCCTCAAAAGAGTCATTCTAGATTTTCTAGAGACTACAAAATGTATTATAGACATGATGAAAGGAAATTCAAATTTTAAATGGAATGAAGCTAGGAAACAAGCCTTCCAGAATATAAAGACTACTATCACTAATGCTCTAGTACTATGTCATCCAAATTATAAATTGGATTTCATAATTTACTATTATGCCACTAAACACACTTTATCAGCTATCCTTATGCGAGACAAAAATGAAGGGATACAATCCCCTATAGCCATCATGAGTATACCCCTAAAAAATATGAGTTGAAATACTCACAAAATGAAAAACACACCTATGCAGTGGTTAAAGCACTAAAGAATTTTAGATTCTACATCTTTCACTTGCATTCTATGGTTTATGTTCTCGACGTGGCAGTAAAAAGTGTGTTAACACAACAAGATGTAGGGCATAATGCCTAAGGGATGTGGATAGCAAAAATACAAGAGTATGACATTGAAATCAAGCCTACTAAGATATTGAGGGCCAATACCCTATGCAAAGTGATTGAATAAAATAAGATCATTGAAGAATCAAAAGAATTGGGGGAGATATAGTTAGTTTTGGCAATAGGTCTACAAGATTCTTGGTTCAAGAATACTGCTTATCTGCTAACGTATGGAGAATGCCTCAAAGGTATGACGTCAAAACCAAAAAGAGATCTCAAGTTGAAAGTGGCCAAATACATAATTTGGGATGACAAATTTTTTGTGAAGGTTATAGATGGTACTTTTTTGAGATAACAACAAGAAAAATTGTTGAGAACCTTTCATGATGAAGCATGTGGTTGACATTTCTCATTTTCGGTCACAACTTACAAACTATTGAGACAATGTTACTACTCACCCAGAATGTATAAGTATGCCTACTCCTGAGTGTCAAAATGTGAAAGTGTAAGATGTTCACCAAGAGACCTCAACTATCCGCTCTAGCCCTCAGATCTATCATTCTTGAAGGTCCTTTCCAAAAATGGGGCCTCAATTTAATTGGTCCTATCAACCCGACATCTAGTGCTGGTCACCAGTATGTTATAACTATGACTAATTATTTCACCAAGTTAGTGGAGGCCAAAGCAACCAAGAAAACCACTTCTAAAGTAGCTTGTGAATTCATCAAGGAAAATATATTGGTTAGATTTGGTGTCACCATCAAACTAGTGATGGATAATACAACATATTTTTCTTCAGTTGAGATCACCAAATTTGGCTTTGAGCATGGCATCATGGTTAGTCATTCATCTAACTATTTCCCACAAGGAAATGGTCAAGAAGAATTTAGAAACAAAAATTTGATGAATATTCTGAAGAAATTAGTGTTAGATAATCAGAAAACTTGGCACAAGAAAATTCATGAGGCACTATGGGTAGATAGGTGACACCTAAAAGGGCAATCGGTATATCTCCTTTTGAATTGGTCTATAGGACTAAAGTTAATCTCCCATTACACTTCAAATTAGCTATGAGAAAACTGAGAATAGTAATTGAAGATGATATCTAAAGAGATGTTTTAGAAAAGAGGATTTTTTCTTAAGAAAACTCAAAGAGGAAAGAGAAGAAATCATAGATCATATCACATAACACCAAATGTGCATGAAGAGTCTATTTGATAAAAGGGCAAGACTATGGAAATTCATGGTAGGAGATAGTGTGTTACTGTGGGATAAGCAAAGAGAACTAAAATGTATGCATAAGAAATTTGATACCTTGTAGAAAGGTCCATTGACTATTCATCAAGCTTTTGAGAACAACTCATTTAAATTGGCATATTTAGATGGTGAAGTGCTACCCTTGAATTACAATAGTTAGGATTTGAAGCTCTACCAATTTTCAGATTGAGAATAGGTAACCCCTGTATTTTACTATAGTTACATTTAGTTCATTTTTGTGTGATCCCAGTTAGGTTTCCTTTTCTTTCTCCTCTCCCTTGTTTTTCCTTGCTTTATTTTTGTTGTATAACCACCTTTTAAATATGCAAAGCTAGAGATATAGGGTTCCTTGCTTGGGTATGGTTCACCCAAGTCCCTAGATAGAGCACAATGTTTCCCTACTTTTCATCCTATATCTGAGTAATAAAAGTGATTTCTTGTCTCTTAATAATTTCCTTGGTGTGTTCAAATCTAGGTGTAAGCCCCCTTATTTGGAAAGAGTCCTCATCAGATTTTATATTTTCCCCTTCTCTACATTTCATAGCTGGGTGATTTTTCCTTTATGCGGAGGGATTGTGTGCGTAGCTTAGTGCCCAACTCAATGGAGATTCACATTACTTGTGCAAAGATCATATATAAATATTCATATATTTGTGGTATGTCATTTTCTCATAAAAACAAAAGCTTGTGAAAATTTGGACTTCATCTTCTCCTCGGTGGGTTTCCAACCGATGAAGATGATTTCACACAAAGAGTGCCAAGTGTAGTTAGATCAAAATAAGAAAATAATAAGGTTCCCTATGGGAAATTCATGTTTCTTCATGATTATCTACCTCTAGGAAAGTTTAGGATTCATCACAACTCTTATAATCATCCAAGGCAAAAAACCTCAAAATTGACTTCTCGTCGGCAGGTTTTCAACCCATGAAGTCAATTTTTTGCAAAAGGAAATTATGAAGGAAAGGAAACAAAATGTGGGTCCCTAATGAATTTTTTCACTCCTTTTGGATATCTCCAAACCCAAAGGAAACAATAGTCAAAAGGTAAAGTAAAAGGAAAGCCTAGGCAGAGAAATGGAAATTGTCTTCTCCTCGGCAGGATTCCAAGCCATGAGGACAATTTTTTGAATTTTAAATAAAATCAGGTTTGTGAGTGAATTGTACCAAAAATTTGTGTTCAAAAAATCTCAAGATGATGATAGGAAATATTCTAAGTATTGTGGGAAAGATTTATTAAGTACAATGAAAATTAGTGGATATTTTCTCACAAAGTGTTCTATTTGTAACTTCTTGAAATTTAAAGTGAAACAAGAAAGGAAGTATAGGAAGATAGAAAGTTACAATTGGGACAACAAAACATTGAAAATACAGTGAGATATCCATTAAAACAATGCATTTACTATTCCAACAGATCTCTCCTTCAATTCATTTGTGTGGCATGAATTCTAAAGATCAATGAATGAATTGCAACTCCTATATAGATGGAAACATGAACAGTTACCAAAGCTACCACTCTTTCCTGAACTATTATCCTGTTAATTTGCAAAACTTTTTCAAAATGCTAGTATCTGTGCATTTTCTATACTTTTCCTTTTTCTAGATTCAAAATTCATTCTCAAATAGAAATGACAACTAGATTTGTGAGTTTTGACAAGTTGAATGAAATTAAAACTTCATTGCAGAATTTCATGGACACTTCTCTCAATTTCTATGATATGCAAGATTTTTAGAAGGGATTAATATTGGAGCCAATCCATCCCATTAATAAGATGCTCTAAGGATGCGGGCTTGTTGAGGTAGCTAGTTTTCTTATTATAGTGTAGGCTCTAGAATTAATCTATGAATGTATAAATCATTACAATTTGGACACTAGACAAATTGTATTACTAGATGTCACAGTGTTGATCTCCATTGATAGGAAAACTATGTTAAGCGAGATTCTGTCTAGTGCTCTTAGTGCTGCAAAATTCTATAATTCATTCTATATGTCCTTCTTCCTTATTTACATGTTAGCTTCTTTGCAATTATGGCCAAGCCTCCCCAGGGTGGAAATTTTTCCCAATGATGTGAAGTCTTATGAATTTTAACCATGTTTACAATTAGAAAATAACTATGTAGAGTATATAAGAGTTAACGATGCATTCACCATGAGAATTTGTAGGGAGCTACAATGATTTCTAGAGAGGAGATTTAGCCTAAAGCCATGGTAGCTATTAGCAAATTTGGGAATTATTTCATCTAGTTCTCATCCTTTTTATATTTGCATCTTGTAGCTTTTAATGGATTTCCCTTGAAATTGTTGACATATCCTAGTGATATGATCATGTTGATCAAGATTGTGCAACAAGCAATTGAAGTGAACATGTTGAGTAGGAGTATGAAGAAGAAAGGGTATGGGTTTCCTATGAAGGTGGGAGCTTTCAATTCTGAGTCCCATTCTGATGCAATGAACATGCTTAAGGTATTTAAATTAAAATATAAATTGGAGATGTATGAGGTCTTATGGATTATGGTTTATTTTAATGGATATGCATGGGATGTGTTGTAGATTAGAAGTATGATCAAACACATCACCACCATTGAAGACTATTGGTCCAATTGTAAGGATGAGTTCGAGAGCTATGAAAATGCTTTCACAAGACTTATAGTAGATCAAGTGAGGATGTGTAAAGTTAGTATCAATGTTGAAGGAGTAGAAGATGATGGGTAGAATATTTCTAGTAACACCTATCTAACAAAGATAAGAAATACTCCTATCAATTTAGAACCTTATCAAGATACTAGAGAAGAACTAGGGATCATGATGGCCTAGATTATTAAAAGGATGAGGGAGTGGTTTGAATGAACGACAACCAAAAGGAGTCAAAGTAAAAGCACACCCACTCAAGCTTCTCCGATAGCTATAGTAGCTTCCTCTTCTCAAGGTGGCACATCACATATAACCTTGGCTATCACTCAAGGATGGCTCAAGCATTAGGTGGAGGTGATCAACCTCTCAAAAAAAATATTCCTTTCACTAAAACTTGTCATGATGTCTCCCTTCTAGTGTTTGCAACTCCAATAGAAGCTAAGAAGAATAAAGTAGAAGATCCTAAAGATATTGCGGCTACTCTAGTCCCCTCACCTCATAGTATTCCAAATCCATCTACAAGTGTTGCACTTCTCCAGTCGAGTAGACCTCAAGTGTTGGTAGTGGATCTAGGAGATGGAGAAAGGCCAAGATTCTTTGAATCTCATTTCACAAGTCCCAAAGAATCCCTTCTCTTTGACCAAAAAAGCTATCACTCTGATCAAGAGAAAGATGTTTAGCATAGAATCACTTGTAACAACCTCCAAATTAATAAGCATAGATTTGTGGTTGGAGGATACTCCAGATAGGAAGAGAAAAGGTAAATATGAAGGATCCCCCAACAAGGATACCTTATCTCTTGCTATCTACTTTGAATCAATATAGAGTAAGGTTAAGAAGCAAAAGACATTGTCCATACTTGGACAAGACCCTAAAATGGGCATCTAACAATGGAGATGGAAAAGCCTACCAATGAGGGAAGGATTGAGGATATGTCTACTAATGATTTTACTTTGCATTCAATGGATATTAGGGAGGCTAGACATGACACCAAATTTGGCTTATGGAAGTCAAAAAATGATGTGATTGAAGAATAGTTGGAGAGCCATAAGTTTTCAAAGGTCCAAACGAAGGTAAAATTACAAGAACTGAATGGCTTCATTAGGCAACTAGTCACCCTGTTAGAAAGCATCTTTTGAATGCCCATTACTAGAGATCCCACTACTACACATGTTCAAGTGCTCATCTCTCAACTCCAAGAAAGTAAATATTTTTTGGAAAATTAGTAGAGAGTGGAGCAGGAACTTCAAGTTTGAGGGACTCTCCATTATAGAGGAAATTGGCAATGCTATATTGAGGCTAGAAATAGAGAAGGATAATATTTCATCAAATAGAGCCACTTTTTCCATGGAGAGAAGAAAGAGTGAAGATTGTGTCCCTCTATTCAAGATGATCATTCACATGAAGACTAAGGCTATTGTAGAAGTAAAGATCCCTCCTAACAGAGATGAGCCTTTGTTTAAATGGCTTCATACCATGTAGTTCAAGTATAAAATGATATTAGTAGTAGAAGAAGGGCTCAAAGAAATCAAAGCTAAAGTGAAGAAAGATCAAGAAAAGGACAATGAAATTCTAAGAGGCTTACATACAGACTCCCAAATTAGTGGTCAGGGAAAGGGAATTATTACAATACCTATCATGCAATCAAACTTCTCCAACTTCATAGATAGCCTAACATATATATCTTTTGGTCATCAGAATAGAGTTTTCAAACTCCAAAAACTTTATGCCTGTGTACACATGGCCATGAAGGAAATACAAGATTGTTTGAGTGTTGTCAAGGATTTGGCTAAAGAGCATTCTAAATGGCTCTTGAGATACACTAATGTACATGTTCATAGCCATGAAGAACTAATTCCAATCATTGTAGTTGCTAAAGCCTATAAAACACAAGTTGAAAAGGGAAAGAAGGTGAAGTGAATCATATTCCACTTCTTTCATATTTTGTTATAATCATTGTACTAAGAAAATTGGCTCCTCGCCATTTGTCATTTTTGATGAGATAAACTGATTGAACTTCTTTTGTAATGATCATCTTGGAACCCTATGTGTATTGTAATGAAAGATAATAAAAGGTCAAAAAATTTTGGTGTGAAATACTTGACTTTATAGAGTTAATTGAATGGTATTTTGTATCAATTATTTTCTGTTCCATTCTATTAGTTTTTAATAGTTTTTTTTCTCTTTTATTTAAATTAAAACAAGGAACAAATAGAGATTCATTCCCTTGTTTTGAGGTAGTGAACTGAATGTGATAAGTGTTGTCATCATAGGTTCAAGAGAGATCCCTTAGATGTTTCCTTCTAGTTAATTTTTCTTTCTCTATATCTATTATTTTTCTAAATTAATTGGCATTAGTTTTTACACAATATTGAATCTTTAAGTCTTATGAGTTCATAAGATGTGTGATTTCATAAAATTAATTCATCTTCTAAAATCTTTTCTTACTTGAGTTGGATCTTGTATAGGTCTAGCTCCATTCACCTCTCCTAATCTCAGGTTAAGAACATAACCTATTGTAGATTTAGGAACAAACATAATTCATTGCAAATCTACAATAGGGAGCTATACCTAATAATTTAGAGGAAAGTTAGTCTTCTTAGAAGTAACTTTCCAACTATTGTAACCAAACATTGTTCATAAAATTTGGGCACTCAAGAGTTAAATAAGAAAAAAAATCGATTTACCAACAACTTTCTTTGATTCAACATTAACTTCTGCTACAATTGTAACATACAGCATGCAAAAACTTTCATCCCTTGCAATAACTTTTTCTTGTGAGTGCTTTCATGGAAGGTATATAAACTCATAAGCTATGATTTAATAGAATAATCCTCTAGCCAAGTCTAAGAAATATTTCTTACAACCTTGTAATACACTATGATATAACATTAATTAATAGACATGGATGTGATTATTTATCAATCTATAATTATTGCAAATAAAAATTCAAAAAATGTAAAGGCCTTTGGAAGAGAGATCTAAATGCTAAGCTAGAAGAATCTTATTTATAATAGGAGACTACTAGAAATCCATTTTTTTAATAACAACTAAGAAGAAAAATAAGAATAAGAATCATGTTCCCTTTCTAAAAAAAGAAGCAAAAGAAAATGTAATTTTTTCAATTCCAAGCAATCCTCAAGCCTATGGAGAAAACTTGACTTTGTAAAAGCTTTCAACAGAGGAAGATGTTGAATGTTAATAGATTGAATGCCTATCTCTTTGGACACATCAACCAAGTTATTTAGTATTTTCTTCTCTATGAAGTTTAATAAGTTTTCCTGATTCCTTCTTTCCATTACAAAAAATGTTTGAGACTGAATGGAAGAAGATTGAAAGATTGTATTTAGACAATCAATCAAAAATTTGATAAAACTGTCATACTCATATGTTTCCATTTTCCACTCAAAAATATCAGACTTTTTTAGTTTACCTAAACTACATTTGGTTTCACCATTTTCCAAACATCCCATTGGGCACAGGCTAGGAATACTTTGGCAAAGATTTAAGAGACCTTTTGTATAGTTGTCAAAGGCAATTTATTAGAAGTTTCTAAATCCCTTTCAATAAATATTATCCATATTCTTCATTTAGGACATCCCATGAGAACATGATTCTTCAAATCATTTTTCAAAATAGTTAATCTACTTGTATATGCTTGTTAATGCTTCTCTTACATTGTTCTATACAAATATGGTAAGAATTTTAGTATTAATCATATTCTACATCATTTGGATGTGTGTTTCTATTATTTGTTCTTGTCTCTATATGTAGGCCTTCCCCTCATTATTTTATCTTCTTATATTTTCCTCCAATTTCTTGTTCATCTATTGTGATGCTTCCTCTAATCTCTTTTCTCTCTTCAATCTCTTTAATCTCCTTGACTTATCATTGTAAACAAAGTCAACCCTTTAGGTTCAAAAGAAAATCTACTTTGATACAATTGTTATAAGATATTTTTGGATTTTTTCCTAAATTATGCAAAATAAGATAATACAAATATAAATATCTAAAACTACACATGATAAGCTTTAGAAATGTAATTAGTAATTTCCTATAGTGGAATTCCCTCCCTCAATCCACACTCAATTATTCATTCAAAGGATTGGTTTATAATTGTTAGCTCCACCATCTTTAGTAGAATTATTTGAGCTAATAACACAAAATATATGCATATTTTCATGTGTAGAGGCCTCAATCTTAATTTCTTGTTTTGGTTATTCACTTTAATAAAATTTAAACTTTAAAAAAAATATAGAGTAAGCTCCCTATTATAGCTATTTTGAAGGCATTTCACTATGTTTTAGTGAAGTTATTCCCATTTTAGTGTAGATAGTTTCAAAACCCTCGCTTACCTATGTTTCAGCTTAAAATGAAAATTTCTTAACTTTCCACCCCGAAAAAATTCTAGTTGTTGGTGGAAAGTTAGGGGCTCCAATGTACTTTAGAATGAATGAGGTCTTAGACTAGGAAGTGAAGTTTTTGGAGGGATATGATCATTAAATGACCATGCATCTCCATGTGACTAGTTATAGTTGAATGCAAATTTCCATGATGATGATGGGCCCAAGATGTATTAATCATGTTCTAAAGCAAGGCCAACACGTCTTGAGCCCATCATTAGCATGAAAATTTCTCTACAATATACACAAAATTTAAAGATTGAGAATTAGAGTAACACAAGAAGTTACAACATTTTACCATGTTTTTATGGTGACAAGTTGCACACTTGTTGGCACTGCATTCAGGCTTAGTTTTTTTCAAGAAATTATGCTTTTTCTATGTTTTTTAATACACTCAATATATAACACAAAAATCAGAAATTGAGAAAGAAATAATTTATGATGGACACACACCGACATCCACAAACAATAGCTGGAAATTTATTAAGTTTTATAATACAACTTCTATTAACACCATCTCTTGACAAGAGGTTCTTTTTTATTTGTGTATGTAATCTAATGCTTATGTGAGATATTTGGCTTTTATTCGTGCTAGTTATGGATTATGATCTCCAAATTTTTGAGTAATGGTTGGGTTCCTTTGAAGCTATTACTGTGACTTTTCAATATCTAATTTTGTTCAAATTCACTAGCTGATGTGGAACATATGAATATTCAATCAATTAGGATATGTTGAAAGAACATTATTATTATTGCATCATTATCAATTAATTTTTAAACTATATAAATTTTGTTATTATTCTTTAATGTGTATCTGATATTGCAATAGGTATAATTATTTTTGGGATTTCTTAGAGTGTGATGATGGTTTCAAAGATATAATTTAGATGAAAATAATTAGGAAGTGAAATTTTGGGTCTTCTATTTCCTATAATTTAGTTTGGAAATTAAAGCTAGATTCTAGTATTTGGTATGCGAGATAGCCTTTTCATCTTTTAAAATTATGTATAATTTTTTTTGTTACTATCTTGCAACATGGTCATATCATTGGAATTCTTTCCCAATGTTTTTGTACAATACACTTCTAGAAGCATCCCAATATTATTAGAAACTCCTTCTATGAGACTATTGGTAGTACTTTGTTAAGATGAAGTATGCCAATGATATCATGTTTTGATTATGAGAAGAATGATATTAGTTCTCCTATTTTAGTTGTAGCAATTCTTACAAGAAGTTTCTTGTCTAGTAAAAGAACTATGACTATATACCCATCAATTGTAGAGGGAGACTCCTTGTCATGATTAACTTGTTGCGGAAAGGTTCATGTCCAAATAAGCATCAATAGAGATTGTTGTACGAGGAATAATCTTTAAACATGTAATTCAAGTACATAGGTCCTCATATTTTGTAGTCATTTAGCCTCTGTTGTGGCAACATATTTTTGTCTCATTATGGTGGAGACCAAGAACCCCTAATAACTCTTAAATCATCCTTCCCTTGTCTTAAATGGGGAATGAAAGGAAAATCAGTATTCAATCCCTTATCAAGGTTTTCCTTTCAAAAAAAATTCAACAAAACATCAACATATTTCCAAAAACCAACATACCAACACTAAAATAGTCATAATTTTCTATGGTAGAAAGAAAATTATGTTTAGCATCTTTTTTAGGTTGGATGATGCATGAGAATAATAGATATTAGTGATTCTTTTATAATGTGTGCCTTTTGTGATATGTCAACTCAGTGAGTTCCTACATACCGACTCCTATCAACTAGGAATGACATTATTGTTTTTGGGTCCTAGTAGTTTGCTTGCTTGGTCTCAAGAGGATGCATTTCATGAAGTCCCATAAGGTGAGAAATGCCTACCTATGTAGAAGAGTGTCTGATAAGCATCCTTAGTAATATGTTCAACTGTAAAAAGATGTTTGCATTATTTGTGGGATCTATTCTTGGTGAGAATGATCTAGGAGTTGCAAGTCCCTCCTCAAAATTTTCCATTAGTTAGGATTCCATAACTCATTTGGTTAAGGCATTTCTAAAAGTTTAATAGAGAGACTATTCCACATATATCCATGTGAAATGGTGGATTTTCTTTGATTGTCTTCTGCTACCATTTCACATATATCCTATTCAACATTGAGAAAGTGAACATGATGGTCATTGATGCCAACATATTGAATAGAGAGTGTGGATTTTGTGTCTTTTACTCACTTATTTACTCACAAACAACCTATAAAATAGGAAAAAAGAATCCTTTTGGACATTGAACATGGTGGTCTAGTATTCAAACCCTTTGTAAGGTATTGAAAACCCTTAACTAATATGATTCACCAAGATTTGGTTCAATACTTGTTTTAAGATTTGATATGGTTTGTTGATGACATTTTATAAAATTGCATATGTTGATTTCCTGCTAGGAATCTAATCTTTGATTTACAAGTATAGGGAAAAAAATAATTGAAGAGGAAGATACCTCTTTTTTTCAACAGTACCACATTTGGCAAAGATTTTAACAAGCTCCTCATTGGTATAGGTCCATGGGATGTTTCTCAAATAGAGCTTCCTTTCAGAATCTTGTTTCTACTTTCCAGCTTCTAAGACCTCCTAAAGTTGAACTTATGATGTGATTATGAGGACCTTCTTATGATTCAATATAGATAAAGACAAAAAATGAGATGTAGTTGGGATTGAATTAAATGAGAGATGAGAAGGGAAAATAAAATTGAAAATTGAAAATTGCTTAGGCATGTGGGACATGTAAACAGAAGCGACATGGGTTATGGATAAGTATGCAGCCACCATTGTATATTTGTTGGAGGATCTAGATATTGGAAAATAACTTTATATCCAATAAATTAGAAACTACATGATAGGCAAGTCAATTTCCTTAGAATTAGTTTGAATGCATTGGAAACAAATTCAAGTGGAGAACTAAAATTGAGAGGGTGAACAACCCCCAGTTTAATTCTTTGAGGATATAGATTGTAAAGTTTTCCTAATCATCCCTAAATTCATCTTCTCGTGAGAAAAAAATTCACATTCCTTAATATTGTGATAATGAACTTCATCTAGTCTTAAAAATTTGATGTTCTTTAAACACAACTAAAGTCTTTCCCAAAAAGGAGAATATCTTTTTCTTTCCCGCTGAATACATCCCTACAACTCTTGCATGAACTCAATTATCACTAAAGTAGATTGGCATGGTAAGTCAACTTTAAAAGAATAACCCTTTAATTCCAAAGTTAAATAATTGAGATATTCCTTAAATTATCGCTTTATAGACACATTCAAGGCTTCTTTGCAATCTGACACTTTCATTGTTCAAAAGCTATTAAATCTTGTAAAGTATATCTAAGTAAAGTAACTCCAAAATTAACTCTTAAGAGAGAACTAGGTCAGTTAATGACATTAGAGAGTCGCCAATCACCAATTTTGAAGGATTTTGCTTGGAAGATAAGAGAACCATGGCATAATCTGTGTTTCTTTCAGCCATAGTTTTGATTGTTATATTGAAAATCAACAAAATAAATGAGTTGGTATTTTGTTTGGTAGTTTTTTATGATTGTTTAGTTTTTTCCCTCTTGTTTTTACAAGGCTAGTTGGCATATTTTGACAAAACTTGGAGGTCATCTTGCATCTCCAATAGCAGATTGTACTCACTTTGTCATAGATAGTTAGTTAGGTTAAGGGACATGCTAGAACCAATGGCTACTAGTAAATCAATTGTAATACACTTATGGTTGATGAATTATGGTCACGAAATTTGTTTCATAGATGAAAAGAAATACATTCTAAGTGATGAAAATGAGAAAGAGATTGGTTTCAACATGACTACTTCCTTTTCAATTCAACAAAAAAATCCTCTTTTACCTAGGTTAGTGGTGAGTAAATTATTGAGATTCTCCTATTCATTTTAAGAAAAAAGGTTAGAACATATAATAGATATTTGTGTCTTCTTAGCTCCCATAAATTCTAAATAGTTTGTTAGTGTTGGTAAAATTATATTTTCTTGAGGCATCTTTAGAGAATTTTTTTAAATTATTTTCTAAAGCTTTCCTCTTGTTTCTTTTAGATGTTGGAGCTTACTTTTTTAGCATCTTTCTATTGTATCTAGGTGTATGTTTGGAATGTTCCACAAGTCATTTGTATTTACTCTTGCTATTGTAACTCTCTGCCTCTAGATTCTTATTTATCTACTTTTGGTTGTTCATGGATAGTAATTAAATTTATTTCTTTCTATTCTATTAAATTCTACCTCTTTCTTCAGGAAAAATAGGTATCTACCACACCCAATACAAAGCTTGAGGAAGAATCAAGTATATCCATGGTAAATGCAGAAAACATGTAGGTGAGGCTTTATATCTCATTTCCTATTTCCTTTTATCCTTAACAAAAAATGAAGAATTGTCTAATTTTTGTATAGACTAACAAAAATTGAGGATAGTAAGTGGCTTTTTATATTTGCAATAATGAATACAAATAGGAACTAAAAGAGGGGATAAGTTAATAACATTACATCATGTAACTCTATAAAATGGACCTATAATATTTATAATGAATGTAGGATGGATATTTCACAATACATTATTAAAAAATAAAGATGTTTTTGGTAGGCTGCAAGTTTCCATTCAAATTCTAGACATACTTAAACATGAAGTAAGTCAAAAAAAGGAGAAAGAATGAGACCTAAATTGATGTCACAAATGATGTATGTAGGATAATGGGACTCAAATTTTACAAGGTAGACTAGTAAATTGGTAATGAAAAATTAGGTAAAGTCTAGAATATGAAACAAAGCTAGGTTTCATAATTTTGATAAAAGGATCTCTTTTGGTTTATCTTCACTGAATTGAACATGTTGGGTAAATTACCAATTTTAAGTGGTGGTTGTATTTAGGTTAATGTTATCCTAATGATGATAGTCATCACTATTGTGTATATTCTCTGTTATTAAAATGTTGTGGATATTTTTTATGTTATTTTTACACAAAAGGTGAGGCTTTTATCAACTATCTCTACTTTTTTATTGTTTATGACTGTAGGGGTAACTTAGGGGTGTGAGATGATGGGATCAATCATGTTTGTCCACTACAACCAACCTCCTTAGTTGGTTTTTGTGTCCTTAAACACCTATTTGTAATTTTCTTTAGGTTATTCCCCTACCACTTATACATAGGCCATGTATTTTCTCATAGGACACAAAGTTGTTTATGAGATTTGTTTACAATTTGCCACTAAACTGGTCATTGCTAATGTTGACCACCATAGCCTCCCATATAGAGAGATTTATATGTTTTTGTTCTACATTCTACCAACTTAATAGTTGTTTTTACCTACAAAATCATCCCTAAATTTGGATTCATAAGTATTTGGCATTTTGTTGTTCAATTGGCATATTCATTTTTAGGTTTTTTTTTGCCCATGTAGTTTTTGCTTCCAATTTTTTTCCAATGAATCATTGTTAAAGAATTTTAATTTATTTTATGTAGATTGGTTTTAGAAGCTTATTGTGCAAGGGTTTGAGCACAAGTTTGTATGGATTTTCATAATAGAATGTTATTAATTCAGTTTGACCTCTCCATGCTACTTCTAGCCAAACCATTGATAATGCCACTTGGAAAAGAATATTGTCAAGAACAATGTTTACAAGTGAAGATGGACATATTATACTAATTACAAGGCAAAAATTAGGTTCAATGGAAACATACAAATAATCTACTAGTTCTATAACAAGTCATTGGAATATGAGAAACACTAAATAATGTAGAGACATGTCATCACACAAATTCAATGCATAAAAAACATTTTTCTCCAAGTTAACAAGATAGCCCTCAAATAATTCCTCTCTATCTCTTCCCTAGTCAACTACATGAAACCTTGCATTACTCTCAAACAGAGTGAAAACCTTGCTACACAATGCAAGTTAAAATTATTAGTTTAATTGATCACAACTATTCTAAACTCCAAACATTAAAAAAAATCCCAAAATATACTAGAATGTAAATCAAATGAACTAACCTCCATCGTGTTGTTGATGTAAGTTCCTTACTTTCCTAAGAATAATATATCAAGCCAATTTTCAATGAAATTTTCATTTTTTGTTGAATTATACTAATATAGTCCTCCAAATCCATATTTAATTAAATTATGTTTATTTTATGAAAAATATAGCACAAACATTACCTTCAACATAATTATAGACTCTTTTCGAGCCCTTTTGTGTCATATGTGTCATTCTTCAGCCTCATGCTTCTTACACTACGCTAAGTACTAATACCAAAGAATTATAGAGTAAATTAATACTATTAGCATTGGCATTCCATCCTTAACCATATTTTTATTAACTAATACATCTAAATATTATTTTTGTTTATGTAACATTAAATTGAATTTCTTAAGGAGTAAACTAATCTCATACTTCATTTAAAGCTTCTTTCCTCTCCCCAATGGTTTTGAAAGCTCAATATCATTTATCATTGGTGATTATCCACATTGCTTGTAAAATAATGTTTTTCATTTTACCTCTTAATTAGAACATCAACTTTAATAGATCACTTAACTCTTAGTAATAATATTTGAAAATTATCTACATTTACATTTAGAGGTTATAGAGACAACTACAAATATATCTTGACCAAGGCAATCTAGCCATGTTGACATAGAAAAATAAGAAGAATTTAAGGGAAAAAAATGTTCAACATGATAGGGAAATTGGTAACCTACAACATTACAAGCACCAATAAAAAGAAATATTGTACTTAACAATAATCAATAATTTCCAATATAAAAATGGCAATAAAACAAATTAATGATATGATACTTTCTCAAACCATTACATAGAATTAGTGAGAAAGTTTTGTATCAATGTTTTAGATTACACTCCATATAGTGAAAAAAGTTAGTTCATAAATGCTTCTGAAATGTGACCTAATGTTCAAAAAAGTCTCTCTTTGATGATATCTAAAAGAAAACAAAAAAAAAATTGCACTATCTCCATGACACCTAGCCAGTTTAATGTTTTTGAATTGATATCATCTTACTTTCAAACCATATTTTCATTATTAAAATCTAATGGATTATCTAGTTTTGACATTCCTTAAGTTGACATAAAATATTAAATATGAATTAATAAACTTAGGCAAAGTGTTTAGGATGGTGAAATATGCACAAACCAAAAACACTTTCTAGTTTTGTAATCAAATCAAATAAAAAAAGAGATATTAGCAAATATAAATCACTGCTATAATTTTAGCAAACTAAAAATGCTTCAGAGTGATTCCCGTTGTATTGTGCACAACTATCAACTATTCCTAGTTGCACTGCATCTAAAATTTGAAGCTTCTAGCAACCTAGTATTATAGACATGGTTTATGTGTTCATTTTTTTAAAAATCATTGGAAGAGATAATATATAAGAATTTGATGATTCCATTTCTACATTTAACAAATATTTTTAATAAGTTAATGCAACCATTCCTATCTGTAGTGCATCTAAAATTTTGAAGGATCTAGCAAACTAGTATTAGGATTATTTGTGTTCATTATTCTTATGTGTTTGAAAAGATGATATATAAGCATTTTATGACTTTAACAAGTCTATTTCATAAGATAATACAATTGCAATACAAAATTTTCAAACATTTTGAGAAAAATATTAGAACATGATAAACAAAAAAATTTTAGAAGCTAGGTAGTGAAGCTATGATGAATATTACTCATAGGAGTAAATAATCAAATTTACAAAAGGAACATTTATTGTCCTCTCTAATGTATTCCAACATTACTCATGTGCTTTTAGTTGGCATGCCTTGTCACTTAAACTAGGCTTTCTCAACAATGTCTATCTTCTTGGCAATGTCAATTGCAAAGATCTCATCAAAAAAAATTATGGGTTCTAAATAAAACTCATCTTTGAAACTTTGGAGCTAGATCATTGTATAATGGGCCCTAAAGAACTAGTTAGCTTCCATGTTTCGATTCAATGCATTTATTTGTTTTTTTGAAAGTTGGTTAAGGTCTTCCATTATTAAAGTTGGCTATATTGGGGGTTTGAGAAAGTTGTGTTAGCATAGAAATTTGAGTATTTGGATTGGACATGGGTTTCAAGCTTTAGTAGAAAAATGGGAGCAAAAGTTTCATCACACATGAACAAGCACAATAAAAATTAGGCTTGGTGGAGATTTTGATATAGAATGAAATGGGAAAGAAACGTAGAAAAATTACATCAACAAAATATTAATGTCAAAATTAATCCTTTTGGATGACTTTTATCTTGTTCAAAGAACCAAGCTTAAATTTTTGCATTTCTTTTCATTAGCAATACAAAACATAAATGCAAGCAAAAGAAAATATCATAGATATCATTACATAAGGACATCAAAGAGGACTATGTATTGTTGCAAGTGAAACTTCTTATTGAGAAAGTCCAACCGACTTGTCTTAGTATCTTAGGTATTCTTAATGTTCATGCAATCATAGTCAAAAAAAAATTGGACATGAGAAAGCTCTAGAGTCCATTTTGTGATAATCACAATCTTGATGGTAACAACATGAAAAGTCCCACTATTGGAAACAATTTCTCAAGTTTGGAACAACTTATAGAAGAGATGGAATTGAGGAACATGTATTGGGCCAATATGGTAGTTTAAATTTTGATAAGAACCATTTGTTCTAATGTCTAAAAATTTATAGCCTACATGGATGGGTTTCCTCCATGAGATTCTTAATTTTCTTGGCAATCTTAGGATCGAATACATTATCAACATAACTAAATACTAGGTAGGGATCTACATAGAGTTCCTTAAATTTTTCATAAAATAATGGAGACATGGAATTGGAAAATGTTATTAGAATGCTTAAATAATTTAATTTTCCACATGACCTTCATCCTCCTCCAACTAACTTTAAAACTAGTTTTTTTATTTATTCCCTACTAAATATCCATCTACTAAACATTGGTCTGCCTATTCTTTCCAATAATGAAAAATGATAACCACACACCAAAAAATCTCCATTGCTAAATAAAATCCTAAAATGAATCATTAGAGCTTATTTGATATCAATATCCCAAGAAGGTTCACCACAAAATAAACACCTCAAATTGATGGTATGCATAGATACTCTAGGCAGTTAGAACAAGTGACACCATTAATGCTCCTAGGTTGAAATATTTTATCATGAGCATTAATGGTGCATCTAGGCCAAAAGAAATGTTTTTGGGTTATATTAGTGGTTCATTAGGATTAGGTGTACTCATCTTCCATTGAAAAAATAATTAAATTCGTTGTCACTCATAAATGGTTTAACTCTATCAGTAGATGGCCTTTGACCATACAACACAACATGAACCAAATTTGCACATTAGCATAAGAAATGGAAAATGCCAAAATGAATTGGCCTAATGGCCATCTACCATTTCTATAGAATTAAATATAGTTTAATTTTACAATCATTTAGGGTTTTCCCTAAGACATAATCACCTCTATAGCAAGAAACAAAGAGATTGAAAAAAAGAGACGTAGTATGAAATAGATAATACCTATAATGGTTATATGATCCTAAGCATAGCCAAAAAGAGAAATTGTTCCCCTATAATTGAAGAGACTCTTTCCTACACTTGAATACTTTCCAATTTGATAAAACCTATTATAATTATACAATTTTCAACACTATGCTAATGGATAGAGTTTTACCCCTGCTACGCTTTCTTTTGTGTTCTTGCTACAACATTTACAATCATCATAGTGAGGTCTCCTTTGGTTTTCTCACTAAACATCTTCATTCTCTTCTAAAAGTAAAATATTTCAATTCTTTTCCAAAGCTAGAATAAATATATGTTGAAGCCCAAATATATGACATTGATGGGTCTATTTTCTTAAGAAGGAAAAATAGAAAAATTAAATAATTATTATTTTTATTTATGAATTTATTTTATATATTGTATAGTGAAAGTAAGTTATGAATTGTAAATATAATGTTAGATAATTTAAAATAATTAGTTCATTTTTATTGTATTTTATTTCTATTTGAAAATATTATAACCCTTTTATGATCATATATTTATATTTTAAGAACATTTGAACAGAAAATAACTTAATACATGGTAAATATTAATATCAATAAATAATTATTTTTAATATAAATTTAATTTTTAGTGAGCAATATAATAATAAAATTTAATAGTTTATATAAATTTAAAAATGTAAAAATATATCAAATTAAATATAAAATATCTTAAACTACTATTTTATTTAGTAGTTATAATAGTGCTTTATCATAATCTTTTTAACCATCATTCTTAATATGGAGGTACTCATCATCCTAACTCAAGGAAACTCCTAAAATAATTAAGAAACATGAAAAGAAAATAAATAGATAAAACTAATTAGTTGGCTCTACAAATAAAACACAACTTCAAAAATTCTTGTCCCTCTAGTATGATATTAGTAGAAGATAACTTGTTGAGGCTAATCAACACCACATTTAATAATGACTTCTTCTTTGATGTGGCCCACCAATGCAAAGTAGTGGAGGTATATACATTGTAATCCAAGCCATTTGATACCAATTTTCTTGAAGTATCTGCAGGGTGAACCAAAAATCTTTCACTCCAAGCTTGATATTATTAATAATAGTGTTCCAAAAGGAATAGTTATTTTTCCTCATGAAGAGGGGTATGCCCAAATAGACACTTGGTTGCTCACCCTGTTAGAAACTCAAAGTCTTTACAATCCTTTGTCTTAGACCTTTCATAGTATTCATAGTATAGATATTGGATTTATGATTGTTCTGCTTTTTACTAGAAACTTAACTATAGAGTTTTGAGGTGTTCTTCATTTCAAATTCATCTTGTAAAGAAGCTTTACCATATAGAATAGTATCGTAAAAAAATAGCATGTGTGAGATTTTTAAGGGAGTATCAGATACCAAGATTATTTACCATTGTGATAAATTAAAAATTAGATAGTGGGTCTCCTTGATGCACTCCATGCATGACATTAAAAAACAAGTTGGAGTATCTTTAATGAGAAAGAAAAAAATAAGTCCTAAATAGACAAGAAAGGATCAACTTACATTATTTATATAAAAGGTCAATTTTTTTTAGAATCTTGATAATCAATAATCAATAGACTATATTATGAGCTTGTGTTTAAAAGTTTGGGTGAGTAGTTATTAGTGACTAATTATTTCATAGTTTTTTTAAGTAACTAAATATTAGCGACTAACAATCATTTAGTAGTTTATTTGGTGATTTTTTTAGTCACCTGACCTTATGATTTTACAAAATGACAAAAGTAGTCACTTGTTTAGTCACCTATAGATGTAAATTGCAAAGAAACAATGGAATATGATCATTTTTAGTCACTTGACTAAAAATTTTAGTGATTTGACTACAAGTTTTAGGCACCTAGCCACATATTTGCCAAAATATACTAGTCATAGAAAATTTTGATAAGGCTACATTTGGTAGGAATTGGTGATGGTGAAATATACTTTACAATGGATAATACATATGTGGAGATAATAACTATTCCTTTGACAACTCAACAACTAAAAAAGAAGCAAGAACACAACCAGACTTTGTTGCAGATTGCATCAACCCTAAGCTACACTAAGTTTGATGAATTTTTTTTTCCTAAAATTCCATGGAAATATTTGATACACTATAGACCATCTATGGAGGAGAAAAAAATGTATCAAGGGAAAAAATCATAAATCCTGAGAGGTAAGTTTGATGAAATAAGAATGATGGATGGTGAGAATATTGTCCATTATTATGGAAAAGTTGAAGAGGTTGTTAATTCTATAAGAGGAGGAAATGGAGAGATTGATGATGAGATTGTGATTAGCAAGGTATTGACAACTCTACTTCCTATTTATGCTATTAGGGTTTCTATAATACAAGAAATGAGTTGTACTATTGGTAATAATCTAACTTTAGAAGGTTTGATTGGTAGAATTGTTTTGAAATTCCAAATTTTTATAATTTCCACACACCACTATTTTTATTTTGAAGTATTAGATAGTAGCCAAATGGATGAGGGGTTGACCCTGGACTACAAAAACACTAAGGGATTAGCTATAGGTTACCTCTCAATTATCTAACTAATACCAGTTTTATACTTCAAAAAGAAGATATAATCCAAGATAGAACTAACAACATCAATCCTACTACTAACAAGAAGATATAAAGGAAAAGCATTCTAACAGTAAGGAAACATACTACTGCTATCAGTCCAACTATTAAACTTATACGTATAGAATAAAACCCCATAAGGCATAAAGTGTAAAATAAACAATATGATAACACCAAAAAGCTAAAATAATAGAAGGGGTAATTGCCCTCCTTTTTAGGTTCCTCATCCTTCTTTTCCTCAGGCTCGTCCCTATTCACATCCACCCCCTCCTCTTTGATAGTTTTGTTGAGGAGAGTCTTCAGCCAATCAACCACTATCAAGCTATATAAGGAGTCGATAGTCTCGCACTCCTTTCCAAGGTCTTCACATCCTTATTCAAATGCCAAAAATAAAGGCTTGTTTCCATAGAATGCATAAATTTAGAGTAGAAATCCACTAGAGTTTAAAATTTTTGGTAGATGTCAATGTGATTGTCCACCAAATCCTTCATCAACTTCTCTAGCCTATCCGATTGAGCTTTGCCATGGCTCAGGCCAAGGCTATGCTTCCTCTTTTTCCCCCCACATTAGGTGTACCTTTCATGGGGGAGATGATGTCCTCCCTTGCATTTTTTTCAAGGGAAGGGTTAACTTCAAGGGTATCAGAAATGTGGGAGGGACTAGGTGGGCTAGAGATAGGCTTCTTGCCAATGTCCTGAAGGGGTTTCTTCCTCTTAGTGGGTTTAATGTCACTTTTGGTAGACTCCAATCTAAAAACTTGTTTGGGGTAAGGGGGACTTAAATTTCTATAATCGGAGGTGTTTGCAAGTTCTTCAAGCACTCTTTTTTCTCTTATGTTCATATCAAAATTGATGGGGCTAATTTTAACCTCAGGAGTGGGAGTTTTCTTAGTTTTTTTAATGGTTAGCACTAGGGCTAGGGTCAAGAGAAAATTGGGGAGTAATAGTAGCCAATGGGTTGACCATGACTGACAAGCTTAGTGAAAGGTGATGGATATACAATTTATTCATGAAACCGTAGTGGATGAGATAAAAGGGTTTTCCCTTAAGCGTTGTTTTTCCTAGCCTTGAATATACAATCCTTCATTGAGTTCAACAAAAGAAATAGAGAGGAAATTTGATCTAGATTTTTGAAATGGTTGAGAATTTGGTAATGGTAGAAATAAAGTACATGAATTCAATCCTTGAGGATAATGTATCTCATAATAGAATAGCAAATAATATCCTAGGACTTAGGAAGATGTTCGCTAGAAAAACCACCATGTGTTCAAGTTGGTTCCTTATTAAACTTGAAGAACTTCCATAGGCTGGTTTCATCATTCACACGTTCTTGCTTGTGCTAGTGCTTTCCTCCCATGGGAAACCCACCTACCTTATCTATAGCTTCTTTAGTGATTTCAAAACTCATCCAATTGATGGTCACTTTTATGTCATTCCACAAGTTGAAGTACTACATTGAGATGTTCCTTCATTTTTTATCATTGCTTCCATAAAAGGTAATAAGCCACCTTCCTATAGATAAATAATCATTTCTTCACTCTTACAGATGAAAGCCTCCACTCCCGCAAGTTCAATGTAATCACTAGTGCCGATACCACCATCCAACTCAACCACTAACTCCTTTGAATTTTTCACCAACTCTAAATTTTTTGACATCACCTTGGTGTAGGTAAGGTAGTCTCCATAACTTAAATAAAATATACCCAAAATGAAAATGTAAAGGTAGTTAAAAATATAATAAGATTGCAAGGTTTCCCAAATCCCAAAAGATCACTCTCCACAATCTATGTTAATAGTTCATTTCCTTCCATAATCACATGATGCTAGCTATAATTGGAGAGGTTGTATGAACAAAGTTTCTTTATTATCTATTTTGGTTAGTTTTTTGTATCTACAAAAATCCACTACCTTCATTCTTTTGTGGAAATAATTATATAGCTCATGGCAAGAGGATCATAAAAGTGTGTGAATATACAATTTTGATAAATTAAAATTTTATGAAAAGAAGCCCATTTTCCTTCCCACCCATGTAGAGTCTTGAAGATGTGCCACTTACTGTGATGATTCATGCGGTGTTGTGAGAAGCCCATTTTCCATTCTATTAGTTGCATGACACTTTTGCCAAATCTAGCCAAATTGTCCCCCATGCTAATTGCATTCATGGTAAATGTGGTCCACCTAGATTTCTTGATACCTCTCCATCAACTTACAAATTTCTTCAATTATTTCCTTTATCACCCAACTACTCTGACCTTCTTATTTAACAATTTTAATAATTAACATCAAATCCCCCTCAATTGCTAATATATTAATTCCATATTTTCTCATGATTTTCATTTTTGACAGATGTTCCAAGGCTTTTGCTTCATTGTTTGAGCCTCTCCACAATTTTAAGAATAGGAAACCAGCATTATCCCCATACAATTGCATAAGACAACACCAATAGTAGTACTTCCCATCATGGTTGAGCCGTTAAAATTATGTTTATTCTATGTCTTAGGGGGGAGCAGGGTGTCACACTATTCTCCTACTAGCCAAATCTTTGGTGTTTTCAACCTATTCCAACAATAGGCCCAATTCCCAAGTTGAAGCCCAACTTATATCAAGTCTACCCAAGGGATTTTTTGGGGGGAGAGGGAATTACACCACTAGATCCCACTACATTTCTTTAGGAGCCTGATAACCTACTAGGCCACACCTAAATTGGAATTTTTTTATCCCTAAATATTCTATTATTCTGCTCCTAGATTTTCCATGAAACATAAGGTGGAATTATTGACCATAGATTATTTAGGTATGATAGAAAGATATGCCATTCTAGTGAAAAAATTGTTACAGTCCTTCATTAGCACCTAACTGGACCTCCCATAAGGAAAGTACCTCCCTCCACACTTCTGAGACAAAAGGGTAGTGGATAAGAAGGTGCGGGGTGGATTTTGTGTCGTAAGAACATAAGATAGAACAATTAACTAGCTAATATCCCCTCTTTTCAAGATTAACTATAGTGAGAATAGACCCATGTAAAGTTGTCTACTAGAATTTTTTTAAATCTTTGGTAGGATCCATGGGTGCCAAACCTCTTTCCAATCTCCATAGGCCACCCCACCCTTAAGGAACAAAGATAAGTTGACTTCAATGTGAAATCACCCAAGGGGGTAAGATTCCAAACCAAGGAGTCTTCCATCAGGGTGAGAGGGATCCTATAACTATGTAGGAGGTTTTGAAGTTCAAGGGCAATGCCCATCCCAAAAAGCTCCTAGTGTTGGATTCAAATCCATTGGCAATCTAGGGTGATATAGTTTCAAGCCAAAGAACCATTCTCTTTGGTGCTAGTCTCATGCAAAGGTAGGAACTTAGTGTACATGACTGGGTTATATTAGAGCCATTGATCTTCCCAGAAATCTATGGTGTCACCATTCTCTAAAATCCAATGACAACCCATCTACAATTTTTTTTGGGTGTACAACACATTGTTCCAAATTTTATATCCATGGGGAAGAGCCTATGTCCATAAGATGTGATGAAATGATTCCCCTCCAAGGTGCTTGAGCATCACAATGTTGCACCGTCTACCCAAATAATTCATCAACCTCTAGCCAAATTTGGTTAGGAGGGCCTTATTCATATGTCCTATCCTTCTTATATTTAAACCTCCAAGAGCCTTAGGATGACAAACTCTTTACCAACTTATGTGAAATACATGGATGAGACTTAGAATGAAACTAGAAGAGAGAGGATTTTTGATAGATTTATGCTTCAAGTAGTGCATGTTTTGGATTGCTAGAGGTGATAGAATCAATGCCAAAGAGGAAGATTTTTGGAAACTACAATTGGAACAAATATTATGGTGTCATTAATGTCAAAACCTATTGGTAAGATAATTTTCTATTAGATTTGGGTGTCATATCTAGATGATTTATGAAGAGGATTTGATGAGATGGACATAACAAAAGCACTTAGAGGAAAGGTTGAGTTATGATAGGAAATACAATGGACATTTAATTAGTTAGACTTTAATAAGATAAAGTGATTTTTTAGTCATACTACAAGTAAATAATACAATTTCATTAAAGTATTAAAGAAGTGATCAAAGATGTACTAAATTGATAGGTTTGACTGAGAAAAATAGCATAGGATTAAGGAACCTGAAGTGTATGTTGATCAATGCTAGTGTCAACCAAGTGCAGTTATGTGTCGAGTAAGCATTAGTATTCATTGAGCATCATTATACATGTCCTGGTGACTAGGTAATTGAGTGATATGCTTCTTTCTTTCTCATAATATGAGTTGTTGACTATAGCCATGGAGCAAATTAATCATACTAGTAATGGTCACATATTCTAGAAAGATATATGTAGATATATATAATGAAAAGTTAGTTATATTATTGCTCCTCATTTTAGATTTCACTATATGTAGCCTACCTTTTCCTGTCTTCCTATATAAGGCCCTTTCCTTGGTACCCTATTATAAATCCTAATAACATGAATATGATTAGATCTAGGAAGATTATAGGAGATAAGATTTTATGTTTATGTCTCATGTGAACTATAGAATGTTACCATACACCTTATGATTGAATGATGGTAAGGAGGTTTTGGAATCTAAGTATGCCATGATTGACATTTTCCTTATCAATAATGAACCTGGGATCTTATTGATACTGACATGTATATTTTAGTCATTGTTGTGCTAAGTATAATATTCAAAATTACATTAGGTTGATAAGCTTAGACCATTGGAATAAAGGCTCAAGATGTCATAAATGAGAAACTATGTCAATGGTTTCATGCTATTTTCTAGCATATAAAGATAATTGAACTAGATGGTTATTTAGGAAGATGAATCAACACTCATCCTCATGATATTACTAATAGTCATAGATGAAAATTTTTATCAAAATTGGATAAGAGTCTAAACTATAGAACTAGATATGATGCAATGTAATGAGTTAATTATTGTGCAAGTAGTATTGGGTGGATATGTCGATATTCACGAGGAGGGACTTTATAGCCCAATAAAATGTAATGGAGTTATTCTATGATTGATTTTGAAACTTTGTGACTATGTAAACATCCTAATTACCTGATATGATGGATGCACCTTATAATGTATTATCTCATAATGATAGTAGGATATTTTTAGTAATCAAACTATATTTAATCAAATCAAATGATACTAGCTATGATGTTTACATTTTGGTGATTTTAACCTAAGATATGTATTCAAAATTAATTCTCATGTTGGCTGATTTAATAGTATAAATTCGCCATTTCATCATTAGAAATGGATTATGATATGGTTCATAATGTTAGTTAGGTCATTGGATTAAATATTAATGTTGATAAGAAGATTATGATATTTCAATGTTTTAAATGCTTTACATGAAAAGGATTAGAAAATAAAAATTTATTATGATGTTAAGGTAAATTATTTAATATGAAATTGTCATGCACCAATATACATGCATTTTATATGATTTTTCATTGGGTTATTGATTTTCAAGTTTAGTGTGTAGGAAATTGAACCATGAAATTTAATCAAGGAAACAAGCTCCAAAATTATGTGGACATAGTTTAGCCAAGACAAATCTTTGGAACATTAAAAAGCCTCATTGTGATTGTTAGTGTAGTTTTTTATTTTTCCTATTTTGATAGGTTTTTCCTACACTTTTAATAATCTCGCTTAGGTTAATAAAGCATGTCTTATTAGGTGAATGGTTGTGAGGTGTCACCTTCCTACATGTGAGCATCCATTAGCTATCTTGGGAAGATACTTTGCTATCTTTAGTCCAATAGATGGTTGCTCCTCATTGGTTGGTGTTGCCACCTCCTCCGTCTTCCTAGCCTATATAAGCATGCTACCTGGCTTGTATTTACATCTCTTATTTTTGCATCCTCTTAATGCTATTTTGCTTCTAGCATTTGCATTACTCTCTTGGAGACTAACTCTATGATGCTATTTTGATTTTGTATCATTTGCATTCATAGTTTAGATATTTACTCTTTGCACTAGTTTTCTGGGTTATTAATCTTTTCAGATTCTAACATGGTATCAGAGCTTTTCTATGTGCAAGAGTAGATTTAAGTTTCCTTACTTGAGAGGGGGGGGGGGGGGGGGGGGGCAAATAAACTTTATTGTAGTTTTTTGAAAAACGAAGTATGCTCTTCTCTTGCATCTTTGGATGATCCTGAGAATCAGAAAAGTTTTGACAAAAATAGTTTTTTTCTGGGGTTTCAATCTCAAATCTGACAACCAACTTGCATATTTGGAGTTTTTAATCAGATTTGCAGGTTCCAGCATGCCATTGATGGACTTAAGAAGCTGATCCAGCATTTGCATGTCAAATTTTGGTTGCTGGGGTCGTTTTCTGATTTTTGGAGCCATTTTTTACTGTTAAAGGCGTCTGATTTACACTACAACAACATCTTTTGTTCATCAGCAAGAAAAACACTTTCTGGGTTTTGTTCGCAGCCTCAAAAAACCATCTGGGTATCTTTTATATTTTGCATGCAAGTTGTATATTTTTCAAAATCGAGCATGCAAAGCTACAGCCATACCCCTCTCCATTGGCAGTCGCAGATTTGAATGCAGTTTTCAAATGTCTCGTTCTTGCTCATACGGACTCCGATTTTGATGATTCTTATTATGAACTTGGCTATTTTTTTGTGCTCTATCCACTAGTGGGGTTGTTTTTTGATTTTCATGCATGAATTATTCAGAAATTGCAGATTCTCAACCGTGACTGTGCACAGTTCTCGTTTTGGAAACTTCGGAGGATCATAACTTTCTCATACGACCTCGTATCGAGGTGATTCTTTTTTTGAAAGTGCATAATTTTTCGAGTAGATCACATTGGTGCTATTTGTTTCCTTGATTATTGTGACCAAGTTTCACTTCTAGCATATGCTCTTCATGAGGGTTTGTAATGCATTGAAATCAAGACCACTAAGTAATTCTTTCTAGTGGTAGTTGTAAATGCACTAAAATAAAGTGCCAAATCATATTTCTTTGAGGGGAGGTTCTTTGATTGAGTAAAGAGGAGGGGGCATTGTCGTGGTTGGGTTCTCTTCTTTCTAGCATTTCTTCTCTGCATTTCTTCATCATGGATCAAAAAAATATGCCCATCCTAACTCCATACAATTACTTTGAGTGGAAATCACGCATGACAATTCACTTAAGGAAAGCTAGATTAAATAGGATAACTATGGGACTTGAAACTGAACCTGCTAAAGATGAAGATAAACCTGAGTGGTTTAACAAATGTGATGAGGCATTTGGAACATTGTGTTTGTCTGTTTCTCCTGACTTTCTATTTCACATTGAGTCTTTGGATACACCAAATGAAGTATGGACAAAGCTAGAAACACTATTTGGCACACAAGATTCAATGAGGGGTCATATGTTGGAAAATGAATTAATTAGTTTGAGTCCAGGCAATTTCAACACAATCCAAGATTTCTTCACCAAATTGAAATCACTAAGGCTACAGTTAAAACAATGTGGAATTGAAAAGAAAGATGAACAATTGATTCTTAGTATTCTCTCTAAGCTAAGTTCAGAATATTCTGTGTTTGTTTCTACCTTCTATGCTACTAAGGGTGCACTTGGTACTCAATTCACCATGCCATATTTAGATGATTTTGTTGTCAATCTCACTCGAGAACAGGACAAGCTAATCCAGATGGGCATTCTTAAGTCCTTTAAGTCACATGCCTTGGCTGCTAACCAAGGCACAAAAGAACAACAAGGACAAAGTAGTAACAACAATAGTAAGGACAAGAAACAAAAGAATAGCGAGGAGAAGAAGGATCAGATGCCGGTTTCTTCAAAAGCAACTATTGATACACCATCTTCCAAGGGTGATAAGCCTAAGAAAGAAAAGGTCAAATGTGCCTATTGTAAAAGACCTGGTCATGATGAACATAAATGTTTGCAAAAACAACTTGATCACTTGACATACATTCTTGAGAAGAATAATATCAATGTTCCTGAGTCTATCAAATAAAGTTCTAATGAAGGGTCTAACAAAGAAAAAGAAAACAGCAAGGGGAAAGGAAAGGGCAAGGCCCTTTTTGCAGTTGCTTCCTCACCATCCACTTGGGTTCTTGATTCGGGTGCTTCACACCACATGGCTTCATCTAAGGAAGAAATTGCATCCTTGGAGCAATGTACTATGCCTTCTATGTTGATGGGTGACAACACTCCTATTGAGGTGTGTGGGAGAGGGTCTGTTGATGTGGGGGATGGCACATTCCATGATGTTCCTTATGTACCCTCATTGTCAACTAATCTCCTATCGGTACACCAGATCACTCACACAGGTTTAGGCAAGCGGGTTGAGTTCACTCCTGATTCAGTGGAGATATGTGAGTTGCACAATGATTCTACAATTACAGTTGGGAGAGAAGATCATCAGTCAAGACTCTATATGTTTTCTCACCTTGTTCTTGATCCTCCTTTGACTATTTTTCTCACTCACTCTAATGATGTGAGCAGATTATGGCATGAGCAGTTTGGCCATCTTAACTTCCACTACTTGCATCAGCTTAACCAGCAGAGCATGGTCACAGGGTTGCCTTCCACTTTGACATTGGAGTCACTTGGAATACATGATAGATCTTCTGATGGGTCAGATTCACTTGAGCAGTCTTCTACCTCCACTTTTGATGCAGAGAGTGATTCAGAGGACTCACCTCCTTCCTCTCCTAGCCATCATTCACAGGTTGATGATTCTCCTCTAGATTCTCCATCTTCTGGTCCACTTTGGGGTAGACAGACCTTGCAGTTTATAGGTGATTGGGTTGGGGATCCATCAGACACCAAGCAGACTCGTTCACAATTCCAGGATGCTCTACATATCTTCATTGCTATTGCCTCAAATCCACAGTCCTTTCATGAGGCTTCTGGTATTTTTGAGTGGGATACAGCTATGCAAGAAGAGTATAGTTCCTTGATGAGGAACCACACTTGGGATCTTGTCCTTTTTTCTAAGGGAAGAAAACTTGTTCGATGTAAGTGGATCTACCGGATAAAATTTGCAAGCTTTGCTGGAGGTGCGGGATGCTACATCTTTTGGGGGGGCCTCTTCCTCTCACTTGGAGTCCTAATTTTCTTTGGGGAGTCTCTTTTCTCTCTCTTTTGGGGGAATCTTATGTACATGGGTACCTCATCAGGCTTGACTTGCCGGGACCCATTTCTACATCCACCTAAGCTTCGCTTATGGGGGGGTGTTAGTGTAGTTTTTTATTTTTCCTATTTTGATAGGTTTTTCCTACACTTTTAATAATCTCGCTTAGGTTAATAAAGCATTTCTTATTAGGTGAATGGTTGTGAGGTGTCACCTTCCTACATGTGAGCATCCATTAGCTATCTTGGGAAGATACTTTGCTATCTTTAGTCCAATAGATGGTTGCTCCTCATTGGTTGGTGTTGCCACCTCCTCCGTCTTCCTAGCCTATATAAGCATGCTACCTGGCTTGTATTTACATCTCTTATTTTTGCATCCTCTTAATGCTATTTTGCTTCTAGCATTTGCATTACTCTCTTGGAGACTAACTCTATGATGCTTTTTTGATTTTGTATCATTTGCATTCATAGTTTAGATATTTACTCTTTGCACTAGTTTTCTGGGTTATTAATCTTTTCAGATTCTAACAGTGATGTATTTATTTTTTAAATGTAAGGTTGCATGTGTGTAGTAAATTAAATCTCATAAATACATTAGGGACATGTCATGGTGATGTGTAATTTGTTTAAAATGTGTCACTTGGCACTAATAATTGTTATGTGTTGATGACATGTCACCTAGGATTTTGGTCATGGTTACACTTAACCTTTAATTAATTTCCTTTCAAAAGATTAAGTAAATTCACTTGGCTAGAGGATAGGAGGGGTCAACATCAAGGGAAAATCGAATTCAAACTTGACAAGGATTTTAGAGGGTTAATATGTGGTCCCAAAGTTCCATTTTTATTAAAATAAGCTATCCATATGTTAGCATAACATGTTAAGTGCCTAAATTTGACCATTTTATTGTTTAGGTAGCCTAGGGGATCCCTTTACCAATACATTCTTCCACCAATTCGAAAATTGAGTTGTCCCATCAGTTCACCCCCATCTTTCTTCTTAGTCAAAAGTAACAAATTTGGTAGGGACAAAGTTGTAAGAGATAGTGGCTTGATGTTTTTTTCCAAAAGAGATAGTGGGAGAGTCTTTTTAGGGGACTTGGAAAAAAAAGTGAGGTGTTCACCCACTCTCTAATTTTAGAGAGAATTATGGTTCGGAAAGAGGAAAGTCTAAGGAGAAGGGAGCTTTGCAATAACTTTCATTTTTCCTTTAGCTTGCACCAAGGTTGGTGATCGTGCCATAACTCGAATTGTACTTCTCAATGATATTCTTCTTGTTCATATTATTGTAAAATTGATGTTATTTGTTTGTGTTGAGAATGTTGGTATGTGGCATTGTTGTGATAGATTTTTTTTGTAAATTTTTCCTTGTTTTTATGTGTATAAATGTTAATGGGTGTAAAGGCTTCACTCACCCTTGGGAGGGAAGAGATGCCTTGAGTAAAGAGGTTAGTTGGGCTTGAAATTTTAGTTGAAAACCTTGGAGTATGGGCTACATTGTATGCCATAATGATTCATATCATGCTTGGGAGGTGATAAGTGAAGTATGGTGTGGAATGGAAGTTGATGGAGTATGGGCTCTAGGGAAGCTATAGCTGATGGTAGTGTGTTTGAAGGATGATTTTGAAAGCCCTAAAAGGGCATAGAATTTTCTAATTTGTGAAAGCTTTGAAAGGGCATGAAAATTGTTATTGCAGATATTGGTTGATATGGCAAGTCTCCTATTTGAAAAGCACAACTTCACCCATTGTTTCATGATTCCAATGGTGAATTATTGTGTTAAACCTTGGAGGGTTTCATAATTTTACTGTGATATTGTGTTTGCATATATTATGAAATGTTTGAGGGCTGTATGCACCCTAAAATGGTCACCTAGACTATGGGCCCCCATTATTCAATTTATTAAATTTATAGAATCAATGGTTTGTAATATTTTATTAAATCAATTCAAATCAATTTCCTTGATCAAATTTGATTCTTTCATTTCAAAGGTTGATCATTTTATCCTAAGTCTTGTTTAATTAAAAGAAAATCTCCTTTTAATTAAACAAAATAAGTCGCCATTTAATTAAAAGAAAATCTCTCTGTTAATTTAATTTAATATTTTCCATTTAATTAAAAGAACTTGCTCCCTTTTAATTAAGTAAATCCTAGGTGAAAAAGGAAATGAAATAAATAAAAATTAAATAAATTCCTTTTTCCTTACCTCATTTAATTATTCTCCTCTTTTCTCATTGGTGGAATTTTGTCTCACATGGATCAAACTCTATTATCCCATATTGGTTGTGAGAAGCTTCCCACTTCCACATTTTTCTTTATGAGGGAGAGCCCTCTCCTTGTTTTTTATATCCATTATTATGCTATTGTTATGCTATAGGTTTGGAGAGCGATTTTTGAAGGAGTTTAAATACTAAATCTTTTTGTGGAGAACTTCTATATTCTTGTCTTTTTCTCGCATGCATCCATGGCTTCCATCATCATGATCCATCCCCACATTTTCATATTAGCTTAGATCCATATTTGTTTTCATAGATTAATATGGCATTTTTATTTCCCTTCATAGATTAGGTTTCTTTTCTTGCATTGCTTTGCATTGTCATCATTTAGGTTATCTTGCATCTTCATTTCCATGCATATTTTGGATCCTTGAATCTCTTTTTTCATGGTGTACTTGCATGGGCACAAACTAGGTCAAACTAAGGGCCTCCATTACAAACCCTTGCACTCCATGAATAGAGAGCTATGAGCTACCATTTGAGACCTCATTCTTGAGCAATCTTGGATACAATGACTCATAGAAGTGTGCCCACATTTTAGGCATACAAGTTCAACCCCATTTTGAACCCTATATCCCCTACTTAATAGGTGGCTTCTTAGAAGTGTAGGATGGGAGGTGAATTTCCATAGTTTATGTGTAAGTGTTTTGCAGGTTTTGTGCTCTTGTGATACAAAAGAAGCTATGGTTATTCCCTTGTATTGGAGTTGAAAAATAAAGATTTTCCTTTAAGTAATATTTTGAAAATTATGAATCTTCCTTCATGCCCTTTGAGTATTGTATTGTAATGAGGTAATCTCCATGGTTGTTTGAATAATGTGTAGATCTCTCTTTTATATATATTATCATAAAGGATGGACTCACAAAAGAAATGAGGAAGTTTGGATCTTAAGATATGTTTTTGTATATTCATTTAAATGTAATGATATAAAAGGGTAGTAGTAGCATGATAGTCATTGGTAAATGTAAAAAGATCCATTTACAAAAGAAAATTATTGTTGACACACAAAATGATCTTGTAAATTTAGCATCACACTTATTTTTTAATTATGAATCAATAAAGGAAAGTTCATCTCCAAAAAATGGTTCATATAAAGAAGTTTTAGTTCAATAGAAAATATCATTTTTAAGTTCTCCAATTGATAGATAAGAATGATCTATTTTCTTCCCATTGGGTCTTGTTCAAATAAAAATGTTTGTGTCCAACTTATTATTGTAGGTAGTTGTAATAGAATTCTTACCTAGGTTTGGTAATAGAATGTATGGTAACTATCAAATAAAGCCCCATCACAACATAGATGCCTAGAGAAAACAAATTAATAGATAATATGACCTAAATCCACCATAAGAACATTATCCTATAAGTCCAAAATCACTCTCTGGATTTTGTATGAGACAAAAAAATAAAAGATATAGTCAGATTAATATTATAGACCAATATTATAATCAGATGGAATATAGTTGGGCTCTCTTATATAGAAAAGAAAAAGAATAATTTATCTTACTTGAACAACAAGGATAAAATATTACTACGATGAGAAAAAAGGAAGATTATCAACCTAAGCATGTGTGTTGAGATTGACATCTCATTATAATCCAAAAGAAAATAATAATAAAAATAATATCTTATGTACAATAAGACATATTCCCTATGCATCACCAGTAATCAAAATGCCCTTGGGAACAACACTTAATCCTTTTAAAAATAAAAGACAACTAACCAAAAAAAATTTTGCATTAAATGGAGTTGAGATGCTTTGGAATGCAAATCACATTGCTCCAATCCCTAACCACACATGTATCGGTTCTCTTCACACCTTTCAAGGTCTCCTTCACCACTTTCCACTCTATCTTCCTTCATTCATGTGAGGGCTGGAGAAGGAATAGTAGGGAGGGTAGGATTGGTAAGGAAAATGCAGATTTTGGGGTTAGTAAATGCATAAAGGGGATAGAAGTTAGAGCTAGCATGGGATATCTAGTGAAGCGGGTTTTCTTGTTAGTAAGGGGATGAGTATTAGGGATGAGTCAAAAAAAAAGAGTGTGCTTTAGTTCATAGAAATAGGAAAATATTACAAATTAAAGTTAGCAAATAGCATTTAGATAATTAGAGTTTATAGTGTAGTAATTGATAAGTATGAATGTGTTAATAGTTAGAGTTGGATTATATAATAGTTGTGGTTAGTAGTTAGTTTAGTTAATGTCTGTAAAAGAGTATGTGTATTTTAGTAGTGGATTGATAAGAGGAAGGCATTCTTAGTGACTAGATAAGGGATGTAATGAAGGGTGGGTTAGTGGTTTAAATGTAAAAATAAATAAAATTATTTGGTGGGATATATAGATTATATTCTATAGCTATGTTGGTATTGGAGTAAATAGTGTCAAGCGAAAAGTTAGTAATAATATAATATTGAAAATGAATATAGTATAGTAAGTAGATAATGATTGTTGATAAATAGTGTATGGTGAGTTAATTAGTAAGAGTATAAGATAGATAGTTGGGACTAGTTAGTAACATAGAAATTGTGGGTAATTAATATCCAAATCTAATACTCTTGAGTTTTTGGTTAATGATGTAATCAAATTAGCAATTAGATAAGATTATAAATGGGTGAAATAAATGATAGGTGAAAAATAGGTTTTTGCTAGTTGATAATTCTAGTAGAATAATTAGTAAATAAATTTCATAGCATGACTAGTAGTTTATTTGTGTTGTTGGTGTTTGATTAAATAATAAAGTGTAAGTGTATTAATACTAGTAGACATTAGTAGTACATAATTAAAGGGTCAATATCCCTATAGTAATGTAAGGGTTTATATTACATTGTCATGATAATTACTCTATGCTCTAGTGTTGTAATGTTAAATTTGCATGCAAATACTATACATGCCAATAACCTATGAAATGTGTACTTAGAATGTAAGAGTTGATTAAAACATTTATTTTGAGATATGAAAATTCAAATAGAAAATAAATGAATCGAGGTTTTCTTAAAATTTTTGGAAATAAATACATGGAGAACAAATATGATTATCTATCATCAATACATCAGCTTTATTAAGTTGTAAACCTACATAAAGACTTGATATTCTACATCTATGAATATGATGTTACTTCCAGGATAGTTATGGGAATAAAAGTGATATTGCTTATTAATACGTACACGACAAGGCCTTTGGGAAAGCCTATTTCTCTGGAAGCAATTATAATCTAGCCCAAATGTCATAACTTGAACTCTAATAAATGATATATGATCTTCCATTAAGCTATCTAAGTAATGATGCAAAAGTTCAGATGAGGGAATCATATGACAATGTCACCAAACTATTTGATAACCTTGTTGCAATATGCACATGTCAACATGTGATACCTTATGTTTAGCTTCAAAAAAATAAAAAATAAAAAAATGCAATTGTGTTTTTTCCCTGTAATTTTGGGAATGACATCCTATTATTTACGTATTCCTCAACATCATCAGGTTCTAATTTTGAAATAAAATAAATATAGATTTACAAGGAAATCAAGTTCTAATCTTTCATAGGGTGGGTCTCAAATCGGTGTTGTTAATAGACTTTGGAGGCCACTTTTTTAGAGAGACCTGCATTTTTTGGTCAGTTGTCCACTGCTTTGGACATTCATGGCCAATTTTTCTCAAGAGCTTGCATTCTATGTTTAGTTGAAATGGTGAGAACGATGACTATTGGAGGTGTTATAGAAAATTGAGATGCATTTACAAAGAGATGTGTCTAAAGAATAGAACACAAGCTCATAGATCACAATGTCACCTTGCATGTTTGTTCCATATTTCTTAAGAAAAGTATTCCATTTTATTGTCCAATAGTTATATTGCATTCATAGAGGGTCCCACCAACACCATTTGATAGGTTTAGGGATATACTTTAATTTCCATGGCTATAGTGAAAACTACCATGATCTTTATATTTATTATATTTGTGTCATGTTTTCTTATATGCTCATTAAATGATCTTTGACATCATATGGAAACCTAAATTGATTCAATGTATATTAGATCTGATGCCTTATCACTTCCATTTAACACTAGATAGAAACAAATATGGTTTCTAAAAAAATGTTAGAAAAGGCATTGTGACTTGCTATAGATGGTAATTTATGATTGCCAAAGTGGAAATGAGAGCACCACAGTCTGTTGGTTGTGCCTCCACACCAACAACACTAATCAGAGAACATTATGGCCAGGAAAGCCACTGTTGTCATTTTTTTTACCATAAATAACATCATAGAAAACATTAACTTGAAAACCAAAGGGGACCAAAGCTCTGGGAACAAAAAAGAGTCAAGAGCTTAGATTATCAAAATGCAAATGGATTCTATAGAAGGAATTTTAGAGGTATCAAAAATTATATATAGGTTGATTTAGGATAACATTATTTCAAAGACTTTGGATATAATCACCCTCAATCATTTGTTTTGAGTGAGCTTAGAAGTAAAATGAATTGTAAAATGTAATGTTGTTATCAAGTTAACTTCACTTTTTATTAGTTGTTTTTGTCTAAAATAGGGATCTATGTTTTAGGGTTTCTTTTAGCCAAGAGTTGTAGGACTAGTTTCAAAAACCATTATTATTATCATGAAATAGACTACAATAATATAACCAAATATTTGAAGTATATTATATCATAAACTCTTTTTTGGAAGATACTTTGTTTAGGTAGAGCCCTAGACACCAACTAATGAAATGCATCATTTATTTAAATCATGAAGATCAAACAAAAGACTCTATGTTTTTTATTTTCTATCAAGGTGCAAGAATGCTAAAGGGAGTAGTTGTTTATGATGTTATGTAATTTTATCTGTTTCACTTGCTAGAGAGTGGAGTTTTCAAAATACAATTGAAATAAAGTTGTTCTTTATCATATTATTTTATTTTTTGTTGGTAATATATTACTCTATTCACTCTCTCGAAAATTCTATTGAATTTTCTCCAATCACCATAAATTATTTTTAAGTAATTCAAACATTTCTAAAAAAAATTAATTTATTTATAAATTTTATATACTAATAAACTAGCTTATATATACTCTATCATATATATATATATATATATATATATATATATATATATATATATATATATATAAGCTAGTAGTAGTGATATGAAATACAAATCAAATCATTATTTGGTTGTAATTTTATATCCAATAATTTTTCTTATTAATCTTTTTAAATAGTTTTATAATAAGATTTTCCCTATAGTGTGATGGTGACATGATGATTGTATTAATCTGCAAACTAAGGTTCAAATCTCAAATGGATTATTGTTTATTCATATTTCAATATATTTTGTGAAATATAATTTCAAATAATGTAATTTAACAACTTTAAATAATTTAAGTAATACATATATATTGCAAATAGAACTCTTAAAATTTTGACACCAATTTATTTTCAGTGATTGTATTTTATTGCTCTAATTTATAGGTTTTATTATTTGAATAATATTTTATCATATGATTATTTAAAGATAATTATATTTTTAGTTTTTTTTGTAAACACATTACATCCATTATATTGAAATAAAATAAATACGAAGTCATAAAAATTATCAAAAAAAATGCACTATATATTTCCCATTAAGAGACAAGTTTTTTTTAATTTTTTAAATTTAAATATTTAATAATATTTCTAATTGATCTTTGATGCCTATTCAATGTAACATTCAAATATTTAAATAATTTATTAATTATGAATTCACTCACTTTCTACAATAATTTTCTAACTATACATTCAACTAAATTAGATGAATGAAATATATGTAACAAACTAACAACTTATATTCCATAAAGTCAAAACAAATATAAGTAAATACTTCAAAAAAAAGAAAAGAAAAAAAAAAATACATGCTAGTTAAAAATATTACACAAAGGAAACCAAATTTTATTCTATAGATATGTTGTTTTTTAATCATGACATTAGATACTAGCATTTTACTAAGTTTCTTCCAAACAAATGGAAACAAATAAGAAAGGAAAACTACATTTCCTTTCCCTTCAATGGACTATGTATTATTAGGTCTCTATTGGCTTTACAAAGATTAGATAATTGAGTGCTACTTTATCTATGAGAAATGATAAAGTCTACCATGCCATACGACCAAGGTATTTTCACAACAATGCCTTATAATATATATTGATATTCAATATAACAACGTTTATTAATATACCAAAACAAAACAAAAAGATAGGATTTGTGTTTCTATCTTCATGATAGAATGCAGATTTTACTTATTACTAACATTAAAAATATCTAGCAAGCCAAGGCAGAAGACCTTCTTAGATGGCTCCTTAGTAAAATCATTTGATCCAACCACTTCAACCATCTTTTAGAGTCAATCTATGTTAGTTTTAGGTAGCTTTGATAACTATTCATCTATATGTGATTAATTGGAAAATAATTGGTAGAGTTATGACAAATATTTGTTAATTAATTGACTCTGTGTAGAAACCACTAGTAACCTATTGGTTATGTTGTTTTAATCAAGAAGTAACTAGAAACTTCTTGGTTGAGTTGTCTTGATCAAGAAGCAACTAGAAACATCTTGGTTAAGTAGTATAAAAGGGGTTCAAGGGAGGCATTTGGAGACCATAATAGAATAGAAAACAACAAGAGTTATAGAAGCATTTGTAGTGGTAGCAAATGAGTTTGCGGTGATAGCAAACAATCTTGTAGTGTTAGCAAGGGTACAATGATAGTGTTAGGGATAGCAATGGGGAATATAAGTAGGAGAAATTAGGAGCTTGTCTGAATTTTTCTAGTGAGAAGCAAGGAATTTTGTATCTCTTGATTTGTTGAAGTTAATATATTTTCCATCTATAGAACTGAGTTTTCCTTAGGGATTTTTCCAAGGATAATTTGTCTGAAAACATTGTGTTCTTTGTGTTCTAAATTTCTTTCTTTATTTTTTTTATGAAATTGTACTTGTGTTATTTTTCAATATTAGTTGGGAATTTATTTTTGACGGTTTAATAATCATTTATGATAGGATATTAATAATCAGTGACTACAATAGTGTTAATTTTTATATGATATCAGAGCGTTGTTGAGGGTAGAAGAGTTTTTCCCTAGGAAAGAAATTAAGGATTTATATAATCTACTGTAATCTCTTCAGAATTATTATTGCTTTAATCCCTTGAGATGGCTTCGGCCAGTTTGAGAGATCATGGCAGATTGGATGATGCCTCAAATTTTGGTGTCTGGAAGGCCGAACTTTCTTCATGTTTGGAAGAGAATGGTATCAAATATTATGTTACCACTAGTATAGTTGTACCTACAAATGCTACATAGCTTGCAACATACAAGAAGGAATATTCCAAGTTGAGGAGGATTATCCTTGATGGTGTCAAGGATAATATTGTTCCACATATCTTCTAGCTAGATACAACAAAGATATGGGATGCCATTTTGAATCTATACTAGAATGATACCAGAAATAGGAAGATTGTTCTTAGAGAGAATCAAAAGAATACCCAAATGAACTAGGGAGAAGGCATTAAAAGTTACCTCACCAAGCTTAGACTTGTCAAGGATGAGTTAGTAGCTATTGGAGATCGCCCCAATTATGATGAGCTAGTAAGAATAACCTAAATGAGTTTTCTAAATAGCGGAGTGTCTTTTTTCAAGTTGTTAGCAGACAAGATACCTTACCAAGTTAGTATCAAGTATGTACTAATTTCACCTAGGAGGAATTTAGACAAATTCTTATCAATGGGGCGAACAAGAGTCTAGAAAAGCTAGGTGGACAGGAGAATTTTGTCCTAGTAGGGAAAGGGAAAGAAAAGAAGGGATCTGGCAAAGGATTGAATTCACAAAGTGGGAAGAAGAAGAAGGACCTTTCTAAGCTAAAGTGCTTTGGTTGTAATGAGTATGGTCAATATGTTAGTGATTGTCCAAGAAGGAAGAAGGAAAAGGAGCAGGTGGCAACTTTAGTAAGTGTAGAAGAACTCTCTAGAAGAATGAAATATGAGTTTGCACTCATAGCTTGTATGGTAAGCTCAACCTCACAGACTATCTATATGCTATCTAGTATATAGATAGTGGGGTGTCATGTCATATGAAATGAGTTAGAGAGTGATTCTCTAGTTATAAGGAGGAGAACACCAATATCTATATTTCTATGGGACACTTGTCCAAACTCAACCTAGTTGGGAAAGAGATCATTCAGTTTCAAATGTAGAATGGAAAGATAATTCCAATTGACGATGTGTTGCATGTGTGAAGATTAGGTGTGGATTTGATTTCCATGTCTATTCTTTAGGATAGCAAGTATAATGTACTCTTTAGAAGGACACGTGTGTTGATTAAGCACAAGGATTGGAAATCTCCCATAATTGTTGGAGTTATGAGTGGTTGCCTTTATAGTTTGTAGTTTAATACTCCTAAGGTACTCATGAGAACTAGTAATCTTAGAGATCTTCGAGAGCTATGGCATAGGAGGATGGGCCATATTCATCATGGAGCATTCAAATTGCCTCATGAGATAGTGAAAGGTGTTCCAGAGGTCAACACAGAGCATGATGATGTATGTAAAGGATGCATGTTCGGGAAGTTTACAAAAACATATTTTCCAAGGAGTGACACCAGATCTAAAGGTGTTCTTGATCTAGTACATTCAAATGAATGTGGACTGATGTCAACAAAGTCTGTCAGAGGATATGAGCACTATGTTACTTTTATCGATGATTTTTCCAAGAAGACCTGGATATAGTTCTTGAAGAAAAAGGATGAAGTTTTCAGTCGGTTCCAAGATTTCAAGGCTCTAGTGGGGAACTTAATAGGAAAGAAGATAAAGGTTCTTCAGTCAAATAATAGAGCTAAGTAGAAAGGAAATAACTTCTAGGAAATCTGTACTAGGGAAGGAATCAAGTGATAGTGGATAGTTCCTTGCAATCCATAGACACATGGAGTTGTTGAGAAGAAGAACACTTCTATATCAAAGGTAGAAATATCTATGATACATGACTAGGATATGCCCCACTACTTATGGGTAGAAGCATGTAGTACAACAATCTACATTTAGAATAGGGTTCTGCATAAGGTGCTATGGAGGATGATACTAGAGGAAGCTTTCATAGGAAAGAAGCCTGATGTTATCCATTTTAGAATATTTGGGAGTTTGACATATTGTCATATTCCAGGTGATACATGTACCAAGTTAGATCAGACTATAGAGAGGGGGTACTTTGTTGGGTACAATGAAACCTCAAAGGCATATAGGAATTTTATCCCTAAGACTAGAATAATTATTTTTAGACATGATGTTACGTTCATGGTAGACAAGGCATTTAAAAGGTCTAGAGATTTTCTAGTAGATGATTAGAGTGAGTAGCCAGAATAAGCTCTAAGGCCTAGTTAAAGGTAGCAAAGCACAAGTAAAGTTATTGATACAAGTGTCGGCTTAGGTGGTGAAGTTTCACAAAGGGAGCTACAAGTGCAATAGGAAATGCAAGAAGACTTAAAGGTTGATATTTCATCCTCTACAGTTGACAACAAGAATTGTGAGGTTCAAGAGAAACAAAGGGATACTTAGGAGTTTGTGGGACCTCCTAGGAAGAGTACTAGATGGTGGAGACAACCAACCAAGTTCAATGACTATGTGGCATTAGTTAGTCAGTTGGTAGATAGTGAACCTTCTAGTTATCATAAGGTTGAACGACATCAAGTATGGCAGGATGCTATAGTTGAGGAGTATAACTCAATAATGTAGAATGATGTGTGGGAGGTACTTCCTAGACCAACAAATAGAGCAGTAGTTGGATCACACTAGATCTATAACATAAAGCACAATGTAGATGGTAGTATCAAAAGATATAGGACAAGGTTTGTGGCCAAGGGGTTCTTTCAGAAGGAGGGAATAGACTATGAGGAGACATTTTCTCTAGTGGCTAGGTATACTTCTAGATGAGTTATGATCTCATTTGCATCAAAGATGGGTTGACAGATCCATCAAACGGATGTCAAAACAACATTCCATAATAGTGAGTTAAAGAAGGAGGCATATATAGAGGAACCAAAAGGCTTTGTAGCACACAATAAAGAGACCCATGTGTGCAAATTGATGAGAGAATTGTATGGACTTAAGTAGGCTCCTAGAGCATCGTATGAGTGCATTGACACATACTTGCAGGAAATGGGCTTTGTGAAGAGTGAAGTAGATGCTAATTGAGCTACTATTTGGTAGTTGGTGAGATTCCCATTCTTATTCTTTATGTGGATGAATTATTTCTTACAAGTTCACTAGGGCTCATAGAAGACTACAAGAGAGACCTTGCAGAAGAGTTTGAGATGAAGGACATAGGGCTCATGCAATACTTTCTAGGCACGGATGTGTGGCAGACAGATGGAGAGATTTTCCTTGGTCAAGGGAAATATTGCATTTAAATCTTGAAGAGACTTAGAATAAAGGAAATTGCAAAGCCATGTCTACACCCATGATCACGAATTGGAGGAGGGTAGATACATTTATGGAGAAGGATGTAGATCCCACCTTATACAAAATAGTTGATAGGTTCACTTATGTATTTGGTCAAGAGTAGGCCACATATAGCATTTGTAGTAAGCTCTCTTAGTCAGTTCATGGTTGTACTAAAAAGAATGCATTGGATAGCGACCAAGCATGTGTTGCATTACTTGCATTTTATAGTTGAGTATGCGATCAGATATGTTCAAGGTGAAGGTATCAGGTTGATGGGCTATACTAACACAGATCGGCCAGGAAGTAAAATGGACAAATGGAGCACTTTAGTGTTGGGTGATGCGACGCGCTCTCCTACCCACAGGTGGTTAATTATGTGGTGTTCCATGTTCACTAACAGTCATGGCTTTTGGTGCAATGGCAAATGGGCCCTACAATTGGTATCAGAGCCTGGTTTTGGCTTGGTCATGGGTTTAAATCTCCCCGGTGCCTTCCTGACCCACGTAAGCACCTAGTATGCACGTCGAGGGGGAGATTGTTGGGTGATGCGACGTGCTCCCCTACCCACAGGTGGTTAATTATGTGGTGTTTCATGTTCACTAATAGTCATGGCTTTTGGTGCAACGGAAAATGGGCCCAACATTTAGGCTATTGTTTTAGTTTGGAATCATGAGTTGTATCTTGGTTCAATAGGAAGCAAAAATGTGTGGTTCTGAGTTTAGTAGAAGTAGAATACATAGTAGCTAGTATGATGACATGTGAAGCTATATGGCTTCAGCAGTTGTTAGTAGCATTTTTTGGTCAGAAGGTTGAGACTACTATGATACACTGTGACAATCAGAGTTGCATCAAGTTGTCTGAAAATCTAGTGTTTCATGATAGGTCTAAAAATATAGATATTAGATATCACTTCATTAGAGATTGTGTATAATGGGGGTTATTTAGCTATAGTATGTATACTTATAGAGGAGCAGGTAGTAGACATTTTGACAAAGGCATTAGGGAAGGTCAAATTCATCTTCTTCAGAGATAAGTTGGGTGTTATGTAGAACAACTTCCTTTGTTAGAGGGAGTGTTACTTTTAGGCAGCTTGGATAGTTGCTTTTCCATATGTGATTAATTGGAAAATAATTATTAGAGTTACGAAAAATATTTGTTAATTAATTGACTCCTTCTAGAAGTCACTAATGACCTATTGGTTAGGTTGTTTTAATCAAGAAACAACTAGAAACTTCTTGGTTATGAAACATCTAAAAACTTCTTTGTTGAGTTGTCTTAATAAAGAAGCAACTAGAAACCTCTTGGTTAAGTATTATAAAACGGGGTCAAGGGAGGCATTTGGAGAATAGAATAGAACAAAGAACAACAAGAGTTATAGAAGCATTTGCAATGTTAGCAAATGAGTTTGCAATGATAGCAAATAGTCTTTCAGTGTTAGCAAGGGCACAGTGATAGTGCTGGGGATAGTAGTGGAGAATATCAAATATGAGAAATTAGAAGGTTGTCTAAATTCTGCTAGTGAGAGGTAAAGAATTTTTTTATCTCTTGATTTGTTGAAGTTAATATGTTTTCCATCTATAGAACTAATTTTCCCTTAGGGGTTTTTCTAGAGACAATTTGGCTGAAAACATTGTGTGTTCTTAATTTTTTTTGTATTTTATTGGTGAATTTGTTGTTGTGTTATTTTTTTATATCAGTTGGAAATTTATTTTGGATAGTTTAATAATCATTTACGATAGGAGATTAATAATTAGTGGCTGCAATAGTGTTAAATTTTCACAACCTATTTCTTCAAGAAGATAATCTTAAATTAGATATGCACAAAACAAAGAATACGAAAATACAAAAAAAAAAGAAACAAAAAAATAAAAATAAAAAATTCTTGACATAAACTAAACAATGAGTTAAAGAAAAAATTAAAGTGCAGTTCTCATCTTTGCAACAAAGTAACATTCAAGAAGCATAATGAGAGTTTTTATGATTTCTGCACAATGGGAAAACCTACTTCCTGTACACTTTTAGAGGTCAAATCCCCACAAGTCTCCTAGCTACATTAGCTAAACAATTTACAAAAGTAGAAGTGGTCTAAGGCTTGCAAATAGTATATCTTCAATGAGTTGTTTTGTTTTGTTTTGTTTTTGTTTTTTTTTTCCTATTTTTCTTTTAATATCATTAATATTTATTTTCTCCATGTAACTCTCATGATATGCATGTATGCAAAATGTGGTAACAATGATAGACCACATGAACTACTTAACAAATGCCAACTGTTAGGGGTTTGAAGAGGATACCAACATTCTACTTGAATTCACTATTTTTTCTTCCAAAAATAAAATAGACTATCGGAAACAGCAATACAACCAATCAAAAATAAAAAAGCTATTTTGTACAATAATAGATTTTCAGCTAACCATAAGTTAACTGGAAAATATAAATCTATAGATGGTTATCAATTGCAGATTAATCCGAACTTGTTGTTATAAGTACTATTGTATTACTTTTTGAATTGCCAATGTTAACTAGTGATTAAATGAATTGTAGTTAACCAATCAAATTTTTATATATTTAATCTTTTATTAGAAATAATTTATTTCTAAAATATAGATGCTAAATTTTTAACTTTACAAATTGTGTAAATTAGTTTTCTTTGTTTTAATTGGATGAATCAATTTAAGCATTATATGCAGATTTAAATATGATATTCTATAAAATATATTTAAATCTTAGGTGAGATTAATGTGTTGGTATAATTGATTCTTACATCATGAGCAACTATGTAGTTGATGAATCAATTATAATACATGTTTTAAAATATGTATAAAAAAATTACAATAGAATATTAAAGATAAGAGGAAATGGATCGCCTAGGTGATTGAACATTGCACCAAACCCTACCTTTGAAAATATTTTATTTTGCTTATTTATGCGTCCCAATCAGAAAGAGGCAGCGTAGGCAGCGGCCATGTGTGCAATTTAAGCAGATGTATTATTATTATTTCTATAATCAGAGGTATTTTAATCTCATTCTTGCAATGAAGGAATCTGCAACCCAGTAACAATTGAAAGAGACGGAAGTGAGCTGTCGCCATTCATTTAATTGGAATTTCAAATTTCAGAACATACCAATTAACCGATATTAAATACAGGGTGATATACATTTAACTGTAAATATTCCTAGTTAATGGATTAACACTAGGTTAATATTAAACAATAAACAATAAGGAATTTTGACAGCTCATCCAGAATAGCTAGATAGTGTTGCTTGAGCGACTAGCCAGGATATTCATTAGATACCTTTCACTCCATGTCCCTACTTATTGTTAAGATGATGCAACGGCTATAAATAAATAATTGGTAATTCAATATTCTTTTATCTCTGCATTGTCACATACAACTATTCTATTATTGTATTATCGTATTTGGAGATAAGTTGATGTTAACTAGTAATTAATATTTTCTTTTTCAATCAATCAAATGTTTTATAATGTTTATATATCAATTTTTTTATGTTTTAACATCATTAAAATTATTTTACTATATTTGAAATCTTATAAGAATAGATTTCTGGGAAGCACTATGTCTACAATAAAGACAATATTTTAGGATGCACACGTATTACAAAAATAATTTTATAAATTAAAAATTATCTTTATATTTTTATCTTTAAAATATGTTATTTTTCAAATATTTATATACATATGATACTTTTTTATTTTTTAAAAGCATATGTAAAATTTTCATGTAAAATATAAAATAATATTCAAATATTAAAATATAATGAAATATTAATTTAATAATATTAAATTTTGTATTACAATTAATTTAATTTTTGTCTTACAATTATTAAAAAAATTTGGTTGATCTATGTGGCACATGTTATTATAAAGTATTGTGTTCGGGAGTAAAAGATCATACGTTGATTATAACAAATAGATTGCCTCCAAATAGTTTCAAGTTATGTGTTCTTTATGCCTAAGTCACATGGTTTGCCAAATTTCATCTTTTTGATTCAAATTTCAGTGAATTTTAACTCTTTCCGAATGTCATCTAAATTTTATGAATTTTCACATAATACTATAATTTAATATAATATTATTTAATTTTAAACTGATATTGAGTTATTTAGTTAAATTATTTTAACAATTTTGTGGATATATTAGTAATATTTAAAAATATATAAATATATATAACTAAATTTTAATGTTGATTTTGTTTTTTGAACTTTTACCCTTGCCAGATTTCATTCGAATTTTTATGATGGATGAACTTGAATTCGAATTCGAACCTTATGACTTAGCTTTATGCAATGTATGTGAAGGTTGCATAAAACAAGAAGAGCAGAGATTTAAGGGTCCTAAATTAACATGCAAGGTAAAGTATATTTCACTAGTATGGAAGAATTTCATTAGCTTTGAAAAAGACGTGTTTCTATTTAATGTAGTACATAATTATTTTCAAATTATGAGAAAATTGCTCTTGAGTATCTCTATCTAATTCATTTATTTTAGTATCATTTAGATATATTTGTTTTGTATGTAACTTTATATGTTTTTTCAATAATTTTTTTATTTTGCATTACTATAATTGTAGTTGTCATTTTATTTTTTTATTTTGATATTTTTGGTATACTTGAACTATATTATTTGTCTTATATCATAGTTTGGTGGATGTAATTATATTTTAATTTACATTGTTTGTTCTAATTTAGTACATGAATTTGATATTTTTAGAGTTCATTTTGGTACTTTCAATCACTATTCAATACATGTAAATCAATAATTATTTTAATACATATTTAGTATGTTCATTCATTCTTCAATAAATGTTTTAGATCATTTATATACTATTTTGTTTTGTCTAAACTATCCCAGGTAATAACTAAAAAATATTTATTTACTATTTTACATTTATTTTAATTAAAGAAATTTCTATCCATAGTTTACTATATAATCAAATTTGATAAACTATTTTAGTTTTTTTGGTTAATTGTTAATGCTAATTGAGTGTTGTAGTTCATTTCTTAGTTTTGTAGTTCAAATGTAAAAATATGAAAAATATGCTTGTCAAAATATTAGGTACAAATGCTAAAATAGAAGGTCATAGAAAAGAAAGCAGATAAGTTAGTACTTTAGCTTGGAAAATGGAAGACGTGTATAGCAAAATGTTTGAAATATTTAAATAGTAAAGAAGCACATTCATAAATGAATAGAAATAAACAAATAAATTAATGAAAAAAGTAACTTCATGAAAAATGTTAGAAGATAGAAGAAGAGAAATTAACTGCAAAAAGAGGGGTAAAAATTTATTAAGACAGAAAGGAATACAACAAGGAGAGCTCAACAAGGAGCTCGATCCTAAGCAACAAGATCATCAAATTCTTGCACTATCTCAAAGGACAGTTGCCTCCTATCCCTAATATTTCAACCCGGATCATGACTAGATGCCCATTTGGCTAAACAATCAGTAGTTCTATTCCATTCACGAGGAATATACATGAACCTAATGAACTGAAAAGAGGAAGAGAAGAAAAGAATCTGCTTAACAACAATGGCCAGCTGCCAACTAACATCCTCAAGCTCTTGCGAAGAAAGCATGTTCACCACCACCTAGGAATCAGACTCACAGATAATCTTACTCCATCCCCGCAAGCAACACTGTTCCACAACATATAAAATAGCCTGAGCTTCCATGAGATTGTTAGTATAATCACCCTTATGAACTGAGAAGAAAAATTTAACATCCCCAGAACTACAACGAGCCACACCGCTAATACCAGCCGGACCAGGATTCCCATGGGAAGAGCCATCAGTGTTAATTTTTAGAACTCCACAAGGAGGAGGAGTCCAGTGCCCCATCCCAGTTAACCAAACCCTTCCTCTGATGGTGAAGCTTCCTGGACATAGAAGGAAACCTATGAGCTGCAGCCCCATCCTGTAGATGAAAATTGAGGGGATTATAGATAGCAAGATCAACTGGATCCATACCCCCATCAACCTCACACTTCACAAGAATAGTTTCTTGAAGAGAATGTGATATTTTCCACCAAAGATGCAAAACACCAAGCTGAACATCTTGAAATATGCGACGATTCCTCTCCAACCAGATATGCCAAAGCATGAAAGATGGGCCGGCAATCCAAGCAACATGGAGAAAAGAAGACTTGGAGGGAGCAGTACCCAAGCGGGCCCAGAACTCAGGCAAAGAGGAAGCATGCTGACAAGAGAAACCCCAAGCGCGCCACCAAAGGTGCCATATCTGAGTAGAATAGGAGCAATGGAAGAACAGATGGGAGACAGACTCCTCTCCATTACCACACAAAACACAATAAGAGGGGCCCTAAAATCCACGTTTACAAAGATTATCCTAGGTAAGACAACGGTTGTGAGCCACTAGCCACATGAAAAAATTGCACTTGGACCAAGAAACTTTATTCCAAACTTGCTTCCACCAAGGGACCTCAGCATCCCCAAATAATTGTCTAGTTATCTCCTGATACCCAGCAGAGACATGATATTTACCAGACAAGGTACCGCCCCAAGCCAAAACATCTGGACCAAGCAAAGAAGAACACTCTCTAGAGGCCAGAATTTGAGAAAGCTCCTGATGATCCATGTCTATACCTCCAAGAGGCCAATCAGAAGAATGTTTCCATCTGTAACCAATAATAGGTCCCAATTGATAAGGAGTCTTCTAATGAGCCACTTTATCCCATCCAGTGGCAAGAAAAGAGTCACAAAGAGGTTGAAGATGAGGGTATATAGATAAAATGGAAGGGAATCCATCCCAAGCATCAGACCAAAACAAAGCCTGAGAAACTCCTTTACATATCCAAAATAGACCCCTCTTTACCAACATCGCACCTGTCTTCAAAGTATGCCAAACCATTGAGCCACGACCTTCAAGAGGAAGTGTAGAAACAGAGCAAGGATCAGCACCATGAAAATATATTTATGAGTGATAATACGAGCCCAAAGTTGATGTTGTCCAGAGCACCATCGCCAATAAAGTTTAGCAACCAAAGCTTGACTACTCAATAGAGCAGATCGAAGACCAAGACCACCCTCCTTTTTAGGCCTACAAACAGTTGCCCAATTAACCAAGCTCCATTTAGTACTACGCAAATTACCACTCCAAAGGAATCGTCGAGAAAGAGCATCAAACTCCTTGAGAAAGTAAATAGGTGCAGTGTGAACCATGCTTCGATAAGTAGGAAGAGCTTGGATAACAGCTTGAAGAAGAGTAACACGGGCAGCAGTAGAAAGCCATCTATGAGTCCAATGATTTACCTTATCCTGAAGCTTGGTAATCAAATTTTGCCATAAGAGACCTGGCTGCCCAGAAACAGCAATAGGGATGCCAAGATAAGTCAAAGGAAGTGATCCTATCTAAAATCGTAGGATACCAACAATCCTGTGCTGAATAGAATCAGGAGTGTTAAAAAAGTAAATAGAAGATTTGTGCTCATTAACTTTCTGGCCTGAAGCTGCTAAATAGATGTCCAAAACATGTCGAAAGGCTTTAGCTTTCTTGATTCTAGCAAGACCAACAAGAGCAGAATCATCAACAAATTGAAGATGGGAAAGAGAAGGTAAGCCATTACCCCACCACCAGCCTTGAATAGAATTCTGGGACACCTTATGCTTAATGAATTTTCCCAAGCCTTCAGCCATGATGATGAATAGATATGGGGAGAGAGGGTCACCCTGGCGGAGGCCTCTAGAAGCACCAAATAGTTGAGAAGGTTGACCATTAATAAGAACAGAAAAAGAGGCAGAAGTAACACAAGTCATAATCCAACTCACCCAGTCAGAGCTAAATCCAAAAGAAAGAAGAATACTCCTTAGGAAGCTCCATTTAACTCTATCGTAGGCCTTAGCCATATCCAGCTTAACAAACATGGCTCTCTCCCTTGAAGTAGCCATAGAGTGAATAGCCTCAGTAGCAATAACCACCCCATACAAAATTTGTCTGCCAGCAACAAAACCACCTTGTTCTTCTCAGCAATCAACTTAGTAATAAATTTGTAAACCACATTACATAAGGCAATTGGTCTAAAAAACTCCAATTGATTAGCACCCTCTCTCTTAGGAATAAGAGTCAAGAATGTAGAGTTCAAAGCTCGAAGCATCTACTTGCTAGCATAGGATTCTTTAACCAGCTCCAACAAATCATGATTAATGATGTCCCAAAATTCCTGAAAGAATTCAACTGGAAAGCCATCAGGACTAGGAGCCTTCCCCTTAGGCATGCCAAAGACCACCTCCTCCAGCTCTTCCAAAGAAATATGATGCATGAGATAATCATTCATTTCCTGAGTGATAAGGGAAGGAATACAGGACAAAATAAGATTTTCTTCATTATCAGTAGGAGGAGAGTCCTCAGAGAAGAGGGTAGAGAAGTACCAAATAGCCTCCTGGAACAAAGCTGGCAAGGAATTCAGTTGGATACCTTGAGAATTAACCAAAGAAGAGATAGTGCTTTGATTCCGGCGAGATTGCACTATTTTATGGAAAAAGGCAGTGTTACGATCACCTTCCTGGAGCCAATCAACTCTAGCCTTTTGCTTCCAAAAAATTTCCTCTTGAAGTTCCCATTCTTCTAGAGCTCTAGAAGCAAGGGATTTAGCCTTGCCAAGATCCTCTAAGAAACCTCGATCTCTAATCTCCCTTGTGATGACATCAAGATCTTCTTGAGCAAGCCTCTTCATAAAGTGAAGGTTCCCAAAGCATTCCCTATTCCATATCTTGAGTTTCCTTTTAACATATTGAAGCCTTTTAGAAAATGAGAACATTGCAGTACCATATGCAGGAGCACCATCTTTCCACCAACATAAAACACAATCATGAAGAGACGAGTCCTGAAGCCACATCAACTGGAACTTAAAAGGAGGATGCTTCGGAACATAAGCCCCTATAGCGGAAAATTTGATTGGCCAATGATCTGAACCCCTCCAATCAAGGATTTCTGAAGAGATAGTAAGGGTGCAACTAACCCAGAAGCAAGAAACAAGAAATCTATCCAGACGTTCTGAGATAGCAGCAACATCAGTCATGCGATTATTCCAGGTATAGAGACCGTTAGAAGGCTTAACATCAGAGAGATGCAAAAGAGATATATGTTGCCGAAGAAGAGCAGAAGAAGGCCCCAATCTAGCCAAACCACCATGCTTCTCCTCTAGACTTAAAACTGAATTGAAGTCCCCTGCTAATACCCAAGGATGAAAAGGATGACAATTTCTAACATATTGAATATGTTCCCAAAGTTCCTCCTTTCCCACAAGATCAACAGGCGCATACACATTAGTAACCATGATTACCTCTCTTGAGTCTAGAGCAGAAGCTACCATAGAGAGAGCTGGGCGAGAAGACATCCAGCCAAGAGTAGAAATTTTTTGAGGATTTCAAAATATAGCTAAACCACCCGCACTGCCTGTTGCCCCAACACACTGGCATTGGCCACGAGACCAAATACTAGAGGCATGTTGGACCATAGACTCCATAGAGAGCTTAGTCTCTTGGATACAAAAAACATCAGGGCTATGATCAACCACCAAGTTATGAATAGCCTTTTGTCTAGCGATGCTATTCAACCCCCTTACATTCCATGAGAGAATAATCATCATTGGGTAGAATTGGGAAAATGAGAATCCAAAGGTTTCATTGAACCAGACTCAATCAATATATCTCCTGTGAGTTTAATCTTCTCTTGGTCTGTTTTGCGCCCACTCCTTAGAGGAGTAGAAGAAGCTCGCTTAAAGGGTCGAGACATCAACCCCAAGGGGAGAGGAGAACCCTTGCCCTTATTTGATGGTAGCACATCCTTAACCAAGTCAACTAAAACAACATCATTATCCTCCAACACTGCAGGAGTCACCAAAGCCTCTGTCACAGGAGCTACAGGGACCTCATAGTTCTGATATACTACAACTTGGGATACCCCACAAGCATCATTAGGAACAGATCTCTCATCTAGGCAAACTGGATCAGAAGAGCTAGGAGGAGGAATACCCTCCTCTAGAACCATACTATCCAGCACCTCAAAGTGGTTAAAACCTGAATCAGATAATCTTTCTTTCAAAAGCCTCTTTTGACCACGACCCTTAGCACGAGGGCGAACAAGGGTAAATCCATCCTTATCCTGCATTTGAGCCTTACCCTTACCTGTAGCATCTTGCGGATTCATCCCCTTGGTAGTATTAGCCATTTGAGATTGTCCTTTCCCTGTAGTATCTGCCAAACCACCAGTATTGCCAGTTGTAGAACCATCCACTCCTTTGAAACTTGAGTTACGGGGGCACTGACGCAGTAAATGACCATACTCATGACAAATCCGGCAACGGAAAGAGAGAGATTCATAATCTAACTGCTGCACCCAAGAAAAATCCCCCATACAAATTTTCAAAGAATCTGGTAATGGGTTATTCAAATTAATTTCAACACAAATTCTAGCATAAGAAATAACCTTTTTATCGAGGGATTGATGTGCGATCGCAGCCGGCTTCCCCAACAAAGCAGCAATTTGTCGAAGGATGTCTTCACGCAAAAATTCCAAGGGAAAACGAGGCAAGCGAACCCAAACTGGCACTGTTGAAGGGAGATCCTCAGCAAAATTAAAACCTGAATGCCAAGGTTTGACAAATAACCCCACATTGTTGTAGAAATAAGGGCCTCCAAAAACACGATCCCGATCAGACATGCAAGAGAATACAACCAAAAAAAACTATTCTCTGCCAACATAATCTCCATATCGCCTTCCACCTGCCATGAGCGGCGGATCCATGCCTCAAGAGTGGATAGGGAAATTCGGATTCCAAGAAATTTGCATATCAAAGCATGCTTGGTCCAATAATCAGTGTCCTCCATTACAGCCGTTGGAGGAATAACCAGAACAGGGCGATCATGGCTACGTGGAAAACAACCATTAACTTTTTTCAGCTTGGAGCTCTCCCTTGAATAAAACGATTCAGATCGCATTGCATGCATAGTTGGAGAAGAACCATCTGTTCTCACCAACGGAGAAGAAATCCCAGGCCTTGCGATACAAACAATAAAACCCCAATCCAAAATTGACTGCAGAAGATATCCAAAAACACCGACGCAAATTATGTCTAGTAGCTAGCAATCCAAATAGAACAGAAAAATAGTAAAGATCAAACACCAAGAATAGGCTAGGGGAAAAACCCTAGCCCAGCCGGCAGCCAACGCTTCTCCACATTCTCAAACGCTTCCACCTCATCAAGAAGAGAAATTTAAAAAAAATGCAAAACATGGGCATTTTCACATGATCCATAAAAAGAAAAGAGTAATTTGTTTTTGGTAGAGCGAGTGAGCTCTTTGTGAACCATTCAACTTCACCAATAGAACAATAACCACAACCTAAACAAATGAAATGAAATTAACATTTGAAAATTGACTTATCGGCAGACCCATTGTCCACAGCAAGAGCAATGGGAACTGAGAAATTGGCCTACCAAGAAACTATACTCTCGCACTCGAGGAAACACCCCCCCCCCCCCCACCCACGGTATAAACATTTTATATCGTATGGAGGAAAATACGGCGTAATTACCCTCTATTCCAGGTCGTGCGTTTCTGAGTCAAACTTTTTAGGTAAAATGTGATTGTCTAGGTGAAGATAGTGGCAAACGTTACTCGACAAATATGTGTTCTTCGCCGAAGCTTCAAAGCAGGAAAGAAGAAAAACAGGAGGAAATCAACACGAAACAATCGAGATAATTGATCGGATCTTCCTTGTGAGCCACACCTATAAACAAAGGGTTTTCGGTTAGGGTTTGTTGTAGGCGAGCATAAACTGTAACAAAGCCATGGAGCAGGGCAGGCCAAAGAAAAGTACGCATGGCACCGCAAAATCTTCTCACAATATATCAAAACTCAACGCCGTAACGACATCAAGCAGTAGAATCATCCCAACCATTCAAATCGTGGAAATTTTGGCTCCACGGGTTTTTACAACCGATCCGGCCAATTTTCGTGATTTAGTACAGAAGCTCACCGGAGAGAAAATAGCACAAAAGAAGATTAAGGGTACAGTTGGCCCAAAGAAGAACGATTTTTGTTGCTTGAAGAAGAAGAATAAAGTCCAAGAACAGTCTGCGGAAGGTCATTTCCCAGCCTCAACTGTCATTAATGAGCATTTCTCTACAGGGGAGTTAATAGAAAACGAATACCATGAAGTGGGTTCTTTTGCAGGATGTCAGAGGGATTCGTTGGAGGAAGATGGTGTACAATTGTGTGATAATTTTTCTGATCTTTTTGGTGGATTAGAAGAGTTGAATTTCTTCAGCAGCCTCATCGATTCAGAGTCAATGCTTCCTGAATTTCCCACTGTTTATCCTCCTAGGGTGGAACAGATTAATTATCACAGCAGCATAAACTGTAACGGGTTCAATTGTTTTTGTCAATAACCCCTTTGATTTATTTATTTGGGGGTCCCCATGAAGAGCATCAGTGAGGATTAGTTTTTCCTAGAATGTGAATATAAGGAAGTTGTAGGAATGTAAATGTTTTCAGGTGTCTTCCGTTTGTTGATATTCTACGTCTGTCAGTGTTATTCTTATAGAGTCTTCATGGAAGAGACCAGAGCTGCCTGGCAATGGTTTTATGGAGGTTATTTCACTGGGCTTTTAGCTACACGCATGAATTTGTACCCTCGTGTCTATATATATCTGTACCATTAAGTTTGAAAGTAAAGCAGTGCAGCCAAACAGTGAATAGCGATTGTGTTCTTCACTTTTATATGCAGAGAGATTGTATTTTTTCTTGGTTAAAATTCATGCTTCGCTATTGAAATGGGATGATATGGAAAAACAATCTATTTGTACATCTTTCTTCCAGTATGATAAACAAGATCTATATCGATTAAACTTGAAAGGGGTATGAGAAATAAAGTTGATCCTTTCAAAATCATATAGAAAAATAAAACTAAGTTCTAGTATTTAATATAACTATTGTACTGTTTCATTAGAAATAATTGTTTCATATAAATTACTTAAAATTCACCATGCTATAGACTTTATGTACAAAGTGAAATGTACTGAAATGGAATCCCATCTTAAAGATATAAACTAAGGTATTAATTCAAAAATTACTACCAGTAGAACTTTTTTTAAACAACATCTAACAAGTTCAAATATGTGATATTGCTATTTGTTTGTTGCTGTTTTATTTAAGTTGATATGATATAAATATATAATGACTAAATAAAATGACGAGAAATTGTCAATAGTCAACACAAATATAAAGATTCATAGTTAGAAGCTAAGATAGAAGTACATATCTGAAAATGTGGAAAGGAAAGGGAAAAGGTTTAATTCAGTTTCTAATATATTTTATTGATTCAAAATATGCCTTAGTAAAGGCAAAATACATACAATGGAAAACGTTAGATAGTTTCATAATCCTTGCAAACCAATATTACTTGCTAACAAAAGGTTAATGGTATTTTATTATTAAAAGCCTAATCTTACCAAAATGCAATACACCAACATTTTACTCCTTATTAAATTAATTCAAAAAAAGAGTGGAACATTGCAAGGGTTTGGAGCCCAACTATTGTGGAGACATTGACCAAGTGTCTTCACCAATCATCCCCTCTCATCTAGCTAACACCAATTTAATTGCATCAATGCATTTGTTGATTGTAAAACCTAAATCCATCTCTACAACATGAATTTTCCAATCTCCAATGCACAACGAGATACATTTCCTTTGTGTCTAATGCCCCCTCTGGTGTTCCATATGCGATGTTTATTAGCATGAATGTTATATTCCTTTGGGGGAGTCTATCGGCATGTTGGAGAGATGATTGAGTTCTTATTTATTGCACTCATGATTGGGTTTTTCATCAATGTCAACGTATATGCTTTCTAGTTGGAATAGTTAGAGTTATAGAGAGAGATTTGGTTAGTGGGATGCAGTTTTATGCTCTACAGGGTTAATAACATGTTGTTGGATATGTCTTGAAGATATAATTGTATTCGGAGAAAGTAATTGAAAGATTTGATTAAGTTATGGAAGATTTGTGGAAGACAAGTTACAAGTCACAATGTAGGGAACACTTAGTTGATATTTTAGTTGTATATTTTCAGTGAGGTGAGAGCTTGTTCAATGAGCTTGGATATCGGTTAAGACATGCTTGCAGTGATATGTCTATAGGGTTATCATTTTGTGAAGTTACTTAAATGATAATGTGTGGGTTATTCCCTAGAGTTTCAATTTTATTTATGCTCTTTTGGAAAGTTTTGATTGTATTGCAATGTATAATGTCATATCTTATTGAAGTCATATATTATTCATTATACATTGGGAAGACTTAAGGTTGACTCAATAAGTTATTTAGGATTTTGTATAAAGAAAAGATGTTTTCCTTGATTGTAAAGATTTATTTAGACTAGAAACATTGGATCCAGGGAAGGTGTCAAACATATCTTCTCAACTTGATCCTAGAACTATGGTTCCTCCTTCCATTCATTAAAACTACCTAGATCACATCTCTTTGGATCACCACCCTTGATTCTGAAATTGAGCATCCCATTCTTGAAAACTAAGTAGCTCTGAACTAAATCAAATAAAAGGAGAAAAATAATCCCAAGAGACCCAAAGAGAATGCCTCTAATCAAATCTATTAGTACTCTAAACCCACAATACTATGTTGTAATAATTACTATACTGGCATGATGTGTTTATCATATCTTTTTTCAAGTCTCAAATCAGGCAATGTGTCTTGTCCTCATTAATTCACTCCTTTAAAAGGTTATTTTTTATAAGATTATCTTCCCATAATATGTTTCTCTTCTCCTATAATCTGAAGTTGGCAACACAATTGCCCATGAGTTGGCTTCTCTATACACATGAGAGGTAATAACTTTCTCCAAAGTATTTAATATAGATATTGCCTCTTTAATGATTGGTTGTATAGTCTACATGGGCTGAGTTCTTCTTTTTAGGTAATTTATTATGTTCTTTGAATAACCTTCAACCTATCGATATTCTAGGTGCCAAGTACCTAGTCTAGGTGCCAAATGGACAAGCCCCCATCCTGCATCACTAGAGTTGCATTTAGCCAACCCATCAAAGTTGGCCTTAATCCAACTATCAAGAGGGTAAAATAAAATCACATCCTCTGTTAAATTCTACTTTGTGCAATTGGCATTGAAATTACAAAGAAGCATGGCATCATGTGAAAACCCATCATTGCTGAAATTTGAATTTTTACTTATGGTGATTTTTCCCATAAATGTTTCTAAAAGAAATGATTCATAATATGTGTTAGCAATATATTAAATTAATGTATCTAGAAAACTAAATTCTTTAAACATGTATTTGTATTGTTCATCATTACAATTGTCACTTCCATTCTTTGATTATGTCTCTAAAAGTACATTGTACATATAAATTTTATAATATAAAATAAATATAACATATAAATTTACTAGTAAGGAATGCATACTAAAGTTTTTTATCTTTCCTTATCTAACTAGCATAGGTATCTTAAATATAATTTTATTCATTGTAAAACATTAAATATATCAAGACATTTAACTTAAGAATATTTTATGTCACCAAGTAAAAAATATGTCTCGAATACCTAAATTTATTTTACATTAATTAAACTAGTAACTGCACCTTGGCATGGAATGGGTACCCTAAAGAGATAGAGATTATCAAATTAATAAGGATGTTCATTTTGTAGAAATTTCATAACCATGTGGATGCACCAAAGAGCAATTTTATCAAACTCAAAGTGAATTTCAAGATTGAAGTGTTCAACTTCGAAGTAAACAAGCAAACTGCATTAAACACCAAGGCTAACTTTTCCCACCTATAGTTCCTAATTTGTATGTCAAAAATAGCCATTTTTTCAATGAAGCTTCCTAGAGTGAAGAGCTCAAAGCTAATCTTTTGTCTTTTCCACATTTACTCATCTCTTTGGAGAACTCATAGAGTGTGAGGTGGTCTAGAAGTACCATTTTGTAATGTTTTCTTAAAACTCAACACAAAGACCCCTCATAGAAGCTCACCCAAAAACTACTACTTTTTGCACAAATGGACCAATCAGCAACCAAGAAAACAAAAAAACAAATAAAAAATGGCTATTGCTGTTCATGGTGATAAATTTTGGCATGTTTATATGCAGGTAGCGGGAGTTTTCTTTCAACTATAATTAAGGAAAAGATAACATAACAACATTACGTACATAGGGAACAACTGACTCATTTTCGCTAGTTAATATAAACATAATGTAAATATGTTATATAGTTAAACTTCATTAACAATACTAATTTCTATAAAATATGATCAAATGATCTATGTTTTGAATAAAAATTATGTCATTTGAAAGCTCTGCATCTCCTCTTTTACGCTGCATACTTAAGGCAGCAAACAACCTCCCTATTGAACAACATTTATGCTATTAGAGAGCTAAATATATCCTCTTTAGCTATCCGTTCCGTCCAACTTCCAAGCATAATTTTAATAATTTTATGGCCAGAAGAATTCTGTTTTGGACAAAACTTGCACTGCTCAAAAGCTCTTCTCATATTCCTCCACATCATCCGTTCCATTCAATTTTGAAGCATACATTTTTGAAGAAAGGCCAAATGAACTCCATTTTTGACAAAAATAATCTCATTTAAAAGCTCTTCAACTGTCTTTTTAAGCTCAGATGGGTTGAAGAAATTCTTAATCACACGAGCTTCAGGATTAAATGACAGAATGCACTCAATCTGAAGGGGTGGACTCAAATTTATTCAGCTATGCATCGGAAAGATTTTATTTTAAGGGCGTCAGCGTTAGGAACAGTGCAGGTATTCTCTGGTCTGCTGCCCGAAGAATTTTAGGAAACCCTTTGCCAATCCTTTCAGCCGGAGAAAACCTCGAGGACAAAAAATGGAGATGAAAAAAATTGGAAAGACAAAAGGCAATAAATGTGCCTCCACACGGACCGACTAATCAACATGAAATAAAGGGCCCCAAATTTAGCATTCGTCTTCCATCCTTCTCTTTACTTCTGAGCCGTTGATTTTGAAAATCAGGTAGTCATTCTCAAATAAGAAACGCCTTGGGCGTAATTATATTCAGAAAAGATATGTTAGTGTCCGGTCACTTCAAATTAAATTAAAAAAATTAACAAAATTAATTAGTGTCGAATTTCAATATGATGATCCGAAATTAGGTAACAAATCACGGGTACCGTTGAACCCCATCAAAACGCCGAGCTTTCCGGTTCACATGAAAGTTTGCAAAGCAGTAGCTTTTGGAAACATAATTTTAAAGATAAACACTGTACGTACGATGGACGATACCAGCAGACTAGGTGGATAACGACTTCTTTTTTTCCTTGATAATGAATCGAACAGTGTTTAGGCGGCAGATACGTAGTACTCTCCGATAACATAATTTTATCGTGCTGACTACTTTATTCATGTAAGAAACAGTCCCTTCCCCACATGCTATACAATAATGAGAAAACAAAACATTTTATAATATAAAGGGTGGAGGGAGAAATTGGAGCGATCGAGACATAAGGGCAAGTTGCGAGGAAAGAGCGGTGAAAACCACTGGAAAAGAAGAGGAAGCAAATTGGATGTTTGATGGCAACTTCGATTTCCACTACCCGACATCCTTGGCAATGGAGTCAACTATTCCATTAATCTGCGCATGATATATGCTCTTCAATATACCAAACATGGTAAAGCCAATACCCAAATTTTGGCTATATATATTGCAGTTAGGGAAACAATGATAACTGCACAAGTTCATGGATTCCAGCGGTAAGCATGAATTGAGCAAGGCCAAGATAAACCTTGGCCCTAGCAAGTCTTTTCATGCAATATCAAAGGTTAACGCTCCCTCCAATGGATCTAATTTGTGCAATAGGATCACCCCAACAATACGAATTGTGCAGATTTTTTCCCCAACAATTGTTAATACGGATCCAGACAATTTCCGTGCCCTGGTGCAGAAACTCACCGGAAAGCATTCTGTGGGCACATCAAAGAAAACGAAGAGAAATGGTTCTGTCCGCCCAACTTCTCTTGATTTGAAGAATAGCCATGTTTCCCGATCTGATTTTTCTCGCTGCATACAAACCGTCGATCGGGAGAATGTGCATTTAAAGGAGGTCCAGGCATTCCAATTGTGTACTTCTCCTTCGGAAATAAAGAGAGAATCGGCAGAGGAGGGCGAAATGGGAGCGGGTGATTATTTTTCAGAGCTTTTTGGAGAAGAAGACATCTTGGCTGGCTTCATGGAATCGGGTTTAATGTTGCCTGAAATACCCTTAATATTTCCTCCTTTAACCTAGACAATCCATTATAGCGTTACTATTTTCATGAGATTTCTGTTATTTTTATAAGAAAAATCTCAATCAGTAGTTCTATTTGATTTCAAGCTGCAAATTGTCCTCGTATGTATGATTATACTAGGTACTAGAGGCTTTTGACATGTGTTAAGTATATAATTTTCATTTTTACAATTCATCATGTGTGCATTAGTGAAATTTGTAATCTTTGAGGAGAGAAGGAAATTGGTTTTACTAGAGTGCGTTTATAGTCTATAATCTTCTTTTCAAGGAAAGTCTATTGTTTCAAACAAGAGTTTTTAAATTTATAAGAGCAAATAAATGTATATAGTGATTTATACTAAATGTTAAAGAGACCAGTAAGGAAGAATGTCCGCAAATTAGCCAGCTTTGAAGCAATATTTTTTAGGAGCACAGAATACAATTTAAAATTTGGTGAAAACTTAAAATGGATTAACACGATTTAGTAACATCTCGTCATACCTAATAAAAGGTTGTAATATTGGAATTATTGAAGGGTTGTCCATGTATTTACGTCTCTGCTGTTTTGTAGACGTTCAAGTAACTAATGTACTGTGTATGTAATAAAATACATTATTCTGCTGGATTTTTCACCTCTTTAGGTGTAATATGTTTTATATTTCCACTCTCAATTTTTTCCTTCTCATATTATTTCACTTGGAATTGCTTCTTCCTCTACTTAGTCTTTATACAAGTATAATATGAATATATGTATTAACATTTTTAGTCAAACATATTTATGGAAAACACTTCTCAAATCATATAGCAAGCAAGATATTAAACATAGTGAACTGAAATCAACTCTTGAGTGCTTAACATTTTTAGCCTAGAAGTTAGTGTGAGTGTGTCATCAATGTTACTGGTGGATTTTATGTAGGAGTGGTCCTTGAAGACCTTCTTGTAGGTATTGAAGTTAAATTTATACATGTGTAATCTTTACATCTTCTTCTAATGGTTATTGTTCTTTTGTCTGGTTTACATTTTGTTGCAAGGGTACTAGGAGTAGTATCTATAGTAAGTGACTTTACTAATCGAATATCCAATTGAACACGAGCTCTCATCTCAAATGATGTCTTCTTTTCTTCCTCAAACTCTTCCCTTGTCATCCTTGAATACTTAAGCATGTGACCAATCTTCCTACCAACTCTTTTCTTTTCTTCCTTGTTGTATATCTAACATGTCACTTTACTATAATTTTTTCCTCATAAGTACCCCATCTAGGTCATTCCTTTATTCAAGGATTAACTTGGCATAACCATCAATCATTTACTAAGCATCTCATCACCCATAGTGTCAATATATTTGACTCTAGTTTCCACTACTTGTATACATGTTAAACTTGTCTCTACCATGAAGTAAATGTCATCTTTATACTTCTCAAAAACTGATGTAGATATTCTTACTCTTTGTTTCATTTTAGTCAACAAAGATTTTATCATTTTCTTGATATTCTTTATCACAATTTTTCTTTCATTCTTCCTTAAACAATGAGTAATCAAACCCATAGTACATTGATTAGAATTTAATTCATATGTACACATGTTTGGAAATCTATTTTTAACATGAAAGGAAAGGTGAGTTATTAAAGATTCAAATCTAAATCCAACATACTTATCCCTCTTAATCCTTGAAATGTTGTCCAACAATTGATGTTTAAAAATCTCACACATGTTCACTTTAATTTTTTCTACTATGATCTTATAAGAAACATGGATGAATCTAGCTGATACAGAGTTCTCTCCAGAGCTATAATTAATCTTATATCCAATGATTTTACAAATAAGTAGACATGTTTGTTTGTTTAATCTTCCTCACTACCATGCCTCTACCATGTGAAGCTTATTCAATGCTTTAATTCATAGGCTTCTTCAAATTCTTTATGTTAGCATGCATAATTCCTTCATAACTCAAATAAGTCAGTTGTAGAACTAAGTCAATGGTTATGATTATTGGTATATCACCTACTCGTAACATATTATCATGAATTCTACTCAAACTAACTCTAGTCTACTCAGGTTGTTTAAATTCCTCATATAGCATGTACTTCATTATGTTTAATTAATGCAAATGATCCAATCCTTGTTGAAAGATAAACCCTTGTTGTAAAATTTCCTCATGTCCTTATGAATATCAGTATCTCCAATCAAACTTAGAGACAATATAAGCATAAGCATCCTCAACATATGAAACCAAATCCAAAATTAAAGAAAGTGCTCCGATTATATCATCTTTCAAAGACATGGAAAGTTATTTCTTAAACTTATACCTAGGTATTTCTTCAACATAACACACTAGTCAATTTTCCATTTACATAGTTTAACCTCAAATTCAAAGAAAATGATAATTGCATATAACTATAAAATACCCCTTTAATTTGCAAATTAGGGCTTCAAAGATAATTTTAACAAAAACAATGTCTTACATTAAAATAACATAATAATAGAGGGGATATAGAAAAATATTGGGTTTCAATTTTTTTTTCACATACCCTATATTATTATTGATAGTTTGGTAACCTATTGTGATTTCTACAAATTGAATCCTAGTCCATTCGAATGCTCATACCCCTTATGAACTAAGTGCACTTAATTTATTGTATTTTACCACATCCATTTCCATTGAATCCATGTTTTTATAATAAATGATAAACATGACCATAACAAGAACACTTATAAGAGGGAGATAATGGAGATTCCTTAGTCACTATGTTATCACAAGAAGGTTTATAGATCCATCATGCGTAGAAGAAGTGGAAAGCTTATTGTAAAGAAGAGTTATTTTATATTTCATTGATGAAATAAAAAGAATGAATACTCTCAAATAAATGTTGGTGTAAAATCTAAGGATCTCTAATAATGTTTCAAAATAAAAAATAGTAGGAGCATCGTGAGATGATAAAATTTAATTTTTATGAAGAGTTGGAGGAATAACATGCATATTATCTAACCAATTTCTACCTAAAAGAACTATGTAATTAAGAGGTTCATGCATTACATGAATGGTAGTATTCAAAAGAATTAGAGCTCCTTTAATAGGTAAAGTGATGATTCCTAAAGTTTTATGAGAAACATTATGATCAAAGCCATGGATAGGAATATTAGTAGGTTGGATAAATGAAAGATTAACTTTAATTACTTTGTGCATGTCCATACTAAAAATATTATGCCTAAACCTATTGTAAATTAATGTTCTACAAATAAGATTACCATCAACGAGAACATTTACCATAAGAGCAACCTAGAAATCTAAAATTTATTTAAAATAAAATAATCATGAGTAAACACAATTAGACGTTAAATAGGTGTATCATTCATCCATTACAAAAAGGTGTTGGCATTATGTTGATAAGGAGGTGTAGTTGTAAGAGTGTTCAAACTTCTGTTAGGGATTCATGATATGTAAAAGATATTTGAATAATTTCTCAAAGATAAATATTCATGAGGTTATTAAGTAATTACAATACCAAATTATATTCCATTCAAGGATTTTGAGAAACATGGGGTGAAGAAGGAAGGAAAGGTTTAGAAGGTTGTAGACCAAATTATATTTCATTCAAAGATTTTGAGAAATATGGGGTGAAGTAGGAAGGAAAGGTTCAGAAGGTTGTAGACAAGTAGTATATTGGGAATTATTTGTTGTGTGATAAGTGTGAGACATTGCATTATAATCCAAATAATTTCTACATTCATCTTTGAGATTTGTGAACGAATTTCATTCAAGATTTATGAGATACTTATTTGATGGAGGGGAACCTTTAAGAATGATAATGGGTTTAATGCATCTTTCTTCTCAAGAAAACTTTTGAATCAAGAAATTTATTCTAACTATAGTTGAAGACTAATTCCAAAAAAGAATCTCAACAAGAATGCTTCAAACAAAAATCATATTACTTGATGATGCTCAAATTACCATCTTGAACAAAAAACTCTACTACCCAAATATATATAAAGAAACACAAAAGAGTGTAGACCCAAACAAAGTAGCTAATAGTTAGAAGTCTGAAACACTAATGCTTTCTTCTAAGAATTCATTTTGTTAGTTTTGTTAGCTTGGGAAAGTTGTTCATCCATATGCTATTATTTAGAAAGTAATTATTTTGCTAACTAATTGGTTAGATTAGAGACAAATATTTGTTAATTAATTGACTAGTTTTGGAAACAACTAGAAACTGACTTGGTTAGGGTTGTTAAGTTTTTCTAATCTCGACTGTCGATTGAGAATCAATCTCGGTCAGTTGTTTCCAAATATGAGTAGTATAAAAGTAGGTGGGGGGGGGGGGGGACATTTGGAGATGAAGAAGTTTAATCTCGGTCAGTTGTTTCCAAATATGAGTAGTATAAAAAGAGGTTTGGGGGGGGAGGGGGCGGGATGGGGGGGTAGGGGGCATTTGGAGACGAAGAAGTTTGGAGAAACATTTGCAGTGCTAGCAAATGAGTTTGTAAGTTTGCAGTGTTAGCATGGGAATAATAGTGGGGAATATCAGCGGAAGAAATTAGGAGGTTGTTGGAGTTCTGCCAGTGAGAGGCAAGGAATTTTGTATCTCTTGATTTGCTGAAGTTTAATATAATTCCTCATCTGTAGAACTGGTTTTCCCTTAGGGGATTTTCTAGGGACAATTTGTACAAAAAATTTGTGTTCATTATGTTGTGCATTTCTTTCCATATTTTATTGGTGAAGTTTTAGTTGTCTTATGTTTCAATATTAAGCTGTGAATTTTTTTTCATCAGTTTAATAATCATTTACAATAGGAGATTAATAATCAGTGACTGCAATAGTTTATTTTTCACATGGTATCAAAGCATTCTTAAGGGTAGAAAAGTTTTTCCCTAGGAAAGAAATTTTGATCTCTTTAGATTTATTATTTCTTTAATCCCTTTAGATGCCTTCAGCTAGTTTGAGAGATCAGGATAGATTGGATGGTGCCTCAAATTTTGGTGTCTAGAAGGCCAGAATTTCTTTATTGTTGGAAGAGAATGGTATCAAGAATTATGCTACCAATGATGTGCCTGTACCAATGGATGCAACATAACTTGCAGCATATAAGAAGGACAATGCCAAGACAAGGAGGATTATTCTTGATGGTGTTAAGGATCATATTTTTCCACATATCTTGGAGCTAGATACAATGAAGAAGATGTGGGATGCCATTCTGAATCTGTACTAGAATGCTACCACCAATAGGAGGTTGATTCTCAAAGAGAAGCTAAAGAATACCTGGATGAACCAGGGAGAAGATGTCACAAGTTACCTCGCAAGGCTCAGACTTGTCAAGGATGTGTTAGCAATTGTTGGAGATAGCCCTAGTGATGACGAGCTAGTAAAATAGCCCTAAATGGGTTTACTAAACAATGGAGTGTCTTTGTTCAATTTTTTAGTGGACGAGATACTTTACTAAGTTGGGATCAACTATGAACTGATTTCACTCAGGAGAAGTTTAGAATAAGTCTTGTCAATGGGGCCAACAAGAGTGAGAAAAATGAGGTGGAATGAGAGAATTTTACCCTAGCGGGTAAAGGGAAAGCAAAGAAGGGATCTAGAAAAGGATCGAATTCACAAAGTAAGAAGAAGAAGAAAGACCTTTATAAGGTCAAGTGCTTTGGATATCATGAGTTTGGCCACTATATTAGTGATTTCCCAGAGAGAAAGAAGGGTAAAAAGCAAGTGGCAGCTTCAGTGAGTGCGAAAGAACTCTCCCGTAGAATGGAAGTTGAGTTTGCACTCATAGCTTGTATGGTTAGCCCAACCTTACAGTGTGTTTGGTATATAGATAGTGGGGCATCATTTCATATGATAGGAGTTAGAGAGTACTTCTCTAGTTATGAGGAGAACACCAACATCCAAATTTCTATGGGAAACTTGTCCAAACTCAACCTAGTTAGGAAAGGAACTATTCAGTTTCAGAGGGAGAATGGAAAGATAATTCCACTTCATGATGTGTTGCATGTGCCAAGCTTAGGTATGAATTTGATTTCTATATCTATTCTTAAGGATAGGGGTATAATGTACTCTTTAGAGGGACAAATGTGTTGATTAAGCACAAGGATTGGAAATCACCCATAACTATTGGAGTTAGGAGTGGTCGCCTTTATAGGTTGCAGTTTGATACTCCTAAGGCACTCATGAGCAGCAGTAATCCTAGAGATCTTAGAGAGCTATGGTATAGGAGGATGGGCCATATTTATCATGGAGCACTTAGATTACTTTGTGAGATGGTGACAGGTGTTCTAGAGGTGAGAATAGAGCATGATGATCTATGTAAGGGATGTGTGTTGGGGAAGTTCACAAAAGCATCTTTTCCAAGGAGTGATACTAGATCTGAGTGTGTTCTTGATCTAGTACATTCAAATGTTTGTGGACCAATTTTGATGAAATCTCTCAAAGGATATGAGTACTATGTTACTTTTATTGATGATTTCTCTAGAAAGACCTAGATATACTTCTTGAAGACTAAGGATGAGGTTTTCAGTCGATTCCAAGAGTTAAAGGCTCTTGTGGATAATTTGACATGAAAGAAGATAAAGGTTCTTTGGTCAAAAAATGGAGGTGAGTACAAAGAAAATGTCTTTCAAGAGTTTTGTACCAGAGAAGGAATCCAAAGAGAATGAACTGTTCCTTACAATCCATAGCAGAATGGAGTTGTTGAGAGGAAGAACAATTCTATATCAGAGGTAGCAAGAGTTATGCTACATGACTAGGACATGCCTCGTTACTTATGATTAGAGGTGCGTAATATAGTACTCTACATCTAGAATAGAGTTCCACACAAGGTGCTAGAGAAGATGACACTAGAGGAGACTTTCACAAGGAAGAAGCTAGATGTTGCTCACTCCAAGATATTTAGGAGTTTGGCATATTGTCATATTCTTGGAGATTCATGTACAAAGTTAGATCAAACTACAAAGAGGGGATACTTTGTTGGGTACAGTGAGACCTCAAAGGCATATAGGATTTTCATTCCAGGGACTAAAGGAATTATTGTCAGATGTGATGCCAAGTTCATGGAGGGGAAGGCATTTAGGAGATCCAGAGATTTGCCAGTAGATGATCAAATTGAGCAGCCAATAGAAGCTCCAAGACCAAGTCAACAACAACAAAGCTCAAGTATAATTATCAGTACAAGTGTAGACTCGGGTAGTGAACATTCATAGAGTATGGAGCAACATGTGCAACATGAAATGCATCTAGAGGACTTGGAGGTTGATAGTAGGAACCATGAGGTTCCATATACACAAAGGGATACTCAGGAGTTTGTGGGAGCTCCTAGGAAAAGTACTAGATAACAAAGACAACTAGCCAAGTTCAATGACTATGTGGCATTAGTTAGTTGGTTGGTAGATAGTGAGCCTTTTAGCTATTAAGAAGCTACAGAAAATTAGGTATGGCAAGATGCTATGGTTGAGGAATATTTCTCAATAATGCAGAATGATGTGTGGGAGGTAGTGCCAAGACCAATAGATAGGGTAGTAGTTGGATCATGACGGATCTATAAGATAAAGCATGGTGTAGATGGTAGCATCGAAAAATACAAGGCGAGGTTTTTGGCAAAGGGATTCTCTCAGAAGGAGGGAATAGACTATGAGGAGACATTTGCTCCAGTTGCTAGGTATACTTCTATATGAGCTATAATCTCACTTGCAACATAGATGGGATGTCAGATCCATCAAATGGATGTCAAAACAACATTCCTTAATGGTGAGTTGAAGGAGGAGGTATACATAGAACAACGAGAAGGCTTTGTAGCACATAGCAAAGAGACCCACATGTGCAAATTGAAGAAAGCATTGTATGGACTCAAGTAGGCTCCTAGAGTGTCATATGAGTGCATTGATACATACTTGCAGAAAATGGGCTTTATGAAGAGTGAAACAGATGCTAACCTCTACTACTTGTTGGTTGGGGGTGAGATTCTCATTCTTGTTCTTATGTGTATGACCTATTTCTTACAGGTTCACTAGGGCTCATAGTGGATTGCAAGAGGAACCTTGCAAAAGAGTTCAAGATGAAGAATTTGAGACTCATGCACTACTTTCTAGACATGGAAGTGTGGCAGACAGATGGGGAGACTTTCCTTGGTCAAGGAAAATACTACATTGAAATCTTGAAGAAATTCAGGATGGAAGATTGCAAATCCATGTCTACACCCATGATCACAAATTAGAGGAAGGTAGATACATCCATGGAGAAGGACGTAGATCCCACTTTATATAGACAGTTGATTGGTTCACTTATGTATTTGGTCAACACTAGGCCATATATAGCATTTTCAATTAACTCTCTTAGTCAGTTCATGGTTGAACCAAAGAGAATGCATTGGATAGTGGCCAAGCATGTGTTGTGTTACTTGTGTGGTACAGTTGAGTATGGGATTAGATATGTTTGAGGTGAAGGTATTAGGTTGATAGGCTATACTGACACAGATTGGGCAAGAATTACAATGGACCAAAGGAGCACTTGAAGGTGTTGTTTTAGCTTGGGATCAGGAGTTGTTTCTTGGTTTAGTAAGAAGCAAAAGTCTATGGCTCTGAGTTTAGTAGAAGCAGAATACATAGCAACTAGCCTGGTGACATGTGAAGCTATATGGCTTCAAAAGTTGTTAGTAGCTTTGTTTGGTCAAAAGGTTGAGACTACTGTGATACATTGTGATAATTAGAGTTGTATTAAGTTTTTTGAGAATCTAGTGTTTGATGATAGGTCTAAACATATAGATATCAGATATCACTTCATTAGAGATTGTGTACAATGGGGAGTTGTTCAGCTATAGTACATACCTATAGAGGAGTAGGTAGCATACATTCTGACTAAGGCATTAGGAAAGGAAAAATTTATCTTTTTCAGATATAAGTTAGGTGTTATGTAGAACAACTTCCTCACTAAGAGGGAGTGTTAGTTTAATTATCTTTGGACAACTGTTCGTCCATATGCTATTATTTAGCAAGTAATTATTTTGCTAACTAATTGGTTAGATTAGAGATAAATATTTGTTAATTAATTGACCTCTTTTGGAAACAACTAGAAATTGATTTGATAGGGTTGTTAAGTTGTTTTAATCTTGACTGTCGATTGAGAATGAATTTTTGCCATTGGTTTCCAACTAGGAGTAGTATAAAAGGAGATCAGAGGGGGCATCTGGAGATGAAGAAGTTTGGAGAAACATTTGTAGTGCTAGCAAATGAGTTTGTAAGTTTGCAATGTTAGCAAACAATCTTGCAGTGTTAGCAAGGGCAGAGTGTTAGTGTGGGAATATCAGTGGGAGAAATTAGGAGGTTGTCAGAGTTCTGCTAGTGAAAGGTAAGAAATTTTGTATCTTTTGATTTGCTGAAGTTTAATATAATTCATCAATTGTAGAACTAGTTTTCCCTTAGGGGTTTTTCTAGAGACAATTTGTTCGAAAATTTTGTGTCCATTGTTTGTGCATTTCTTTCCATATTTTATTGGCGAATTTGTAGTTGTGTTATTTTTTGATATTAAGCTGTGAATTTGTTTTCGGCAGTTTAATAATTGTTTATGATAAGAGATTAATAATCAGTGACTACAATAATTGATTTTTTACACATTCTTTTTCAAATTCCCTAATACATATCCCATTCCTATTAGGGTCAAATTAGGTTCGACTACATTCAAACATAGACCATAAAGATAATGAAGCTAAAATCAAGAAATACTCACACAGCCAAGAAAAACCAGTCAAGTCTGCGATCTCACACAAAATAGTGAATCAAATTCATCTTCTTTTAATTATGGTTACACATAATGGATTTTAATTATCCTATCATTCAACCTGAGCACTCCCATTACATATCAGGCTGTCTTCTTACTTTCAGGATCCGATTCCAAGAAAGGACCCATCACCAAACCGTTTCCTGCTCTACTTTGTCCATCATTCCTATTATCGGGTTTTAAACAACTCACCCCGAAGTACTAGGTTTGAATTCTAATTTCTACTCCTACCTTCCAAGTTGACGGTTATGGTTATGACAGTCAGCATTCAACCTGGCTTACATCGCATCCTTTCTTTGAGACATTGGATTCACCAATGATTGGGTTTACATAAAGACAAAACCTGATTAATCTCACTTGCTTATTGGGTTCTTCCCACAACTATGCTCGACCTCTCCATGTTATCGAGCTTCCTCCTCATTTTACTAACATGTCAATCTTGTACATATCGCCTTCATGCCTAAAACAAATTGATAACTAGCTAAGACCAAACCAGAAACTAACTTGTAACTGTTTCTTGACTTCCTTTATGCATAAAATTTGTTTTTGTTGGTTTGGTAAAGAGTTAACACAAAAAATTACATTTCTGTTGTAAACATGCACATAAGATCATTAAATGGTAAATTTGAATCCCATAATCCGTCATTAGGAGTGGGGTACGAACCAATGTTTAGCTGCGTGCTTTCCCGGCAAACGTCCCTCCCGAGAACTCTCTTACACGAGAGGCATGCTCGTTCTTCCTTACCTGCAGGAAATTGAGCTTTGCTTCCTAGCCAATACACACATAAGATCATTAAATGGTAACTTTGAATCCCATTATCCGCTAGCATAACATTTTGTGATCTGATTCTAATAGCACTTTAACTACAGGTAGATATCTTCAGAATTTGGATGGAATTTGAATTTGATCTCTCGATGCTCCCGCATCATACTAATGTGATGTAAATCAAACTAAGGCAAGATCTCACATGTATCTTCCTTCTCAAGAAACCTTTTGATATAAATTGATTCTATAGATATCGATGGATATTTATTCCAATAAAAAATCCTAAGAAGAATGCTTCAAACACAAATCATGTTACTCCGGGTGATGCCCAAATTACCAGCTTGTACATAAAACTTTACTACCTGGATGTATATAAATAAACACGACAGAGTGCAGACCCAAACAATGTAACTGATAGTTAGAAGTATGACACACAAATGCTATCTTCCAAGCATTCATTCTTTTTCAAATTTCTTAACATATATTTGATTAGTGTCAAATTAGGTTTGAGTCCATTCAAATATAGAGCAGGATGATAATTACACTAAAATCAAGAAATACACACACAACCAAGAAAAGTCGGTCAAGTCTGAGATCTCTACGCAAAATACTGAATCAAATTCATGTTCTTTTAATTGTGGTTACACACAATGGACTTTACTCATCCTATCACTGAACCCGAGCACTCTCATTACATATCGGGCTCTCTTCATCCTTTCAGCACACAATTCCAAGAAAGAACCCATCACAAAACAGTTTCCGACTCTCCTTTTTCCATCATACATGTTATCGGGTTTTACACAACTCACCCCTAAACACTAGGTTTGAATTCTAATTTCCACTCCTACATTCCAAGTCATTGCTTACAGTTCTAAAAGTTAACATTCAACCTATCTTACATCATATCCTTTCTTTGAGACATTGGATTCACCAATGGTTCGATTCACCAAGGATTGTGTTGACCTCTGTAATTCTAGAAAATATTTCATTTTTCCTATCATACTCATTTTAAATTCCTTTCAGCATCATTTCCTCCAAATATGATATCATCAACAAATATTATCAAGATCATTAATCCGTCATCAATTTCTTTCCAATAAAGATTACTATCTACCATACCTTTGCTATATCTATTTTTTTTCAAATTTACGTCTATTAAATTTCTCTTGCCTCCAAATGCTCAAATAATGATTCATTAATTAGACTTTTGTCCTTTTATCTATTACAAGTATGATTTACATTGATTGTGCCAGTATACAAACTCAAAAAGTTGATACTATAACCAAAAGGATGGATTTTTTCCTCAAGCTCAAATATGACCTCATAATTTCATGTGTTGTTGATTGTAGCTTCTTCGCATTATTTTGATGCTCCTCTTAAGTGTGAAAAAATTTATCTCATCATTTCAATGTCTAATAAATTTCTGGTGTGATATCCCCTATCTTCTTCTAATGAATTGATTGCTTAAATTTATAAGGGTTTATTATCCACTATAGCTGATTTCAACTTCTTCTTAGATGTGTCATTTGTCTTCTCAATCCATGCTTGTTTACTTTTGTTAAACCCTTGGTATTTGGTCTTTGATTGTTGTCATTAATGTCAATAATGAAATTATAGTGAGCATATGATATGCTTAACATCATGTAATTATCTTATTTTATGTCCTCTAATATTTTCAAAACATATCTAAGAAAAACACTTAAGTATTATACAATTAACACTTAATGTTCACATTGATTTAGAAAATGGTTATAAAAAATAGTTTTGTTCTATGAGAAAGTTGAGAAGCTTCTTTATTAAATGGACTCCAACTGTCGTATCTTTTTGGAAATGTCTTTGCATTAGCTAAAATGGGTCTTTGTTAGTTTTTGCATAACTCATGTATGGAAAGAGAAAAAGTTTGTTTATGAGAAATAGTTACCAAATTGTTATGATAGTTTTAGTAGTTTTGAGCAGTTTTGGTCTAATGGAAGTTTGGGGTATGTACCTACCTCCAAAATTTTGACTTTATTGGTTTATAAGTAGAGGATACATTCCTCTAAAACATCAAACTGATGGTTTTGACAGAAGCTGTAGGATTGGTATGGATTTCCTTGTAGACTGAACAATTTGTAGGTAGATTTTGAATATGTAAGAAGAGGGTAATGCTTTATTTTTTTATTTTCATATTTTTGATTTGATTTTCATTGCAAAAGTTTATCAGAGATAGAAGAAGGGTTATATATTGCTTCATTGTTCATTCATATCAGCATTTGATCAAATATTTAATTGGAAAATGAAAATATATTTGGATATTGGATGTTTTTGAGGAGAATAGAAGTATATCCTACATTATGTTTTCAACAAGAAGTTGAAACTAGTGATTCATAATTTTTGTTGTGATAGAGATGATTCTTTGATTTTATATCTCATTTGTTCATTTTGGAAGTTGGTGCTTCTTGTTTTCATGAACTTGATGCTTCAAGTGTAAGGAATTGATGTTCCTTGAAATTGGTGTTTCTCAAAATAGGCTGTTGGTGCTTCCTAGAGTTGTAGCTCTAAAAGATTTTCTCAAGAGGCCAATAAAATTTTAGATTCAAAGTTGTTTTTATTCTAAGGAGTTTTCCACATTAAAATATTGTGTCACTTTGTTATTCATTAACTATCTTGCTCATGTGTTAAATTTTAATAACTTGTAATTGTTCCAAGTTTGAAAAGTATTTTAAACCACTAATTCATCCCCCCTCCCCCCCCCCCCTAGTGGTGTTTGTATTCCAACAAGTGGTATTAAGGAAAGGTTCCCTATATCAAGTTTAACAACTTTGGGTAGATTTTGGTTGACTAGAATAATTATCTTATATGGCTCAAGATAGTTCTTCAAAGGTTCCTATTTTGGATGGATGAAATTATGCTTTTTAGGAAGTAATGATGCAAACATATTTGTTATCTACTAATTTTGATGTTTGGGCTTTAGTTGTTAATGGTTATAGAGTTCCTAATACTTTACGTATAGATCCTAATGAAAAGATGAACTATGAAACTAATATGAAAGTTAAATTTTCTATACTTAACAGTTTATCTAAAGATGTTTTTGTTAAGGTAATGGATTGCAGTTCTTCTAAAGAAATATGAGACAAATTTAAAAACACATATCATGGTAATGACAGAGTTAAATAAGCCAAGATACAACATTTGAAATCAAGATTTGAAGAGCTTAAGATGGGTAATGATGAAAAGGTAGAAGACTATCTCCTTAAGATAGATGAAATTGTAAATGGCATTAGAGATCTTGGTGAAAAAAATGATGATATTGATGTTGCAAAAAAAGTTTTGAGATCTCTTCTTGAAAAAGTTGATTCTAAGATATGTTCGATAGAAGAAACTAGAGATATTATCAAGTATACAGTGGAAGATATTTATGGAGCACTTGAAGCTTATGAAATGAGAAAGTTTGGCAAGCAAGAATCCACAAGCAAAGAAGTAGCATTCAAGCTGGAAAAGAAAGTGAAGCGAGTCTGTTTAGAATCAAACAATCTTTATGTTCTTCAAGTGCATTATAGAGGAAATTAAATAATGGAGTAGGTAAATACAAAGGTAAAATTTCTTTAAAATGCTTTAATTGTGGTAAAATATGACACATTGCAATGTCCTTATAATAGTCATGATGAAGTAGATGATGAGAAAGAGAAATCAAGTAAAATGAAATTCTATAAGAAAAAGAAGTTCTTTAAGAAGAAGAAGAGTTTTATTTTTTATGTATCGGATAGTAAAGCTAGTAGTTTTAAATTTTATGAAAATGAAGTTTCATTCATGGCTATAGAAACTACTTGTCAAGAATCAGATAGTGATGATGATGTTGAACTTGTTGAGTCCAATTTAGAATGTAAATTTCTTTATGCACTTAAAAAGATCAAGGAATTAAAATGGAATTTAAGTGTTCAATAAAATCAATTCTTAAAAGAAAAAGAGAGCTTTGAAAAAGAAACTAAGGACTTAAATCAACAAGTTACAGAATTGAAATTACAATTTGAGAAACAAAAGAGAATTATCTTTGTCACTAAGGAAGAGTTAAGTTATAAAGATCGAGAATGTACAAGGTTAATAAATGAAGTAGTATCATAAATAAGAAACTTAGAAAATTTGAGAACACTAATTTGGATGATATGTTAAGGAAACAAAGAAGAACTGATGATCTAATAGGAATTGGTTTTGAACCTGGACAATGTTGTAGTGACAAGAATGATAAATCTTTATTCAAGATATTTAAATTTGAAAGTAAGGATACAAATCAGAATGCTACCACTTCAAATGTAGGTAAAAATGTATATTTTAGTAATATTTATAATTATAAAAATTAGGTTATATCAAGCACTTCATTCATGGGTAAAAGATACTCAAACAACTCCACTTCTTTCTTTGATGGGTATTGCTTCATGTATCATCAATATGGACATAGAATAAGTGATTGCAGATACATGTCAAGGAGGTATTCAAAGTTCCATTTTGGTTATTTCTTTCCTAAAATGAATGGTATAGGATGTTATAAATGCAATCTCTTTGGTCATGTTATGAGTAATTGTAAAACTAAGTCAATTGAGAATGATATTTTTTTCATGCTAGTCTACAAGTTGATAAAGAATTTGATACTAACGTGACTAAGATATGGAGGCCTAAGATTAATAAGTCTATGTTTGTTCAAATGGCTCTATATTCTAAAGAATGTACTTTTGGATAATTGATAATAGTTGTTCTAGACAAATGACCTAAGATAGAACAAAGTTTGACAAATTGATTAACTACAAATGTGGCAATGTTAGTTTTGGTGATGATTCTTCAAGGCAGCTTAAAGGTTTGGGTTCTTTTATGCTTAGTGACAAAATGTACATTCATGATGTGTATTACATTTATTGATTAAAGTACAATCTTCTAAGTGTTAGTCAATTTTTTGATCATGGATATGAAGTTTTTTTTTATGACTATGGTTGCCAAATAAAATTAAAATTTGAATAGTTGGTTGCATTAGGTAAACGATATAAAGGAAATGTATACAATTTAAAAGATATCACAAATACTAACAATCATGAAGATGTTTTTCTTATGGTACAAGTGAATGAAAGTTGGTTATGGCACAAAAGGCTTGAGAACTTGAATTTTGACAACTTGGTAAAAGTTCATAAGCATCTAAAAGTAAGAGGTATGCCACATATAAGTAAGCCATAGAATGTTATTTGTGAAGTGTGTGAACATGGTAAACAAACAAAGGCATCTTTTCCTTCAAAAGAATATTTTCCTTCTACACCATTGCAATTAATTCATATTAATTTATGTGGTCCTAGAAGGACAATGTTATTAAATGCTGAAAAGTATTTTTTGCTTTTTATAGATGATTATACAAGAATGATGTGTAACATTCTTTAGGCATAAATTAGAGAAATTTAACAAGTTTAAGATTTTTAGGAAAATGGTTCAAAATGAATCAAACATGAAGATTAAAAGCTTACAATTAGATAAATGTCATGATTTTACTTCAGATGAATTTTTTGATCATTGTGAAGACCAAGGCATCACAAGACAATATTTAGTATCTAGGACACCTCAACAAAATGGACTTGTTGAGAAAAAGAACCGAATAGTGAAAGAAATGTCAAGGACTATGTTAGATGAATCTAAAGCACCAAATAGGTATTGGAAAGAAGTAGTTCAAATAATGATATATATTTCAAGCAGAGTACAACTAAGGGCAAAAACAAAGTACACTCTGTATAAGTTATGGTATGGACATCATGCATCTATTAAGCATTTTAGAATTTGGAAGTAGATGCTTCATTAAGAATTATGATGATAAAATAGAAAGATTTGATCCAAGATGTGATGAAGGAATATTTTTAGGATATTCTATGTAAAGTAAAGCTTACAAATGTTTTAATAAAAGGTTGAATAAACTTGTTGACACTATACATGTGAAAGTGGACAAATGTGTAAGATAAAAAGGAAATAAGAATGGATAATTCTTTCCTATAAGAAAATGAAAAAGACTTGAAAGAACTAGATAATAAAGTTTTTGAAGGTGAAGAAGTGATAAAAGATCAAATAGAAACACTAGAACCCACAGGTACAAAGGCTACAACAACAAGATTGAAGAAGTATCATCCTTAAGAACAAATTATAGGTGATAAACATGTAGGTATTCAAATGAGAACAACAACTACATCTAGTGAATATGCTAATCTATGTTTGTTATCTCAAATTGAACCTAAATCATATAACGAAGCTAGTATGGATGAGTTTTGGGTTAATGCTATGAAAGAGGAACTAAGTCAAATTGAAAAGAATAAAACCTGGGAATTAGTGCCTAGACTTAAAGATAAAAATGTAATAGGTGATAAATGGGTCTTTAGAAATAAACTTGATGAAAATGGAAAGATATCAAGGAACAAGGCCAGATTGGTTTGTAAGGGTTATGCACAAATAGAAGGTGTGGAGTTTGATGGAACTTTTGTACTCGTGGCTAGAATTGAACCAATTAGAATATTTCTTGCATATTCAGCTTTCAAGGGCTTAAAAATGTACCAAATGGATGTTAAAAGGATATTTCTTAATGGTTATGTTGATGTAGAGGTTTATATGGATCAACTTGAAGGATTTGAAAACAAAGACTATCCTAATCATGCCAACATGCTAAATAAGGCTCCTTATGGTTTGAAACAGGATTCAAGGTCCTGGTATTCTAGGTTGGATCAATATCTTATCAAAAATAGCTTCAAAAGAGGTGGTGTTGATAGCAACTTGTACACATATGGTACATGTGATGATGTTCTCATTGTTCTTGTTTATGTTGATGATATAGTATTTGGATCCAATGATGATGCTTTAAGTCAAGGTTTTTCAAAGCTTATGCAATCTAAATTTAAAATGTCCATGCTTAAGGAACTATCCTATTTTCTTGGGTTGCAAATTTCTCAGTTGGAAGATAGTATATTATTATCCCAAACTAAGTATGCAAAAGAAATGTTAAAGAAATTTCATATGGAAGATTGTAAGCCTATGGGAACACCAATGATAACAAGATGTAAACTTACTAAAAATGATCATTCTCCTAATGATGATCGAAGTACTTATAGATTCATGATTGGTAGTTTAATATATCTCATAAATTCAAGGCCTAATATCATGCATGTTGTATGTTTTATTGCAAGATTTTAATCTTCACCTAAAGAATCTCATATTACGGTAGTTAAAAGAATTTTTAGAGATATTCAAGGTACTTTCAATTATGGGATTCGGTATCCTAAATATGATGGTTTCATATTTGTTGCTTATAGTGACTTAGTTGGCTAGGTTGTCTAGATGAAAGAAAAAGTACTTCAGGAACAACATTTTTCTTAGGTAACCGGCTAGTGTGTTGGCATAGTAAGAAGCAAGAATCTACTACACTTTCTACTGTAAAGGAAAATATATAGCTGCATGTTCTCATTGCCAATAGGTTCTTTGGATGGTTCAAAATTTATTAGATATGAAAGTAATATTGTCTAAACCAGTTCCTATCTATTGTGATAATCAAAGTGCAATCAGTATTTCTAAGAATCTAGTTATGCATTTATGCACCAAGCACATTGATGTTCATTATCATTTCATAAGGGAACATGTCTTGAATGGTAATGTTGAATAATAATTTGTTCCTTCTTCAAATTAGCTAGCTAAAATATTTACTAAACCTCTCTCAAGAGCCATATTTGAAGGGTTAAGAACAAGATTAGGGGTTTTATCCCTCTCTTCTCTTGCATAAGTTCATAAATGAGTTATAGTTTTTAGGGGGAGCATATTTTTCTTATCTTTTTGTTACACTAAAACCTTGGTATATCTCCTTTGTCATTGATGTCAAAGGGGGAGAAAAATAAAGATGAAGATGTCTACATGATGGATATATAGGTATAGGTACACATGGATATATATGTATAGATATAGGATATACAGGTACAAAAGGATATACAAGTGGAAGTTGGTATTGACATCAATGCTAAATGGGGAGTATGTTGAAGCCTTAGTATTTGGTCTTTCATTGTTGTCACTGATGTCAATAATAAAATTATAATGAGCATATGATATGCTTAACATCATGTAATTATCTTATTTTGTGTCTCTCAATATTGTTCAAAACATATTTAAGACAAACACTTAAGTGTTAAACAATTAACACTTAATGCTCACATTGGTTTAGAACATGGTTATAAAAATGAGTTTTGGTCTATGAGAAATTTGACAAGCTTTCTTATTAGGTAGACCCTAACCATCAAACCTTTTTGAAAAGGACTTTGAGTTAGATAAAATGGGTCTTTGTTAGTTTTTGTACAACCCATGTATGGAAAGAGAAAAAGTTTGTTTATCAAAAATAGAAATCAAATTGTTACAACAATTTTAGCAGTTTTGAGTGAAATGGAAGTTTGGTGTATCTACCTACCTCCAAATTTTCAATTTTTTTAGTTTATAAGTAAAAGATACATTCCTCTAAAACATCAAATAGGTGGTTTTGACAAAATTTATAGGATTGGTGTGGAATTCCTTGTAGACTGAACAATTTGTAGGAATATTTTTAACATCAAAGTATAGGGTAATGCTTTATGTTTCTATTTTCATATTTCTGATTTGATTTTCATTGCAGAAGTTTATAAGAGGTACAAAAAGGGTTATATATTTCTTCTTCATTCATTCATTTCAGTATTTGATAAGATCTTTTAATGAAAAAAGAAAATATATTTAGATATTGGATGTGTTGAGGAGAATAGAAGTATATCCTACATTATGTTTTTAACAAGAAGTTGAGACTAGTGAGTCGTGATTTGTTTTGTAATAGAGATGATCCTTTGATTTTATATCTCATTTGTTCATTTTGGAATTTGGTGCTTCTTGTATTCATAAAATTGGTGCTTTAGGTGTAAGGCATTGGTGTTCCTTGAAATTGTTGTTTCTAAAACAGGGTGTTGGTGCTTCCCAGAGTTGTAGCTCTAAAAGATTTTCCCAGGAGGCCAATAAAGTTTTAGATTCATAGTGGTTTTTTACCCTAAGGAGTTCTCCATGTTAAATTATTGTGTCACTTTTTTATTCATTAAGTCTCTTGCTCATGTGTTAAATTTGTAGAACTTGTAATTGTTTCAAGTTTCGAAAAGTACTTAAAACCACTAATTCACTCTCTCTCTCAATGGTGTTTGTATTCCAACTACTTTTAGGTGTCTTTTCTCTAAAAAGTGTTTAACTAAATTTTTCCTTTTTCTCTTTTACATTTTCCTTTTGTCTTTCAATGCTACTTTCATTCCTTCACATATTGTTGTTTGAATTCCTTCTGTAGTTCATGTTTTTTGATCTCATACTTGTTGTTCTCATAGTATTCAATCTAAAAAATCTTTATGTGTGTCCCATATTATTGAAAATTTGACACGCTATCCCATTTTTCCTTTTCTAGGTCCAAATTGATTAGTCTATAATCTACAATCCCTGGAAACATGTCCAAAATTGTTGCACTTGTAACACATAACTCCATTTATTGTGAAATTTTTTTGTTCCTCTTGTAGGCCTACTATCCATGTCTTTAGTACTTTAATATATTTCATTACTAGTATTAAAATTATGTTTCCTACATTCATTGAATATATGTCCATAAGAGAGACATTTATAATAATAACCAAAAGAGGGTTTAAAATACTTACCTATCAAGTCCATCTTCATATGACCAAGTTCATTACATGAAAAAAATCTTCCATTAAATTTGTTTGTCACCCCCTTAGATTGTTCAGGTTGATCAAGTTTATGAGGTACTTCATTTTTTAGGTCTTCTTGGTGTTTAGGTTTCTAGTTGACTAGATCATCTTCCTTGGTAACCTCAATTCCTTATAATGATTCTCCTTCAATATATCCAATCCCTATCTTATCATAAACATGTATTTATGCCATGGCCTTCTCATCAAATTTCTTTGTGCTAGAATAAATTATTTCAACATGTTGCTTTATTTGTGTAATCTCTCCTTTAACAATAGTGTTATATTTCCTAAGCTTTATGTATTTTAAGTTTGTGGTTCAAGTTTAAATGTTACCTTGGTAAGTTTGGATTTCAGATTTCTATTCTCAAACCCCATATCTGATTGATTTTTCTTCTCATGTTCATTCAAACTCATCTTTGATCTAATAATTTGAATCTTTCTTCTTGAATTTAGTATATTCAATTTTCTCCTTCAACTTCTAAATGAAATCTTGTGCATCTCTAAGTTTCATCTTCAGATTGTTTCTTTCTTCTTATATTTACAATCTTTACATGCTTTATCTCCCTTTCACTATACTTTATCCTACTTATAACTGTATATGAGCAATGTTAGTATGCTAATAGAAACCAAATTTAAATAAAGCTTCTACAAACTAAACAAAATTCATAAACTTCAAGATAGACTAAGATGAGCTCTCAATTGAAAATATGAGCCATTAATGGGCTCTCTCAATGAGAAGCTCTCTTGTTGAGTAGCTTTGTCTAAAAAGATAGGATGTATGCTCAATATGCTTCCAAAGGCTTCAATGGATGATTGTGGATTTTTGGTGTGGATAGATGGCTTTAGTATGGATTTGGCTCTCAAAATAGCATTATAACTTTACTTCATGGATTGTGTTATTTTGTAAAGGGGAAGGATCCAATTTATAGGCAAGAGGCTTGAGGGTTTGAGGGCTAAGATGCAAGGATGGGAAAAAGCTTATGGAGGGCTCAGATTGCATGAGAGGAGAGCACATGGATTGTGCTTCCTTATAGCCAATCAAGGAGTGACACATGTCACATGGTGAGAGGATGGAGGAAAGGGCAAGGATGAGTCAACAAAGGAGGCTCAAGAGATAAAATCTTCATAAAGACCCTCATAATGACTTGTAAGAGCAATAAAAAGGCTTGTAAGAGTCATTTATGACCTAGTGGACTTCATAAAGTTTTATGGTTGAGATATTTTGAGGGTGATGAGAGCAATTTCGACTTGGGCTTGATTAGGAAGGTTCTAAGCTTGCTTAGGCTTGTGCAAATGATTAGAGGATGGATTAGGATGGTTTAGGATTAGCTTAGGGATAGGCAAGTGGATGGCATTTAATGAGGGTGGGTGAAGGAGGAGATATTTGTTAACTTTGGCTTGGGTTAGTAAGTTTTAACCCATGTTTAGGGAATGTGACAAGGTTAGGAGGGGATTAGGATTAGGTTTAAAGACATCTTCTAGAAGAGTCTAGATTTTGGATGAGGATAAAGACTTTCTAGAATAGTCTAGAATTTCCTAGGATGAGGATGAAGACTTTCTAGAAGAGTCTAGAACTTCTTAGGATGAGGATAAATTAGATTTTTAGGAAATAAATAAAGTTTTATTTATTTCAAGGGTTTGGGTTGAGGAGATATTTATTAAAACTTTTTTAATAAACATGAGGATTAATATTTAATTTTAATTAAATATTTTGAGTTGGGATTAGGGGTAAGAAATGATGAGATTAGCCTTTAATCGAAATTAAAGAAGGATTAGAAGATTTTGGAAGAGGTTATTGGTCATAAGAAAATTGGCCAAGTTTTGGGCAAAAAATAAATTTTTTTATTTATTTTAGGATTTTTGGTCAATTTATTAATTAAATAATTAATAAATAAGGAAATAATGTTTAAATAAGATTTAAACATTTTTGGGAGGGATTCCTTAATTAAATATTTTTAATTAAGATAAAAGGATTTAATGGCATAAAAATTAATTAATTAATTAATTAATTAATTAATTAATAAATGATGATGTCATCGGGAATTTTTCAGAAAATAAAAATACTTTATTTTCTAAAGGATTTTAGGTGTCTACAATAACTTCTTATAATAAAGTTCAAAATTATGCATAGTAATCTTTCCCTTTGACATCAATGGAAGAGGTGAGACAAAATAAAACACATGCCAAAAAAATTTATCTTATCTTCTCCATAAAGTTTGTTGTATGTTAATGAGTGGCATGCACTCTACATTTAGTTTCTCCTTAGATGATTGAATTCCTTGTCCCATTTATCCTTAACTACTTCTAATTTGATATTTAGTTCACATAATGCATAGGATGAAAATTTGACTCCATTTAAAATAGAATAAATAAAACTTTAGAAAGAATCCTTTGTATTTGCACATTCCTTGAGTTGTCTTTGTACATGGAAATTTTTTGAGGTAAGGTGTTGTTCTAATAGTGAAAATTTCTTTATAGTTATCTCCTTCCTTAACTCAAGTAATCTAATCTCATCATGAATAATTATGATTATTTCCTCTATATCTATGATCAATGCATTTGGATCATGTAATTCATTAACAATGCTGTTTATTTTAGTTTCATTTTCTCTAATCTCCTTTTCAATATAATTTATATACTTAACAGATAAAGTACATTTTCTATACAATTCCTTCCCTTCTTGAAGAGATCTTCTTAATACTTTGATAAAAGAATCAATAAGTGATAATTCACTTGTGATATTGTTTTAAAATAGTTCTATATAGGTTAACATCATGTTTGGCTTGATCTTTTATTGTTGAAACTTCAATCAATGTGGAAAATTTTCCCATCAAATTTTGTCATTGTCTTTTCTACTCTCTTATTTGTATGAAGGTCATCCAATTCTACTTGGGCTATATCTTGCATCTTCTTTTTCATCTTATCTAGTGTGCTCAAGGAACTCTTGCTTATCTTTGATGATAGTTCTATTATCTTGCCAGTTGAAAATGTTGTAACTTGAAGATACTTTTTTATGTCCATGTTAACCTCAAAAATTTTTGTAGCATCTTATGGAAATATTTTATTTAGTGCTTCAAGTAGGGATCTTGTAGTACTTTCTTATGAGGTCTTGTCTTCCTTAATAGGTTCTTGAACTACTATTATCTACCTTTAAACTAAAGGTCCTTATTGTTTTGGTGGCTAGAATGGCTAAATCTCCATCTAATTTCTGTCTTCTTGCTCTTTTTTTGTCTTTGCTTCCTCTTTCTTTTCTTCTTATTTCTTCTCTTCTTATTTATTCTCTTATTCTCTCTCCATTTTATTCAAGGCTATGGTGCTAGATGTCACTTTCTCAGTAATGTTTAACAAATTAGCTATGCAATCAAATTTAACTCTCACTGAGGTAGGTTTCAAAGATAATTCTATATTTTAATATAACTAATTACAATAATACTATTACTTATAATTAATTTTAGTATAACTAATAGTATATATATGACCTCTATTTTATCTACATAGTAGGAAAATTTGAGTCCCTGTTAGGAGATTCCAACTCCGTTAGGAGCTCTACCAACCCAATTAGGAGTTGTATCAATCTTGTTAGAACTTGAAAAGAAGACCACTAAACCCATTGTCCAAATAGACTATGTACTATTCCTCTTAGATAATACAATTTGAAATAACACCTATACAACCATTAAATTGTCTTACCAAGTAGAGTTCCTTGTAATCTCATTATGCCTTAATTGCACCAAACTCTGATATGATCTTTACGACTTTGCATACCAAGTTCACACACTAGATATATTAATAAAACAATAACTAACAAGATATATGTCAAGAAATTACTATCAAGCACCATAACTATTTATATTATATATTTCTTAATTATATATAACAAAAAAAACATTTTCAAATATTTGAAAGACACACTTGACTATGATTATAGTATAATAGATCACATGACATCAATTTATGTACATAGACTAATGCTAATTGGCATGGAAGTCCAAATGATAGAAAAAAAACCAGTGGTGGAGTATTCTTCTTTGGAAGAATGTTGGTTTCTTAGTTGAGAAAGAAACAATATTTCAATTTAGGGAGTACGATAGAAGTAGAGTTTGTAGTAGAAGAAAAATAGTGTAATTAGATTATTTGGATGAATAAAATGTTGAAAGGCATTGGGATAGAATTCACTAAATGTGTTATCATACATTGTGATAACACAAGTACTATAAATATGTCAAAAATCATGTACAACATTCAAGGACAAAGTATGTATCTATTAAATATCATTTTTTGGGAGAGAAAGTTGTAGAAAAATAGAATGCATTATAATATGTTAGCACAAAGGATAAGATAGAATATATGTTTACAAAACCTTTGGCTAAGGACATATTTGAGTATTTGAGAGGTATAATTGGATTATGCCCCAACCTATTCTTGAGTAGTTGATGCATAGATTTGCACCAGATTGGCTTGTAGAAGAGTACTATTATTATCTAGATTGGATCCTTGATACTTATCCTATGGGGGATTATATGTGTCTAGCATGACTTATTGAGGACTTTGGTTATTGGTATCTAATAGTATCTTTAGACACTAGATCTTGATAAATGAAAATCTTTGCATCAACCAAATGATAACCTTTCATGCTTCCCTAAATACAAAATTACTTTATGCTAAGTGAGGTGATGTAGGAGCATCTTGCATCTCAAAATAAAATGGGGCATGATATATTTATTAAAATAGAATTTAAAAATTTAGAACGTAAAAAATTGGAGGAGAGAGAAAGTGATAAGAATTGCCATAAAAAATATATAATTAAAAAAACTATTAATAAATGTAACTTGTGGCTTGAGGATTTATTTAATGTGGGGGTATATTTAATGTAACTTGCTAGATTGACTTGTGGCTTGGCTTGCTACAAGTAGACAGTCTTGACTTTTCATTCTTCATTATTCAACATGAAAGAAGTTAGCTAGAGAGAGGAGTAGATGAGTAGAGTAAAGTTTTTGAGCAGAGCTAGTAGCAAGGGCATGTGAACAAGAAGGTGGCTTGGTGGCTTGAGAGAAAATTTTTTAAAGATTCTTCTTTGGGCTTTCTACTAGGTTATGGATTTGGACTAGTGAGAATTTGGATCTTGTGAGATCTTGCAAAATTACTATTGTAATTGCTTATGTATTTGGTCATATCTAGGAAGGCCTTAGAGCCAAGCATATTAGATGTAAATTTTATGATTCTATTATGAGATTTGGCATTATTTGGATCTAAATCTTTGAGATATTTTTATACTTTGGCTATGTTATAATTTTTTGGGGGCTAGGACATCTCCTTTGGGGATTCTCCTACTATGCACTACATCATGAGGGTTAACATCTAGGATGTCATTCAAACCTTGTTAAATCATTGTTTTGGTAAACTAAAAAATAAATTCCTTAATTGTGTGATCCTCCCTACAAAATCATATCCTTCCTTCCCTCAACTATTCATAATCTCATCTATTTAGAGTAAATCACACTAAAAAAAAAGTATGCATGTTCGTTATTTTCCTAAATTGTACTTAGAAAATTTTGGAAGTCCATGTATCCAAAACCTAATATATTATTTTTCCTTCTTTATATAAAATATTTCGTTTTGTAAATGACAATGCTATATCATCCTTACATATCCTCCTACCCAAATTTCTAACAATATCCTCACTTGGCATTGGTGGGGAGGGGTGAATCAATTATGAAATTGAAAAAACTCTGAATATATTTATTAATTATGAAACATGTAAATAGTAGATGCAAAAAAAATAGAAATATAATCATGTACAATAACACTAGATTTGTTAAGTGGGGAAACCCTTGATTAGAGGGAAAAGCCCAGTGGAGATATTACCCACAAAATGATATACTAATATAAAAGTTCCTTGTTAGAGAATAGACCCTATTAAAAGATAATAAAATAAAGTTAGCACATATAAGTCCCTATTATGAGATTTTGAATCCCTCTCAGGAGATTCTAACCCTTTTAGAAGTTCTACCAACCCTGTTAAAAGTTGAATAGAAGACCACTAAATCCATTTTCCAAATAGTCTCAGAATTATTCCTTCCAAATAATACAATGCCAAATAACAACTTTCGAACCAAAAAATTTTCTTGCCAAATATAATTCCTTGTAACCTAAACATGCCTCAACAACACCAGACTCTTCTTTGATCATCACAACTTTGCATACCAAGTCACACAATATATATTAGATACATATAACTAAATGACATACATTACATTGAAGATTTTTTTTTTTAATTTATACCACATCCAAAAAAAAATTATTGATTCAGCCTTGATGATTTTTTAATTAAAAATAATAATATAGGACCATCTTAAGATATTACAATATACATTACATTATAATTTACACTTACTATCACCTCATAGTCTCCATAATCTTTTACTTGATGATCTTCAAATTATGCCCTCTGAACCAAGGCATGTATAACATGTCTTCAACCTTTTCTATCAGTCCACATAAAATAGTTCCATCTTTGTCAAAAGATAGAATCAAAATAGTAGAACCTTCTTTTTAGAAATGATGTCTGAAAGTTGACTTCACTAAAATCTTCACAACTTTTTCCCGTCCTCATATTTCCATATGCACTCACACTTTGTGACTCTATGGATACTATAGAACATGACCTTGAGTGGACATAAGATGATCTTCCATCCTCAAAACATGCCAAATACTTCTTCCTTTGTAACTTTTCTTGTCTTTACTGAACACCTAGTATGTTGACATAAATGATAAAAATTGTGACAAATGCAACACATAAGCATTGAATCATGTCACCATCAATGATAATATATTCCCCCAGAAGAATATAATCAAAATTTGTGCTAAGACTATTGCCCATTGGTATTGATTGGAACATAGATGAAAAACATCTAAATTTCAAGAATACCAAATATGCTTCTTCCTCATCTTTTTTTGCTCCCCTATTCATGTTCCTCGTGAATGTCTTTTTTCATTAAGTAATCGGCATGAATAAGGAAGGTTTTAATCTCTTCCTTATATTAGCATCTTTCATAAATTCTCTTCATAAATCAATAATCTCTCTTTTAGATACATATATCTCCCTAAACACATCTCTCCTCAGATGTAATGTTTTCATGTACAGTAATCAATATTAGAAACTACTATGTGCATCTCTCCAGAAAAGGATATTTTTCATATAACATATTGTTCCCCCATTAAAATCAATGAAAAAATATTATTATGTCAACTCTCAAAGTTCAATCATTTCTAAAACAATATTTTCAAGCTTTGATGTCCAAAGACACTAAATTAGATACCAATACCAAGAGTCCTTAATGACTTATCTCAAGGACATATACTCCCCTATAGGAGAAGCGTCAAACATCTAGTCTAGATAATAATAGTACTATGCTACAAGTTAGACTGATGCAAATATCTCTATAATGTATTCAATAGTAGGTTGGGGTATAACTCAAAGAATACCTCTAAAATACAATATGTATCCTTAGCCAAAAGTTTTATGAATATATATTCTATCTTCTCATTTTTTCTATCACTCTTTCTCTTTTTGGTGGACTATACTATAATGTCTCTTCTAGATTCTTATCTCTTCACAAATACATCTATTCCCAAATGTAATAATTTTCATGTACAATAATGAAATTTAGAAACTACTATGTGTTGAACTAACTACTGGCCTTCTCCTTCTATATTCGTGACATGGCTTAACTACATCTTGGGTTCTACAAGTCTACTAGTTGTATTAGGCATTAACAAGCCAATCTTTTGGCCCAAAAACAACTCTAGCTTGTAACAAGTGGTGTCAAAGCTTGGTTATAGGTTCAAATCTCCTTAGGTAATGCTAAGGGGGGAATTTTTGGACTAATCGCAAGACTTCCCCTTCAAGATTTTTGATACGGCTTAACCACCTCCTATGTTGTATAAGTCTAGTGGTTGTATCGAGCCTTAATAGGTCGATCTTTTCATGTAACGACAACTCTAGCTTGTAACACTATGCACATCTATCCCCCAAAGGATTTAATGTACATCTCTCGCCTACATGATTATTCTCATGTAATGTATCTCTCCTCCATTGACATAAATGATGAAGGTATCATTATGTCAACTCTCAAAGTTCAATCAATTCAAAAATATGATGTTCAAGCTTTATTGTCCAAAGACACTATTAGATACCAATACCAAGATACCTCAATGAGTCAACTCAAGTATAGATACTTGAACATATAAGAATCATCAAGAATCTAGTCTAAATAATAATAGTGCTCTAATAATGTTGGTAAACAGATTTGTCACAATAGAATTTGCCCAACGCAATGTGTGGCAAACCATTCACAACAGTTGGATAGGCCCTTGTTATGTGGCCTTCCTCTGCATTTGGAGGGGTAGCTCCCTCATATGATATAATTTTGAAATTTAACAAATAAAAATTAAAATGTGAGAAAGCTCTTGATGAAAAATGCACCACAAGACTGCAAGGCTTTCCCAGACTACTAACTTAAAATTGCTAATAACAACAATCAAGATCTACACTTGAAAACTATTACTAGCATAATGTTGATCCACAGATTCATAAACATCTACACCACACCGTGAGAATGCTCACTACAAAGAGAACCAACATTTCTAACTATTTAGATTCGAAAAAGGAGGGAACTCAACACATTCCTTTATTTTCTTGCACCAAGGACTTAAGAGGAATTTTTTATTATAAAGACAAAATCTGTACATACTTTCCAAATATCATCTTCTAATCAAAATTTCAGCATAGTTTTCCCTTCTTCTAAAGCCAAAAAGTCCCTTTACAAAGCCAAAAGGTGTCCTCATATAGACATAGAGGTTAATAACTACCTCTTCATGGTTAATAACCACCTCCAAAATACTTGATTTGGGTGAGGTTAATTAACCTCTACAGAATTAACCCAATATGACTTGAAATTTGGATCTTACACCTTTGGAGAGGAAGATTGAATAATCAATCATTGTTGACTCCTTTTGAATATTTTTAACTTTGATCTTCCATACTCTAGTTATTGTTTCTGATGAATCTAATCGAAGCTTGGTTTGCCACTGTCAAATAATGCTTTCTTGGTGCCCATCAACTTGTCAATTGTAGGAATGAACTCCACATCAAACACTTCCATGTTTCCATTATCTACTAAAGATGTCTTATGGAGGCTATCATATGGTCGCAGTCATTATATCAAATAGATTACATTCTTAGGTTAACAACAAGATATCAACATTGAGAAGCATCCATTACATTGGTGTAATGATATATATTGCCTTGGTGCTCTATCAAACAAGTTAGTGGCTTTGCTTGGTAGAATCTTGACAACTATTGATCAAAAAATCCATCTAAACAACCATAGTTGCATCAAATTTGCCAAATGTATATGAAAATTTTAATTACAATGAATGCTCTTTAGTGTGGAATTTGGTTAAACAATTGATGTGCCTTGTCTATATAGGCAAGAAAGCCACCACTCTTCTCTTATTATGAAAATTTGATACTAATTGGCTTCTTATATTTTAGCACTCAAACTACTATCTGAGCATTCTCCTTGATGTTCTCTCACAGCTCTTTCTTACCATGAAGTTGCCACCTTTCTAACCACCTCCCTTTATCTAGTTTCATACTACTAGCACTGCCACCACCTTTACATTCTGAATAATAATAGTTTGGGATAATAACTATCTACTCCCCTTCTATCATGATTATCAAAATGACAAGGTGGACTTCATTAACACCACATATACATAGTGGTTCATCCCACTTCACAAAGTTATCGAGCTCCTTCCATTTGCGCATGACGTCCTTCACAAGACTCTGCATTCTACTACCCACAACATCCACCTATAAAAGTTGAATACAAGAAAGAAAAGGCATCCACTGAATTGGAATTATAAGCAAAACTAGGATATATTTTAAAGGTTCTAATTGCTATATAACACATATGGCTCTTTTCCAATCTTTGATAACATTAATGAGCTTCCTCTATTGTGCGCTTGCTCTCGCTTTTCACAAAAAAATTATGACTTGAACTTGGCATTTTGTGGAATGCTATCACAGACCTCATTCAATCGTTTTATGTTTCATCTTTATATTCACCACACTTTCATTATGAAAATTTGATCAAACATATTCCATGTTATCTTTTGATGTCTCAAGTATACGATTTTAGAAGACATTTTGACAAACAGTTTACATGCTGGTCTTCAAATTACCCATCCTTAGATTGATCCCATATCAAGCTTCATAATCAAATGGTTATTTGAATGCTTTGCAGAATATTCAGTGTGTTGAGGCATGCAGAGATGACTCTAATAGAATATTAGATGTCTCCAGAGGTAGAACATGTGGTCTTTTCTCTGTTGCACATTTGATGCCAAGGCAAAAGATTTTGGTTCAATCACAACTGACTGACTGTAATTGTACGATGACACTTCATAAATTTGAACTGGTCCATTATTCACTGTGTGGATTATCTTCAATATATTTGCAGATGGAGGCTATTTCTTCACAAACAGGGAAGAATTTGAATTCATCAGAGCTTTCAATGGATTGGCTACAACAATACGACCTTTTTTTAAGAAAACACTTTCAGGTTGACTGTATGAACTCTTCAAATCAGCAAAGCTTGTCTCCAAAAATGTAGTACCACTATTTCTCATATTCCAACCATCATGGTATTCATGAACTAGGATGTTGCTTCCATTTGATCTCTCCTTATAACCCTTTAGTTGCATGCCAGGAAGCACCCACTTTAAACTCATGCCTATGTTGGGTTTGCACTTTCCTTTATTCGTATCAAATATTTTGTAGATAGACTTATCTAATGGCCTAGTCTGAGGACTCTCTGGAGTTTCATATTCTGGAAGTGAGAGCAAACTTTCAAATGCCTTGACCAAATGCTTTACTCTCCCCCCACCTTGCTCTGGTATGGAACTGATTGCTCCAGGAAGTAGCTCATTCACATATTTGACTTCTCATAGAAGCATTTTAAATAGGTTAGAGAAATTTTCAAACAAGTTAATAACTGTCTCGAAGAGGTTAAGAAACACACATTTTTGGAGAGGTTAATTAACCTACTCCAAAATGCACTACCATTAACCTGTTTGAGAGGTTAAGAAATATGTGTTTTTGGAAGTTATCATTAACCTTTTGAGAGGTTAAGAAAAATGTGATTTTGGATGTTATCATTAACCTTTTGAGAGGTTAATGGTTAATGATAGACTTGAAAACACGTATTTTGGGTCTCTCCATTAACCTACAATAACTTGAGGCTCAAAAGTCAGATTTTAAAATTTTCAAATGCTGTGCAGAGCTAGGAACGAGCTGTAGACATGAAGATTTAGAAATTCACAAAAACTTAGAGATAAAATGGCCAATTTAAAGCTTAAAACTAGGAAAGTTTCAAAAATTAACCGCGGCTTATAAAATTGAAACAATTTTATAACTGAGCAACAAATAACAATTTTTTGAATTAGTTATGCCATTAAACTTTGTATCACTTTTACTAGATTCCAGCCCTCTTAGGAGTTGTGCCAACCTTGTGAAGAGTTGAAAAAAAGACCACAAAACCTATTGTCCAAATAGCCTTTTTACTATTCTTTCTGAATAATAAAATGTGAAACAAAAACTCTCCAACGAGAAACTTGTCTTGTAAAATATAGTTCCTTGTAATCTTGTGCTATGCCTCAATTGCACCAAACTCTTCTTTAATATTCACAACGTCACATACCAAGTTCACACAATAGATATTATATAGATATGATTGTATACATTAAAAAGATGTTGTTTCTTTATGCTAAGTCCTAAAACAAGTTATTGAGTCATCCTTAAGGCTTTCTCAATTTACAATAATAATATGAGACCATCTTAAGAGATTACAATACATGTTACATTACAATTTTACAATTTATCCAAGATTATGCACAATTTTTTTGGTCACAATCTTCAAAACCTTTAATCCACAGTCTTCATATTATTCCCTCTCAACTGAGGCATCTTTTACTCATCTTCAACCCTTTTACTAGTCTACACAAGCCAATTACATCTCTGTGAGACGATATAATCAAAACAATAGTACCCTCTTTCTAAAAGTTCTATATGAAAGCTACCTTCACCAAAATATTCATAACTCTATACAATCTTCATATTTTTGTATGTGCTCTTAATTGTAGCATATATACATACTATAGATAATATCCTAAAATATGGATAATCTAGTCTTCAACCCTTGAACTGTGCTAATCACTTTTTCCTCTACAACTCTACCAGTCTTCATAGAATAACTAGTATGTTGACATTAATGAAATAAAACTATCATGAATGAAACACATAAGAAATGAATGATGTCTCCAATGATTCTAGTATACTCTCCTTTAGGAATATCATTAACATTCATGCTGACAATCTCATTGGTTGGCATTGATGGAAACATAGAAGAAAAATATCTAAGTTTTAAGGATACCAAATATACTTCTTCCTCAATTACTTTTTCTCCCTCATTCATGCTGCTCGTGAATCTCTTCAAGTAACCAACATTCCTAAGGAAGGTGATAATCTCCCCCATACATTAGTATCCTTCACAATCCATGTTCATCAATCAATAATCTCTCATCTAGATACATATCTCTCCAAAAAGGTATATCTCTCCAAATATAATATTTTTTAAGTATAAAATTCAATATTAAAATATACTATACACATCTCTCCCCCAAAGGATCTTTTTCATGTAGCACATCTCTCCCCCATTGACATCAATGATAAAGGTATCATATTGTCAACTCTCAAAGTTGGTTCATTTCCAAAATAATTTTTTAAAGCTCTAGTGTCCAAAGAAACTATTAGATACAAATACCAAGAGTCTACAATGACTCAACTCAAGCAAATATAGTTCCCCAAACGAGAAGCATCAAGGATCTAGTTTGGATAATAATAGTTCTCTTCTACTAGCTATATTGATGCAAATATTTCCATAAACTACTCAAGAGTTAGTTGGGGAATTACTACAAGCATACCTCTCAAATACTCAAATGTGTGCTTAGCCAAAGATTTTGTGAATATATTTTCTATCTAGTCCTCTATGCTAATATATTCCAATCTAATATATTTTTATGCAACTTTCTTTCTCAAAAAGTGATACTTAATAGATATATGATTTTCCTTTGAATGTAATACAATATTTTTTGACATACTTAAAGTACTTGTGTTATTACAATATATGGTAACAAGTTCAATGAATTCTATCCCAATGCCTTTCAATATTTTCTTCATCCAAATAATCTTATTACAATTTTTTGTTTCTACTAGATACACTATGTTTTCCATACTATGTGAAATGCAATCTTGTTTTTTTCTTAACCAAGAAACCAATATTATTCCCAAGAGGAATACTCCATCATTGGTGTTATTTCTATCATCTACACTTCCTATTCAATCAACATCAGTGTATGTACATAGAGTGAAATCATGTGATTTTTGATACCATAATTCATATTTAGATGTTCCTTTCAACTATCTAAACATTACTACTTCATAATGCGACTCTTTCAAATCTTGTCATAATTCTAGCTACATTGTCTATATTGGGTCTAATATGTGTCAAATATTGCAATCCACCAATCATAGGTCTCTACTTTTTCTATTCAATATAACAAATTCATCTTTGCTAGATAGCTTAGATCCATTTACCATATGTATTTTTTAACAAGTTTAAAAACCAATTCAAATATTTTCAAGAAATTATTAAGAAACTTTATTTGCGATATAAAAATGCCATCATTGTTCTATACAATCTGCAATCCCAAGAGGTATTTCATTTCTCCAAATATACTCATCTATAATTATTTCTTTATTTTTGCTAAAAATGCCTCACTTTGTCCAAAAATAATATCATCAACAAATAAAACAATAATCAGTAGTCCTTTATCATTCTTTCTTAGATACAAGTTACTATTAGTATTACATTTTACAAATTGAAATTTGTCAAGTATTTATCCAATCATGCATACTAGGCTTTCAGAGCTTGTTTCAATCCTCAAAATATCTTTTGATCTACAAAAGATAGCATGTTTACCTATCTAAATAAAACTATCACGTTTTTTAATGTATACCTCTTCTTGTAGTTCCCCATTTAGAAAAGATGATTTTACATTTATCTAATAAAATTTGAAGTTCTTGTTAGCTGTGTATGACAAAAAAATTCTTATTGTCTCTAGTCTACCAAACAATATAAAATTTTCTTCAAAATTAATTCATTCTTGTGTGAATAACCTTTACATACCATTCTTTCCTTGTTTCTTACAACTTCACTGTTCATTCATCTTGCTTTTAAATACCCATTTGGTTCCAATACGATTCATGTATTTAGGTCGAGGAACTAGTTCCCAAGTCTTGTTCTCATCAATCTGATCCAAGTCTTCTTTCATTTCTCTCATCCAATCATCATCTTTACAAGATTCATCAATATTCTTAGATTCAACTTGAGAAATTAAACATAGTTCAACATATGTTATGTTCCTTGTCATAACTCCTTTATCTTTTCTCCCAATAATCTATTCAACAAGATGACTCTTTTCCACATTCCTATTATGTGTGACTTGTTCAATTCTTACTTCTACTCTAGTTTCTGATCTAGGTTCTTCTCTCTATTCTTCTCTTAATTCAATCTACAAACTAGTGTCAATTTCATAAAATAATTCCTTCTCAACATTTTGTATATATTTTTTATAAAATGATGTTCCTTACCTATAATTGATACCAATTATTATTGACTAATAGTATATCTTAATTTCTATAGTATATATTAGAAAGAAATAATAAAATAGTTCTAGTTTATAATATAAATGTATTCCTTGTGAAGTTATATGAATGATAGTTTCTAAGCTCTAAACTTATCCCTAGCTCTAAAGATATTAGTATCCTCTAGATCATTAAGGGATGAGGGGGGAGTCTAGGCAACCAAAAATCATTTAAAGAGCTAAGGTCTTATACTAGTAGAGGGTCACAAACCTCCTATATCATAAGGGGTAGGAAAAATTGGGGCTTGATGTACTACTTCATCATGAATTTTCTTCTATGTAGAATTTAGTAAAGGACTATTTTTCTTTAAGTTCCTTAGTTGTGGAGAGCTGACTTGGTGAGGATTTAAGATTTCTTATGGGGTAACCTCTAGGAGGGAGGGGAGTCAGAGGGTGGGCTAAGTGTATCCCCATATTAACTAGAGGTGTCAGACCTCTTGCAGATGATAAGCATGAGATTTTTAGGTGACTGAACCTTTTGCACTCAACATATAGCATCTTCACTTTCTTTTACTCTATAGGTTGAACAATAGATCCCATTTTAGATTCTAGTGGAACCACAATAGGAAACTCTTTATTCACCTTAACTCACACAAATTCTAGCAAAGAGGTTCCTAAACTTAGATTGTTCAATCTTATCAATTCATAAGAGAGTTTGAAATGCTTCTACAAATCCTCTAAACACTTCATTGCTTCAACATTTAAGAGAGACTAGTGTGAAAAATCCATATTGGTGAATCCACTCCAAGGTCAACCGATTGGTCAAGTTTAGACTTCCATTTATAGATTGCCAGTGTATTTTTAGGATTAGATCCTAAAGACAATTAAGCATTTTCTATAAGAAAAGTGATATATTCATTATTATAGAATGAGAATAAAAACTTACCATTTACCAATGCATTTATTTTAACACTTCTTTTAGGGACAATGTTGAGGTAGCCCATTTTCTATAGAGCTCAATAGATGTAATGGTCACCCTAGAAACAACTCTGATACCACTATAATGGATACCCTAGAAATAGCTTTGATACCATTGTAATGAACACCCAGGAATGCCCAAAAGCTGAACCAAGGCTGGAATTATATTAATTCTAAAAATGCTGCAATCAAGTACAAAGAGATGTATTCCAAAGGCCAAACCATAAGGGAATGATGTCTAGAATGTTACAACAAAGAATGAATGTCCTCTATTGCCAAAGAAGGGAGTGTGATTCACACATCCAAGCTCTTATCAAATGCAAGTTATAATCATCTGATACAATAATCCGATCATTAGCAATGAAACTTTCAGCCCTATTTATCCTTTTCTTCATCCTTCTGGAAGGAACTAAAACATTAATTAATTGTAGGAGATAGAAACTTCCTTCTTCTAATAATTAATGCATACCCTAGAAATTCCTCCCTAGCAATAATTAATTAAATCATGAGAGGCTTCTGTCCTTCCAATAATTAATACAAACCCTAGAAGCTATTAATACAAAGTCACCTTTTAATTTTAATTGAATGACTTTAATTTTTCTTATCCTCCACTTAGACTTTGGAGAATGTGAAGGCTAACTAAAACTTGGAAACATTACAGGTCCGCCCCCTTGAAATTGCTTGCCCTCAAGCAATCTTACTCTTGTTTGCTGTAGCACCTATTCACTGTCACAAGTAGCATCTTCCTTTGGCAGATATTTCCATTTGACTAAATATTCTTTAATCAACCTACTTCGCATAGTCCTTTGCCTAGTACCCAGAATAGCCTCAGGAATTAATAGAAGCTTTCCCTCCTCATCTAATGGTGGTAATTCTGCTCAAGGCACAACTCTTTGTCTGATGGCTTTCTTAAGCCTTGACACATGAAACACATTATGCACTTGACTACTCTCTGGAAGCTCTATCTCATAAGCAACCTCACCCACCTTGCATATCACTTTGTAGGGGCCATAAAACCTAGGATTCAAATTCTCTGCTCCACTTTTCTTGAGTGATGAGTGTCTATATGGTTGTAGCCTCAGGTAAACCATATCCTCAACTTCAAAACTATGCTCTATTCGGTGCTGGTCAACATACGATTTTTGTTGATTTTGGGCTTGCTGTATATTCTCCTTGAGCACTCTCAAAATATCATGACTCTCTTGCAAGAAGTTTTTTGCTTTGGGCACTCTACTATCTCCCAAAACCAGATCCATGAAACGAGGTGCTTCATAACCATACAGTGCCATGAATGGAGTCATCTTAATGGACATATGATAAGTGGTGTTATAATAGTACTCTCCTATATGTAACCATTTGACCCAAGCCCTCTATTGTGGAGTCACATAGTTCCTCAGATATCCTTCCACCCATTTATTTACGATTTCTATCTGCCCATCTATCTATGGATCATAACTAGTGCTAGGTGTAAGTTTAGTACCACACAACCTAAACAACTCTTGCCAAAAAGTGCTCATGAATTTACTATCCCTATCACTAACAATGAAAATAGGTAGCCCATGTAATATGAATATCTCTCTAAAGAAAATATCAGCCACCTGTGCTACCGTATAAGTGGATGGAATAGCAAAGAAGTGAGAAAACTTCTTCAGTCGGTCAACTAAAACATAGATGCAATCTTTCCCTTGTATTCACGGTAACCCGATGATGAAGTCCATGGAAATACTTTCCCATTTCGTATTTGGAATGGGCAAAGGTTGTAACAACCCTGCAAGATATGTGTGCTCTCCCTTATTCTGTTGGCAAATTGTACACTCCCTAACATACTTCTGAACATCATCCTAGAGCCCTTTCCATGTGAACCTTTCAAGGATCTACCTATAGGTCTTAAAGACCCCTGGATGTCTAGCTGTAGGTGCATCATGAAATGCCTTCAGTATTACCTCCTTAAATTGTGATGAAGGAATCAAAGATATCCTATCCTAAAACTTTATCATCCCATCCATCACCACATAGCGATCATCATGTATTCTAGAAGCCCAAGTGTCCCTCGCATATTCTTCTGTGATCTTATTTCTCCAAACTATTGTAATCTTAGCTAGAGCACAAATATGATGTCTCCTGGATAAGGCATCTGCAACCACATTCTTCTTACCTTTGACAAACTCAATGTCAAAGTCATAAGCCTGCAACTTCATGATCCACTTATGTTGTCTATCATTCAAATCACGTTGGTTCATGAAGTATTTGATGCTGTTGTGATCAGTTTTGATAACAAACTTTCTCCCAACTAAGTAGGACCTAAACTTAGCCAATGCATGCATTATAGCCAACATCTCCCAATCATATATGGAATAGCTTCTCTCCACTCCACAGAGCTTCCTACTCTCAAAAAAAATGGGACGCTTCTCCTGCATCAAGACCACTCTGATCCCATCTCTTGATGCATCACAATGAAGCTCAAATGGCTTTGTGAAATTTGGTAGAGCTAGTACTGGACATGATGACATCACCTTCTTGAAATGATCAAAGCTTCTCTAAGCTACCTCTATCCATGTGAAGGCCCCTTTCCTGGTAAGGTCTTTCAAGGGTGTAGTGAGCTGTGAAAATCTTTTAACAAATCTCCTGTAAAATCCATAGAGACCAAGGAATCCCTTAAGCTGTGTAAGATTTGTTGGAGTAGGCCAATCAACAATAGCCCTAATCTTTTTAGGATCTACCCAAACTCCCTCTGCACTGATAATATGTCCAAGATATAGTAGCTCACTCATCCCAAACTCACACTTAGATTCCTTGGCATACAATGATTCTTTTTCCAAAGTAGACAAAACCATCTCAAGATGTTGTAAATGCTCCTCCCAAATCTTACTAAATACTAAAATTTCATCAAAAAAAATCAAAACAATCTCCTAAGCTACTCCCTAAATACTTGATTCATGCAACTTTGGAATGTAGCAGGGGCATTGGTTAGCACAAATGGCATAACCAACAACTCGAAGTGGCCATAGTGACACTAAAAAGCTGCCTTCTCAATGTCCTTCTCATCTATTCGCGGGATGGGATATCTATTCTTAATGGTCTTCATGTTTAATGCCCTATAATCAATGGACATGTGCATTGTCCCATCCTTCTTCTTTACCAACACTACTGCTGAAGCAAAGGGACTCTTACTAGGCCCGATATGCCCTATTTCCAACAACTCCTTAATTGCCTTCTCTATCTCATCCTTATGTTTCTTAGGATGACGATAGGGAGTAATCATGACTAGTTTGGCTCCCTCTTCAAGCTCAATAACATGTTCTATCCCTCTGTTAGGAGAAACCCCATGCGAAATCTTGCCAAATACCTTAGTGTGCCTATCAAGTATCTCTTGAATCTCTGGTGGATGACTCTTCGCCTATGGCTCTTGTGAAGTTGGCATAGTGAAGCATTCTGCTGCCCACTCTATGTTACTATGCCGAAAAAGTTTTTGCATTCTCCTCAAGGAAACTACTCTGCAACTCCCATCTAAAAGTCCTCTAAGTACCATAGTTCTTCCCTCATGCTGAAACTTCATCTCCAAGTTTTCTAGGTTAAGTGTGAACTCAACTAGCAAGGCCATCCATACCATGCCAAGGATGATATCATAGTCTCCCATGTCTACCACATAGAAGTCATCTTCCAACTCATAGCCATCTCTAAACTTGATGTGAAGATTAGATATCTTCTGAGTGCATAATACATTTTCACCATTAGCTACCATAACTCTAAATCCGGTGTGCTCCTCAGTCTGTAGACCTCTCTTGGCTACAAATTGTGCATCTATAAAATTATGTGTAGCCCTAGTGTCAATGAGTGCAATCACTTTCTGCCCTTGGATAGTACCTCTGACCTTAAATGTGATTGCCTTCTAAGCCCCCGTTAATTGTGCTAATGACTTCCCATCCTCAGGAATGCTGCTCTCCTCTATAGTGCTATCCTCATTTGAATCTAAGTGTTGATCCTCTCTCTCTGACTGTGATTCTTCTGCTAAGAAATACTCCATTTGATTTTCCTTAGCCTTGAGAGGACACTTGTGAGATAAATCCCAAGGTTCTCTACAATGAAAACATAACTTTTTCTTTCTTAAATCATTCAAGGTGTCATTATCCAACTTATCTCTTTTGGGATGAGCATCCTTGTGAAAAGGTTTTTTTGTCCTTCTCCTTGTCCTTTTTCATATAAGAATCCTTGTGCTGAAATCTACTCCTAAATGAAGAAGGTGCTAAGTCACAAGCCTTTTTAGTGGCCTCCTACAATGTACCTGGGTCATGTCCCTTGACCCAACCTCGCAAGGGTTCTGAGAGTCCATCCATAAACAATACTACTAACCTCCTCTCTAAAATATCTATGACCAACCCAACTAACCTCTAAAACTCACTGATATATGTTTCAACTGATCCCCATTGCTTGAGTTGTGCTAGCTCCTTAAGCTATAATTCAAGATCCCTAGTATCAAATCTCTCTATGAGCTTCTTAGTGAACTCCTCATAAGATGTGTTCTACTTATGTCCCAAGGTTACCATGCCATGGTACCACCACTCATGTACTGGTCCATCCAAGTGAATAGCTACATACTTTATAGCCTCCTCTTCAGGCATAGGATTCAGCTGCAAGTATGTATCCATCTTCTGCACCTAAGCTTGTGCGGTCATCTTCCCTGAAGCATCATAAGAAGGTAAAGAAAGTTTCCCCACTTTCTTTCTCAACTCAAAGTTTTGACTTCGTCCTCCTAATCTGGGCATGTATCTCATCTTCAAGTCCAAGTAATCTCTGAGAGAGATATTTTCCTAAAACTCTAGCCCACTAGCCTCCCAATCCCTCCTAAACTAATCCTGTAACTCTACAATCTGTGGTTCATTAATCGGTTGAACTAGTTCTCTAGGTGGAAAGGTGGGTAGAAGAGGTCTTGAGCTAGTTGTTTGAGTTTTTCATACAACATGTCTAAAGTTATCAGCCTCATTTCCATTGTTTTCATGTCCATTATTACCATTAATGTTTTCTCGGCCTCCATTATCATTACCCCTATTATTGTTGTTTCCATTGTTGGCATCGCTTAGATTAATATTGATGCCCATATGTCTAGCCATTAGCTGCAACATCATATCTGTTTGCCTATTTTGCTCCTGTTGCATTTCTTGCCCCTCCTCTAATGTACCCAATAGCTTGAATATTACATTTTCTTGGTTAGAACTGGTATTTCTATCATCTCGATCCCCCATGCTGTTGTCTTGTTCAAAGAATGTCTGCTATGTGTCTGTATGACTGGATTGTATGTCCCTCTTCACAAATGAGCTTTCCCGTTCATTAAGCAAGTCCAAACTCCTACTTTGTCTTGCTCTGGTATTGCAAAAATTATAAAGCCCTTGTCGCATGCTCAAACATAAATGTTGAAGATCTCCACAGGATGGCAGGACTTATAGCTCTGATACCACTGTAATGGACACCCTAGAAATAGCTGTAATACCACTATAATGGATACCCTAGAAACAACTCTAATACCACTGTAATGGACACCCAGGAATGCCCAAAAGCTGAACCAAGGCTGAAATTATATTAATTCTAAAAATGCTGCAATCAAGTACAAAGAGATGTATTCCAAAGGACAAACCCTAAGGGAATGACATCTAGAATGTTACAATAGATAATGAATGTCCTCTATTGCCAAAGAAGGGAGTGTGATTCACACATCCAAGCTCTTATCAAATGCAAGTTATAATCATCTGATACAATAATCTGATGATCAGCAATGAAACTTTTAGCCCTATTTATCCTTTTCTTCATCCTTCTAGAAGGAACTAAAACATTAATTAATTGCAAGAGCTAGAAGCTTCCTCCTTCCAATAATTTATGCATACCCTAGAAATTCTTCCCTGGCAATAATTAATTAAATCATGAGAGGCTTCCATTCTACCAATAATTAATACAAAGTCACCTTTTAATTTTAATTGAATGACTTTAATTTTTCTTATCCTCCACTTAGACTTTGGAGAACGTGAAGGCTAACTAAAACTTGGGAACATTACAATAGAGGGTCTAGAAAGATGGATGTGGCTAGTCAAAGTTAGTTCAATTTCTTTAGTCATATCCTCCAAGATTACATCTGGGATAATAACAATATTTCTTTTCACCTTGCAGGACCATTTGGATACCAATGGATGTTAGGGTTGGGAAAGTACATTGACTACCTTGGTGGTAAATGATATTCCTTTCTAGATAGGGGATGTTTGGAGGCTTCCATCAATAAGTTCTATCTTATCTTTCCCTATAAAAATGATAGTTTAGTTTGAGATTGAGTTCTCAAGAAAGCTAATAATAACCTCCAAAATCTTACAATGGTTCTTAAGGACCCCACGGAAAGGGGTAGGATTACATGCCAAAGATGTTGGGGAAATAGTGTTCCTGCCATTCGACCCACGATTAGGCATGGGAGTAGGAGAGGGAAGGAATAGAGACAAAGGAATGGGTTTGTACCAAGGAATTGTAGAGCTTTGAAAAGTATGAAAATTTTGAAGCATGATTGGATAGAAAAATAATATTATTGGCCAGTTAGTTAAAGTTTATTAAAACAATGACCAACATCACTTCTCTAAAATAGGAAGAATCATCCATCAATGGATGTTTCCTTCACATTGGAATGAAATCACTTTAGGATAATTTCATCCATCAAAACCATAATTATTGGTGGTTTCCTCTAATATCTCTAACTTTCATTTCTAAAAATTCCTTTCATTAATAACTTATAATTATTTTACAAAATGTAATGCCTCACTCGAGAACCCAAGAGAAATAACCCAACATGATTCAATGTTTACTGTACTATTTTTTTCTAATATCTTTAAACAAAAAAAAAGTAAAAATGCGGAAAGCAATACACACATACACATCAAGCACACATAAGAAATTACAATATAGATTTCATTCTTGAAGGGTTCCTTCACATTGTGTCACATTTAAGTAGTTATATTAAATATTCTAGGTCTTAAGTACATGTTCATGAATCATAAAGAAATAACAAATACATTATCTCATAAGAAAATGCATAAGTACAATTTGTACAATGAAAATACATCCAATGAATAACATCCACTGTACATATTGTAGGGCATGTAAGAATAGATATAATTACATTAGTATACAATAAAATATCCCATAGGATTTCAAAATACATGACACATAGATACATCAAATGAATAGAAGTCTCTAAGATATGAATAAGAATGACAAAGGGTACACTACACCAACAAGCATCCAACATCAAAAAATATAAGGGAGATCTAAATGGTAAGAAGATACTACCTCCTAACCAAATGGTCACCTAGTCAGGCTTCCACTCCCACTGTGCAGGGGGGCGAACCCACAATAATGGGTTTCACTTTAGTGGGACGAACAAAAATGAAAAAAATTTCAAAATTTCAAAATTGAGTTTACCATATGTTCACGCGAACATATGTGATATATATGTTCACACAAACATGATTTGCATGTTCGCACGAACATAGGTTCACACAAACATGGTAAACGTGTTCGCGTGAACGCCATGTTTGCACGAACATGCAAAATCACAAAAAATTTAACCTTTTTTTCTTTTTTTCTTTTTTTTGTTCTTTTGACTGCCATAATTGTAGGAGAATGATCTCCTACTATAAAATAAAAAATTTCAACATGTGCTTCTTGGAGCAAGCTTTCCAACGACTATAATTTTATTACATAATTTAATCATTAAGACTTTCAAATATGAGTTTAACTCATTATAGGTTCATTACCGATTGAACATCAACCAAATTTGACACCTTGGGAAAATTAGTAAATTAGGTCAAATTTTTTTTGAAAAATATGGAGGCACTGGCTTATTGAGATACCTTTCTATTCAAAAAAAAAAATATGGTTTATGATAAATTGACTTCAAATTATCTGTGTCAAACGGAACGTATGTCTGAATTACGGTTCATGTCACTTCAAAACTTCATAAACTATACAATATTCAACAAAAATAAATCAAACCAGATGTAGACACTGGATATTGATGCTATAAATCCAACACAGAAAGAATTACTTCATTATCATTTCTAGAAAAAAAGTTATGTGTGTCAAACAGATTGTCACTTTTTAAAATATTGAATTTTATTATGTACCACATTTTGGAGGAGATAAAAAAAATTGACATAAATAAATTTTTTTTTTAGATTAAAAAATATGGTTACAAAGTAGGAACAAAGTACTCAAAATCACTAGTTTATGTCATCTTGAAATTATTTATAGTTTTGGAGATATAGTCACTTGAACGTGACGTTTGTTGCAAAAATATTGATTTCAGAGTCAAAATTGGTCAAAAAGTGGAACCTGTTATTGTGGGATCACCCAGGGAATATAATGAATGATCCACAAATAGCTAATCAATCATAAAATTTTCCTAGGAAAGGAATCTTGATAGCCAATTCTACCTCAAGAGTAACGCAAACTACTAAAGGAGGAAAGGTAATCTAAATTGAAAAGACACTCAATCTAGCACCATCAGCACATATCATGTGAATATAAAAAATAAAAAGTATAAAAAAATTATAAAAAAATCAAGAGATAATATCAATGAAACATATCCACTTGAAGTGAAAAGTCACATGTCAATAGTATAAAAACCAACAAATCACCAATTGTCATCAATGAAAGTAAATTGTTGGCAATAAGAACATCCAAGAATAAGTACACGACTAATAAATAACTGACACTCATCAATAAAAGTCAACTATCAACAATAAATGATATCCAATCAATAAGTAACAACTTACAATAAATACACCATCAAAAGTAACATCCAACAAGTTCACCACCAACAACTACACCACCACTGGAAAATATAAAGAAAACATGAAGGAGAATCAAGCTACATACTATGGAGTATCATCACATGGTCAAACTACTTAATTTACCCTAGACCCCAGACCCTCAAGTGTTGAGTTACCTTTGACTGGTCACTCTTGACCCTGGACCCTCAACATGACACATGCAGAAGCAAAATACCCTCTCATGAAGATGATGAAAACTAGTCATACCTCTCACTAGGTATCATCCCATTCCCATCCATATCCTATACAAGCACTCATGGCATGGATGATTAAAGATCTCCAACTTATCTTTTTAATGTTTTCTAAACATTTTAATTACTATCTTATCACTTATTACACAACTTACAATGAGTTACCTTGGCAGCGTATTTAGGCCTTGACCCCCATTGCAAGTCACCCCCATAGACATGCACATAGACTACCTTCTCAAAAATCACAAACCACAATTGAGTCCCATATCACAAAACTAATACTAATTGAATTAAGTTCCTTAATAGGGAATCCAAAAATAACACTGGTTCTCAAAACCCAACTTTTCATAAATACTCATAAAAATAAATCTGATAAAATAAATCTCAACTTGAATCATAAAATACATCATGACATCCAGTCAAATAATTATAAAAGAAATCTCAAAAGTGCCTATGGTGAAAATCCTAACTTGGCCAACTAAACAATCCACAAAGAAAACCATCACAGAAATAAACATCACAAGACTATAAATAGAATATAAGAAAATACATAGTTTTCAGTCATATGATTTAATTCCATCGCTAAGTTTTCATTTTCAAAATCTATGATATAATTCTTTATCCAAAAATTAATACAATAAATTAATAAGCATTATTTAGGCACCTAGGAAGACCCAAAGTAGACCAATCTTTTGATAGAATTCTACAATGGGTTTTCAAATTATACCTCAAAACCACAACTAAAATTTGAGACAATTTGTGAACACATGCAAATCCAAACCCTCTGAAACTTTCAATAATTCTTGTGGTCCAATTCCAAATTTTGCTCCCCAAAACATGTGTGTCTCTCAAATGAACTACCAAACCCCTTATAAAGAACCATAACCCTAACTAGCATTTCTATTCTCGAATATTTTAAAAGCCACTAACTTTATTAAATAATAATTACTTTAATTATTTAATCCTTTTCATGCACACTTTAAAAATCTTATTAATTCAAATATTCTTTTCTTTTCTTTTCCTCCACTTTATTAATTAGCACAAGCACTATTTAATGCATCATTTATTATTTAAATTAATAATAATTAAAACTTGTTATTAAATGCAAGTCTAATTTAATTATTATTAATAAAATATTTATAATAAAGCAATATTAAATCTTTGATCTTTTAATTCTTTTGACTCTTTTTATCCAACTACTTAAATTAGAATTTAAAAATTAAATCTTTTAAATTGAAGCACATATTTACTTAATTAAATATCATCATATTTTAATTTTTCTTTAACCAATTTTGCAATTTATACTTCCAAATTAAGTCTTTTGAATTAAAGTACGTATTTAATTAGTTTTCAATTTATTAAATATTCTCATATTTTAATATTTTTTTAAATTAAATAATATTAAATAATTCTCAATATTATATTTAACCCAAATATTATAATTAAGTCATTTACCAAATATATCACATTGTTAAATCCACATAAAAACAACATTACCAAAACTTACGTAAACTTAAAATGAAACAACACAAGCAAAGAAAAAATCATGGATTTAAAAAGGGTAGAAAGTCAGTTACAATCCCTCCTTGCAGGATAAGTATTTAAGGTATGGCTAGGATTAGACCTAATCATTATCTCCCCATTCTCACCATTGAACTATTGTGATAGGGCACACTAATCCTATCAATTTACAGAAGTCAATGTTCAATACCTATAAATCTGTATAAAATAGGAGCAAGTACATGTTCATATATATCTAAGCTAAACAGACAATGGTGATGAGTGGTACATTGTGTGGATCCCAACTAGTAGGTGACTATGACTCCCTCCCTCAGCCATATAACGCATGTCAAACATAAATGTAAAATTGACACACAACATACACATGCAAATCTGGGGTAAGTATAATAAATAACATCATATTTTGACATGAATATCTCATCATCATGAGGACATAATAAACATCTTTCTAAGACACACCATATGACATCATCACAAAAGTAATTTCATTAACTAAGAGAAATTAAAACATCATCACTACATAGGAAATTGTTACAACCAGGTGTAATCAATTGCTCAACATATCAAAGTTTTGCATTTCAAGTATCAAATAAGGGCTAACACATCTATAGAAAAGTCATATAAAACTTTAACAATAAAGTCTACAATGATAGAAAAGGAGGGGTATTACACAAAAGGTGTTCATACTATTGTGGATTTTACCTCTTAATAATTTATTGGATCCCTAGAATCATAAACCTAATTTTCAATGTTTTCTTGGAAATTTACATCTTTATACTTTGTGTATAGAGGCTTAACTTGAAATCCAATTTTAATGTTTTTTTTTAGAACTCCTTAACATTAGAAGAAATACTAGTGATTAAGTATTGATGCTATCTATTTTTCAACTAGAAATTGAGACCTAATTCAAAATATTATTATCCATTTCTAGTTAGATCTTATAAATTTTAACAAACAACATCAAATAAATTCTCTTGGTGCTTGAATCCATAAAATCTTGAAACTTTGGCAAGCCCAACTTGAGTTAATTCCCTTTCATGCTTGATTGATAAAGGGTATCCATTGGGTGAAAGGTCTACTTACATTGGTCAATCTTGCTCATCTTAAATGACTATCATTTTCTATTTTGGAAATATTTTTGGACTTCCTTTTTTACCCATAATATTTTTAAAGTGCATTTTTCATCATTTGTTTCCTTTCCATCCAAATTGTTTTCTATGGAGGATCATTCTTTTCGAAGATATCAAAGTTCAAGTAATATTTCTATATTTTAGACTATTTGTAAGCAATTTCAAAGTATGGAAAGCTAGAAAATATATATATTTTTTCTATAGATTTTTCTTGTTATCTCAATGTTTGAAAAAAGTGTTATCATCTAAATATTTCTTGAAAACTCTATGTATACAAAGGAAGTTGCATCAAGGGTTCAATATGTCTATAAACTTAACTATTAAGAGAGTGTGTCATGTAATTTGAACATGGCATTTTTAGAGGCAATGTATGACATAGAGACCTAGAAAGACATAGGAAGGTTGTGACTCTGAGAATGATAGAAAAGGTTTTATATCTATTGTCTAATGCACTTTCTCAATAGATAAAACAAGTGCTATGTGCAACTACAATCCTTGCCTATATTGGGGTAGGAGGAAGGAAGTTGGAGATTGGCTTTGGCAAGTTGAAGACTAGATAATATCTATAGATCGATTAACTAAGTTTAAATACATAAAGGATATCTATGACCAGATTATCTATAGTAGTTTTTCTGATACAAATTTGAGTGACAATGATGCAACTTATCTTCCATCAAGCTATCACAAATTGTATTCTATTTTTAGTGCCATCTAGTTTTGTTGGTTCCACAATATTGAATGGTACTGGGGTTGAATGGTATCATAGTAGGGGAATGGTGATAGCATGTTGCAACACTAGTAACTGGAATGATCGATCCCTCTTAACTAGGAAAGTAGCGCAGGTTTGGAATGTTTTAAAAAAAACAGATAAATGAAACTTTCTATGTAAATAATAATAGCAAGTCAATATGAAAAGAGAACAAAATGGAGCAAAGATGGGCAGATAACAATTTTTTTTTTTTTTTTTGCAGAAATCCAAATTAAAATTGATGTCTCCTCTAATGAATATTTGAAGATACAAAGATCTAAGCATTGACAAACCAAGAGTTCCATAAATGCTTACCTGAAAGAGCCATAAGATCTATGAATGTTATGATTTTGAGAGACAAGATGCTCATAAGTAATGGTTGAACATAAGAATCACTTGATTAGTAAATTGTTGAAACTACTGACTAAACTATAACTTAATAAACTAATATTCATGCATAGTGCCACGCTCCATGACTCACATACCTCCATTTGTCATTATGCATTCATGCATAGCTCCATTTGTAGATGATACGCCTTGCCACACTCCATCAGTAAAAATGAATTTGCTCACAATTTTGTGTGGAGAAAAATGGCAAGGAGTCAATGAGTATGATAAAAAATAGTTCAAACATATCTCAAAAAAGTAGTATGAAGATAAATGTAGCATGTTTGTAAAGCGTGAGAAGGAAAATAGGCCACTGAAGTTGACTCCAAACAAAAGATATAAAAGATTAATGTAACACATGGAAGGATAGTAAAGGCACCTAGACCGTGCAATAATTATGATTATATGTAGTGGAATGTTTATAGAATGCCAATTGTCATATTTTTGAATAATCATGATTTTTCTCTAATTATTTCATCTAAAAAGAAGAAAGACCACTAGGAAAAACGTCTGTAGCCAATAAGAAAAAGGAAACAAAAAGCAAGAATTGCAATTTAATAGGGAAATTACTCTTAACCATAGGATAAATAGTTGGTGTTGCAATTCCCAAGAACTGAATTAATATGAAGAAACAACTTTGGTCTTCTGCCTAACCGCAGGACTAATAAACTTCCCCTATACCAAACATTACAACCTATATACACAAGCTAAGCCTTCAACTCATAAAGTTGATTCTCTCAATAGTTAAATATGGTAATCTTCCAAGCGTTCCAAGTTTAAAAACAAAAACAAAATTGGTAGGATCCTAAACAAAGAAATTTTGTTTACATTCAGATTGCCCCGTCATATCTACGCCCACTTGTATCAGCAAGCCGTCAATGTAGGTCAAAGATTATCTTCGGACAACTAGTACTCGGACCGGATAAGAGAGGCCGGCATATGGAGAAATTATATCGAAGAAAGGGCAAGCCTTGTGCCGACGAAAAAACAAGTGGTTTTGGAGATTCATTTCCCCACGTGTTTCTTTTAGTTGAACTATTTCAGTCTTCGTCGTACTAAACAGCACTATCAAGATTATCGATAAGTCGCCATCTTGCGGATTATTTATATATCGAAGAGACGCCCTTTCGATGTGCGTTGGGTCAAATGCAACTTGTTCCATGGGCCTTGGGTCAATTATACATTTTATAATCATTTGCATTTTTAAATTCCTTTGGTATTGGCTTAGATTAGATAAGCACAAGACTTACATTATTGGTACTTTCATTTTCCCTTCTTCACGTTATATATGTTATATGTTAAATATAAAACAATTTTCTAATAAATTATCCGTTTCTATGTTATACAAAGTTTCAGACACGCCTTATTTATATATACATTTTTTATTTAATCAAAGGAGATAAGTCCGAACTTTGATTAATCTTAGTTTTATTAGATTCCATTGAATATGATTACTTACATAGATTGAATATCCATAGTTAACCCATATACACAATCAATTATCAAATACACTCATTTTATTATATTTTCTGTTTATTTATTATTTTAAACATAATCACTTATCTTAGTAAATATTATATATAAATTTATTCAATTATCTAGTTATCAAGTAATAGTTTATCCTTTAGCTTATGTGAACTAATGATCTATTTTCAATAAATAAATATTCTTTTGATTTTTCACCATATTAGTTAACTGTGTTTCTGAAATAAAATTTACTTCCCCTTTGAATAGAAACTTCTCCTCTAAATATATCTATTTATTAGACTTAATACTTCCTCATTATCATTATAAGGGTTCAAAAGAAGAGTTTTATAATTCCAAATTAGTTGACTTATAATCAATCTTAATAAAAAATTCATTTTTATTTATAATAATTCAACAATAAAATAAAATAATTATAAATTATAAACCCTTTTGATGTATCTTTGTTATAAAAATATGAAATTGAAATAAGAAAAATGACAATAGAAATAGCCTTTGAATAAGCATCAAACATTATCAAAACTTCCATGAAACTCATATCTAATACCCATAATGTATTTCCATACTAAACAACCATCAAAAAAATGTTGCTGAAACTATAGTATATCTAATTTAACTTCTTACTTAGCAACATGTAAAATGAAACTTAGATACACCTTAAAATTTATACAACTTACAAGAATTTTATCCACACTTTAGTTCAAGGTTTATTGTAATGAAATATTAGAAAATAGAAATAAATAATACTAAATACAAATCTACAAGATTTCATCAACATATTAAAAAAATTGGAGTACTTAAAATAATCACACAAATAAGCTACAAAATGCATTGAGAATATCTAAACTATTCATTATTTTGGTCATCTCTAAAGGGGACTACACTTTGATATTCCTAGACTCCCATCCATTCATCGCCTACTAATCCTTTGACTTGCACTCTTAGATTAGCTGGAGATTATGAACATTATCTCCAACAATCACTTTCTTCATTTTTTTGTCATATAAAACGGAAAAAAAAAAAAAAGATCTTCTTAGTTAAATTTTGTACATGAATGAAATCTAGATGCTCTAGTCCCTCTATAAATCAAGTTTGGACAAACAACGATGATAAAATCCAACCTCTAATGAAGAGGAAAGTTTTCTCTTTCTAAAGTACACAAACCCCTTACAAGTTATCATGTTTAACATAACTACCATTAAACATTAGAATCCAAAAAAAACTCTCGAAGTGATGTTTCTCTAGTCATTAGTCTAAAAGGTGGAATATGTTTAAGTTAAATATTTATAGAAGGTAAAAAAATGAATCATAGCCAAAGATGCCAATGAAACTTTTCTGCAACTAATGGCTTAAAATAGGATATTATCTCAATATTTATTTGTTATAACTAGTTAATGTGAGATGGGGTGTAAACCCTAACAGATAGGTCACTAGGTAGAAGAAGAGGGTCTCATGATAATTGATAAATCCTTAAAAAATAGATAGGTCACAAGGTAGAAGAAGAGGGTCTCATGATGATTGATAAATCCATAAAAAATACTAGATAGAAAACTATATTAGAACTAGCAGATCAACATAGCAACAACTTATCAAAGAAAAACCCACCCACAAAAGAACCATTAGGTAGAAGTCTAGGGCACTAGATAAATTTATTCTCTTAATACAAATCTCTCTATTAATCTAGAATGAAATTTTTTTTTCTTTTACCTTCGGTAAGGGTAGATTAGCATAATCTTTCATGGCTAAATCAATTGTGGCCTCTTTTGTTTCCTCTTGGCCCATCAATATTCTAATTCCTCTTAAAGAACCTATAGGAGTTCAAACATATTACACTTTATATCCTTACTATAGTCAACCACCTCATTTATATTTTTTTTATAACTCCTCTTGGTTTCCTTTGATAGTGGAATTCGCATACAAATTTCATTCTTGTCATCATTTAAAGTAGCCATATATTCAAGCACATTGATGTCAATTTATATTTCATCCCAAATTTTAGATTCATTGCTTAGTAAATTAATTGCATTCCAAATCATCTCATCATGTGAACAACCTCAAATCAATATGTAGCCATCATTTTTGCCAATGTGAAGGACTCAAGTCTATTGATTATATTTGTGTGTTTTATTTTTATTTGTGTTAGCATGAAACAATTTATATCATGCATGTTATTTTGGAAAATTCAAAATTCATTAACTTTCTAATAGAAATAGAAATAGAGGGTCTAAAAGGAGAAAATGAGAAGTTTTGTGGGATGGTATGAATAGCTAGGGAAGGTTTTGAAACCAATATAAACTCATTAGGAAGGAAATAGCCACTGGTCTAATATATAAGCTAGTTAACTAAGAAGATGAGTAATTGAATAAACTTTACATAATTCAAAACTAATGACTTTCTTAAACTTAGTAACATCATTCATAAATCTCTCTATTAATCTAGAATGAAATTTTTTTTTCTTTTACCTTCGGTAAGGGTAGATTAGCATAATCTTTCATGGCTAAATCAATTGTGGCCTCTTTTGTTTCCTCTTGGCCCATCAATATTCTAATTCCTCTTAAAGAACCTATAGGAGTTCAAACATATTACACTTTATATCCTTACTATAGTCAACCACCTCATTTATATTTTTTTTATAACTCCTCTTGGTTTCCTTTGATAGTGGAATTCGCATACAAATTTCATTCTTGTCATCATTTAAAGTAGCCATATATTCAAGCACATTGATGTCAATTTATATTTCATCCCAAATTTTAGATTCATTGCTTAGTAAATTAATTGCATTCCAAATCATCTCATCATGTGAACAACCTCAAATCAATATGTAGCCATCATTTTTGCCAATGTGAAGGACTCAAGTCTATTGATTATATTTGTGTGTTTTATTTTTATTTGTGTTAGCATGAAACAATTTATATCATGCATGTTATTTTGGAAAATTCAAAATTCATTAACTTTCTAATAGAAATAGAAATAGAGGGTCTAAAAGGAGAAAATGAGAAGTTTTGTGGGATGGTATGAATAGCTAGGGAAGGTTTTGAAACCAATATAAACTCATTAGGAAGGAAATAGCCACTGGTCTAATATATAAGCTAGTTAACTAAGAAGATGAGTAATTGAATAAACTTTACATAATTCAAAACTAATGACTTTCTTAAACTTAGTAACATCATTCATTTTAGTTTTTTGTAAGAGATTAAAAACAACATGACTAATATTCCTAGGGTTTTCAAATTAAAAGAACACACCCCTTTGAAGTACAAAGAATAATGTATTTCAACAAGAAAGTTACAATTCAAATAAGGAGTAGAGGGATTCAAACTAGTACAAACTAGGGGACATAAAAAGTTGAAGTAATTTATAATTCTTGTATCAAAGACCTTAATGAAGGTGAATCCTTACTTTAGCTTGAGTAAAAAATAATAATTTAGATGAAAAAGAGAAAATCTAGAATTTGAAATTTCACTTGATGTTGTTTCTAAAATTATTATTCATTATAAATAACATAAAAAAATCCATTCTCCTAGAAGGTCCTCCCTATTGAACCTATTCTAAAAATAAAATAATTTCTTCCCTTCAATTAAAATTAATTTAAATTCCTATTTTTTTGGCTCTCTGGATTTTTGGTAAGAGTTTCTACTTCCACAAGTAGCCTAGTAATGACTGTAATAATGAATGTAATACAAATAACGTGAAGGATTTAAAATTTGTTTGTTTTATAAATTAAATTTTCATTAAAATTAATAACATTTTAAGTATTATTTTTCCTTTAAATTTTATATTACCTTCACTTAATATTTATGAAGAACAGAAGGAGAGATGACAAGTCCTCCCTTAATATTTATTGTCTTTGTGAAGCTTTATATATGATTCTCCAAGAATTTTATGACAATAATCATTTACAGCCAACTACATATCAAATTCTAACTATATGTCAATGCCATATTACAACTTCCTACTATACATCTTTGAGTTCCACTTAAAATTGCACCCATATTCAGTAAATTCATTTGGAAATATTTTAATATATATCTCAATTTCACATAACATTATTATCCAATTTAGTTCTTATAAAAAACATTTTCTAACTTGAGTCCCTACTATATAATTAAATATTGATGGGATATTCATACCAAGATCCAAGGAAACTTTTATGTGATATAAATATTGTTTTCAAAACCTATAGGATTAATTAAAAGATTAATTCATCCTCCATTATTTGAGCTACATAATTTTAAAATATTAATTTCACTTTTAAAATGTATAGATGGTCCCTATAGGAAACATACCAAATAGTCCAAATTATACCTCTACCTTAAAGATGGTATTTGTAATTTTTAGATTTTATGGAAAAAATGCCATAAATGAGGTATAAATATTACTATCATTAAATAGTAGCCCATATTTCACCAAACTTATAGATAAGTATCACTAGAAAAATAATCCATTCTAGCATAAGTTTATGTATTTTTGAAACAATACTACTAGTAAATAGTGATCTCATAATAACATTTTCAAAACTATAGTAGAAAATGAATTATATTATATATTTATCATTCTAGGGAACTTACTCATATGATCGATAATTATCTCCTTGACATAATTGAAATAAAAATAACCAACTACAAGTCAAATACTATTTTTTATGTCTACCTAGAAAAACACTTTCACTGGGCCAATATCATGTTTGATACATCTAATGCATTATGTGATGTTATGAATTTGATTCTTTCTTTTCCTAGAGATGATACATTATCCAATACAATACATAGATCAATCAATAAATCTTTTGAAAAAATATATATCTCCAATGTTGTCATTTTTTAAATACATAATATGAAATGCATACCTAAATATCCAAACATTACCTTCACGTTGAGAGAAATCACTTGTAGCCTTGATGATTTCTATAGTAGATGCAAAATCTAGTAGATGAGTGATATTTATATTATAAATATACATTATATGATACTCTAATTACTATAATGATAAAAAATATTCTTATTATGTACAATGTTCACAAGCTCTTTAAAGTCATTCCTTGAACCATGATTGGCATTAATCATATTTTGATTCAAAATTTTAGTGGAAAGTGCATCATTAAAGGTATTGACAATGTTTCAAGTACAATATCCTATTTTTGTATCAAAATATCAAAATAATTTAATAAAAATTTATATGAAATGATATACTACATTTATTGTTGATATCACTGACTCATTACTCAAAAAGTTCAAGATCCAAAAGACATTTTTCTTAATGTAATCTAATGCCCAAAAATATGTAAAGAATAAAATTACCACAAAGTGCCACATAATATATGTCTTATATTTCAATCAAGTCAAAACACAGTCATAGTTTGTCAATTTCTAAGACTAGTTAATAGAAATTTTTCCACCTGAATTTAAATAAAATAGTTACAACAATTCAACCCAAACTACTGAATATCACAAAAAGTATGATTAGATACAATATAACAAGTCATCCATTATGACTAATGTACACATTTAACCATTTATACAGAAACTAAATAAATACAATAAGGATGTCAACCATCTCATTAGATATCATACATCATGGGAAAAAAGATACATTTACATGACTAAAGGGTCATACCAGAAAAAAAAATAGTATATGACATTAAACTATCTATCATCTATCTACATGTTCTGCATCCTAAGTCATTAAATATTTCTTCATCCACAAATCTTAGGAAAAGAGTGTGGTCTAGGGGATATTCCACCATACCACAAAGTAGTTATCTTAATAGAAGATCATCCTAAATGAGAGTGCTCTAACCGTACATGAGAAGCCTAACAACTCAGTATTGGTGGATCAAAATGAATCTAATGCAAGTTGCTAATTGTCTACTTTTCTCATAAATATAAGTAATAATAACACATATGTGATAGAAATCAAGGATAAATAACCATGGCATTTTTAAAAAACACATGTTTCTAAAGATTAGGCCTAAGAATTTCAATAATAGACCTCTACTACTAGATAGATGGACACAAAATATATACCATACTCTTTTTTCCCATATTCTCTAAGAATTCTTAAAATAATTGAGAGGGGGGTTGAATAAATTATCTAAGGTCCATATGTACTAATTGAACAAAAAAAAACTTAAGCTTCTTTAGATCTGATCATTCATTAGCTTGATCTCTATAGTAAACTTTTAGAAACATCAACTAGTAGGCCACTATCCTAAATATATCAGACTTTTAGAATGTAAATATTAATAGTAAATCATCATAAATAACATCCACACAAGGTTGAAACTAGCAGTTAACATGGAAACCCAATTTGGGAAAACCCACCAGTAACATGTCATCAATATTTTCACTCTTCTAAAGTGAGCTCTACTTGGCTCTAACTTCGTTAAACGTTACAAAATATACTATTAAATATTACCTTGTTTTAGATTTAATCACCCTATTAGGAGTGGGCTTGTTAGAGGACTTTAGAACATTCCATTGGAATACCACCTTGATTAAAGGATTTACATATGATTGTTAGGTCAACACTGATTAAAGGATTTCAAACTAATACAATGGCTAGAAATTAATATTAGGTTTGATCTGACAAATACAAATCACTTTACAAATACAAATCTTAGTTTGACCCAAATGTTGATCCACTAGCTAACCTCCATTTTCATCCCAGTCTCTGATTCACTAGGAAACCCTTTAAGAAATCACTCTTCACCTCTTCTCAACTCTTCTCAGCCTTCTTCTTAGGTTCACCAATCAATAACATTAACAACTTCTCTAACCTTATTTAATTAGCCCTTGTACCTCCTAAAATAGGTAATTATGATATTTTGTCACTTGAACATCACTGTCAATCTTAGGATTAGGTTATATTTGTCAAATCCTTCCAACATTTAGTCTCCTCCTTTTCATTATAGAAACATATACAAACTTCTTCATGAATCCTTGCATAAAAATGTGTAAATAGGGTTTCCCTTGATTTAACTATTATAGGTCAGCATCCTTATCATCAACACACTTTACATATCCCAAGAAATCAACTTTGTCAGCTAGAAATTATGATTTCTCATAAACTTTTAAAGTGTTGTCCCTCGGCCAAAATTATTTTCTGACACTCAATTATCATTGGATTACTTGGTCACTACTCATTTTCTTTTTCAAACTTATACTATCACTTGGTCAATATTAATGCTTGGTCAACACTATTTTTGCTCTGCACATATTATGGCTCGACCAAGACTAGTATCACTCAACATGACTTTCAAGTTCCTTAATCTTCTTCTTTGTTTCTCGATCAAGCCTATGTATTTGGTTAATCTTTGATCACCTCTTAAAGGCTTAAGTGTAATTGTCTTCTTCTCTCAAGTAGTATGGCTAAACAATAACTTTATCTTGTCAAAGTTGAACTAATCAAGTGTCAATTTGTAGTTCCTTCTTCATAACTCAACCTTTCCTCTAGGTTATTTTGTTATGAACAACTTCTTTGAATCTTCTTCATCAATCATACAAACATGACACTACAATCATATAGTATACTTCCTCACCAATAAGGTTTGACATCAATGAAAACATAGAAATTGTTTCAATAATAGTTTCCAACTACTCCCTCTTTGGGATTGATGGAAACACCTCTAGTTACCATGCAATCCAAAACATATACTAAATAAAGCAAACTCCATCTATGAACATAGTATCATATCTTCCTTAATATCCTTAAATCCATTCTAATTCTCATCCATGCAACACTTTCAATTCAATGAACTCCTTCTTTACTTATTCAATATCTCCCTCTTTATGATAGCATGCTATTCTTCTTTTTTATGGTATGTATTTCACAATAACTCTTTTAACTACTTCACAATAATGTCTTCCTCTTATTACACAAGTAACTATCTTTCATATTCCTATCTCCATCTTTGTTAATTATGCCAAAGACACTTCAACTTTCTCATGCATAATTTTATGTTGATATTTTAATGTCAATTTTGAATTCATCCTATCTCATATGTATATCAATGATACAACTTTCTACTATTCTTCCTCAACTACTACCTTAGGAAACCCCTAAAGTAGGACTATCTGCTTCAACTTGTAAAATATTCTAATCAATCCATTTGATACAGATTAACATTTCTTCTTAAGTAGCCTTGTCTAGGGGAATCACCCCTAATTTACATCTTAGATATTCATGAGCATCCTTAGATAATGTTCACATACTCTAATCTCATTGATCAAGGGTGCTCCCTTTAATACCATAAACACATATAACATAAACAATGAAAGAACAACAATTTATGAGAACAAAATATGGGCTAGTTATTATCACTCTAAATATGGAATTATAGAATTCAAAATTGCAATATGCCAACCCACATGGGTGCCTTCATTATACTAGTCTGTAAGACAAAGCTATGAACTATCACTCATAGTTGTCCTAGACAATGTTTGAGCATTTCTTAAATAGGTAATTTTATGCTACATGGGAAGGTTCTAGACATTCAAACTTAATATTGAGGGCCAAAAGACCCTAAAAATATATACAAAGTTAGCCAAATATAATTTTGACACTTATTTTCAAAGTCTTTGTCAGCCCAACTTCTAAAGGGCATAACTCACCAACCATTGCTCCAATTGGCTATTATTATCACTTTTTGTAATCCTCAGCTTTTGATCTACATACTCAAATTTGAACACACACCCATTTGTTAATTTTTTGAGCCCCATTTGGGCATGTTGAGGCCTTCAATGGTGAGCCTAAATTTTTAATACCAAAATTGCAAACCAAAAATATGAGATAAATCCATGAATATACATGATATGACACTAAGCTTCAAATTGTAGGTTGATATATCAAAGATTAATATCCACCTCTAAAATTAGGACATTCTGAGCTCATATGACTAAATTACTAAGTAGAAAACCTCCACAAACAAAAACTCTGCATTAAGACAACCCTTATTAAAATACCTAAAATGAAATACTTTTGACTGATGCAAGATTGCTCTTACACCCAAGATGCTCCTATATCAGATACCTAGGGTAATTTGACAACTGACCGCATCATGTCTCACGTATTTAGAGGAAACCCAAGATTGTTAACCTCCACCCTTGCTAGCCATGATGAATCCTCTACTAGTCTCCCTTTCCATTTGTCTAGGTATTCTTCATAAGTTTTGTTCCTTGTACTTTTTTCCAACACAAATATCTAGTATCTCCTTAACCTCCTTTGTAGCCAAACTAGTTGCCAAAATACTCCACTGTGCTTTTGCAACTTCAAATCCATATCCTTCTTCATAATACTTTTTTAAATCTAAAATGTTAAATACTGGTGAAATATTCAATTCAGCAAGAAACTCCACTTCATAGGCATATCCATAATCATACCTTTTCACTATCTTGCATGGTCCAAACTTCTTCATTTTCGACTTATTATATGTACTTACTGCAAAATGCTCCTTTCTCAAATGAACCATGACTTCACCTCCAATCTAGATTTTCTTATATCTCCTTTTTACGTCTTCCTTGGATTTATACTATATATTCATCTTTGTAATGCGCTTCCTCACCCCCTCATGGATGTTCTTTGCATGTTCATCAAATTCTTCTACTTCAACACTACTTATTGTTCCTTTATCTAATTGACTCAATTCATAATCATTTCTTGGAATAATCTTATATAAAATCTAGAATGACAATTTACCAAAACTATTTTTGACAAAATTATTATATGAAAATTCTTCCTATGGAAAAATTAGATCCCATCCTTTTGGCGTACTACTAGCCAAGCATCTCAAATTCCCCAAGCATAAATATATATATGATGTTTATAGATGATACACTTTGAATTAACTTATGCATATTTGAGGATAGGTTTATGACAATACCATGATAACATCGTCAAGTGTACAGATATGTATGTATAGTACAATAAAAGTAACAGATGAAATACCAATACTTGTATTTGACAGAGCATAATATAGCAAAGCACATAATTGTGTTGTATGACTTAAGGAATTATTTTTCTAACAAAATAATTACCAGGTTAGGATGAGCCAACTTTGTGGATATTATTCCATAAGTTACTTTATATTATATTAGGTGTGTGAACACATAATGGTCGTCTGAGCGAAGAATTATGAATTTCTAAAGTATAAGTATAGATATTATCTTGCACAAAGTATGTGATGTTGATTAGATGATATATGATATGTGAACCATTGTATAGAAAACTTGAAAGTTTTGTGAGCCTTATGTGATGTGAGATCTAATGTATGATAAGAGCAAGTGTGCATTATAGTAGTGAGAAAGTATTGTATGCATATCTATTCTTGTGAAGAACTTTATTGTATAAATGCATGTTAGGGTAGTGGCCTCTTCTTACAGACATTGTATTTGATCTACCAACTCTTAATAGGGTTGAAGCAACTCCTAACAAGGTTCATTCTTCTAACAAAGCCTAGTCCTCTAACAAGGACTCACAACACTATATACATACTTCATAGACTCCTAAGAGGTTCAATATCCTTAACATGATCCTTTTGTTTAGTGAATCATCTTGTGGGTATCATCCCCACTAGGGTTTTCTCTTGACCAAGGTTTCCCTAGTTAACAAATAGTGGTACTATGAGTTGTTTATATGTATGGTTATATTTACTATTCATCATTGCTGGTTTACATTCATATGCAAGTTATAAAGTAATTAGCAATATTCACATGGCAAAAGTTTGTAGAATATTGATTCACCCCCTCCCCCACTTAGTATTATCTATTTGTAACAATTCATATCAGAGCATCGTTACTATAAAGAATCTTTACATGTCTTGAGTAAGATCCCTATGGATATGGAATAGTTAAAAGAAAACCTTGACAAAGATCTTGAATAGATTGACCTTCTTACAAAAGAAAGAGATAATTTGAAAGATAGGTATGAGGATGCAAAAGTTTACATTGGCAAACTGAAAGACAAGATTGATGATCTGAAATCAAGCAAGGAATCAATTGCATAGACTAATGACAATGATGAAGTAGGAATTCTCAAGAAAGAAAATGAGATCCTAAAAATTGAACTGAAAATTAGTGAACTTAGGTTGAGTCTTAAGAAAGATGGTAGTAAGAGCGAACCTAATCTAAAATCTGAGAATGGAGACTTTAGATCTTAATAAATTTTAGTATCATCTAAATTAGATTCTATAAGTGATTGAGCGTGTAGAATTAGAAAGGTACAATATAATTGTGAAGGAAGAATTGACACAAGCCAATCAACAATTAGAGAAACTTTATTCCAGTAGTGAGAAGATTGATGAAAAAATATTTCACCAAAGACCTTCTTATGATAAGATAGGACTTGGATATCTTATTGGTGAGAAATCAGTCAAGACAGTTGAACTCAAAAGAGAACTAGATCCAATTTTTGAATCCACTAAAGAATTTGATCCGAGTAAATTTGAATAAAGAACAATTACCAAAGTATCTAAAGAAATTGAATTCATTGGTTTATTAGCAAAACATGATGAACCTATGAAAATAAAGCAAGTTGATAAACCTAAGTAAGATGAACCACCCAAGAAAGAAATACATGATTTCATAGATAGATGTTTCATATGCAATGAAGTTGGTCATATGAAAGTATATTGCACAAGTAAGTCTTTTAAACCTATTACTAATTTCTATCATTATAATTTTCATGGTTATGAACATAAAGTAGTAGATTGTAAGAAATCTAAGTTTGATGGTAATAATGAAAATAGTGAAATGTTTAGGAATACTAACCTTGCAAGCAATGAAAGAGGGAGATTAGAGAGTGGATCTAAAGATCTGATGGAGAAAAGAAGTTGTTTTTGTGTTACAAGTGAAACAAAACTAGACACATTGCAATAAATTGTAGAGAATCTAATAGTCAAAATGAAACCAATCAGAAAAAGGAATGCACCTATATGTTAGTTATGTAATAACTTTGGACACACAACGAGTTATTGAAAATTGGATAGAAGGAACTTCAATAGGAATCCTAACTATAGAAGGGACAACAATAGAAATGATAGAAGGAATGGAAATTATAGTAATTATAGTAAGAAGGAAGAAATAAAGTAACATGTTGATTAATTCAAGGAAGAATTTGTTAAAACTAAGGATTCATAACATTGTTATATATTATTGGAGGAGTAGTATTTTGATGTACTTGATGAGACATTGAAGTCAATAATTATTTGTGACTTATCCTATCTGGATTGATCAGTTGTGGTAGAAGAAAAGCATCAATCAGTTGGTAAGAATTGATGATAGATAAAGGGCTAGAAGCTGCACAATTAACCCAAGGTAAAAGACATAGAAAGAAAGCTATGGTCAATTGTGCAAGCTAGGATATGTTCTTAGAATGATTTGAGAATGAAAACAATGTTACTGGCAAACAAAGATAGTTTCCAAATATGTGGTAGATATTCATTTGATGCATAGTGTGATTTGAAATGATTTAAGCATTGCAAACAAGATTGTGAGTACCATTTAATCATGTCAAGTGTCTAGTGAAAATTGAAGAATGTTTTGACAATATTTTGGAGTGTGAAAATAATTTCTTGAAGCACGAAGTTGTACAAGCCCTAAACATGATTTTAAGGTATTTTACGAAGCTCAAATTAAGTTTTTTATGCATACAATTTGTTAGATTGTGGTGACTAATTAGGAAAGTACTATACATACTCCATAATTTTTGGGCCCTATTTTATCAAGATTTTGGGCCGACATGTATTTATTATTATTATTATTATTATTTTGATTAGACTGCAGGAATCGGGTGCAGCACGGCCCACGCTATAAACTGCAGTACACTAGGTAAACTTCTTAATGTGACTGGTACCACAAGGACGGGAGAGACTAGAACCCGTGACCAACCCCCTGCAATAGGGAAGATTTAGCCAATCGAGCTAGGGCCCTCGCCCACAAACATGTAATTATTAATTATAACCCTAAAAAGGCATAAAATACTTGTATAAAAGGGTTTGGAGTTAGGTATTTTATTATTATGTTGTGATGCAAAATTGCTTCTTACAGTGGTATTGAGCTGTAAGGGATTACAAATTGTAATCGAGATGTAATCACTGGATTGTAATACTATTGGAATTGCAGTTTGGTAGACATAGTCCAGGGATTGGGTGAACCATGTTAAATCTTGGTGCCTTGTGTTCATTTTTGTGTGATCTATTATTTTCTATTATTGGTTATATTTGCATGTAGTTTTATTTTTGTCCATGGTTTTATCCTAACAAATGGTATCAGAGCTAGGTTGTCTTTCAGTTATCCTCTGCAAGAAAGTCTTGCAGTTAAGTGGGAGTCTCACAATTGAGTGGGAGTGATGGTAGATGAGGGTAAGCTGAGGGTTGATAGGTTTAATGGGCAAAACTTCTAGTTATGGAAGATGCAAATGGAAGACTATTTTTATCAGAAGGATTTATGGAAGTTGTTCGAAGGCAAAGCCAAGAATCAGGGATCTATGTCAAATGATGGATGAGATCTTTTGGATAGAAAGGCACTTGGAAGCATTCGATTATGCTTGGCACCATCATTTGCATTTAATATTACAAAAGCAAAGATAACAAAAGAGTTGATGAAAACCCTAGCGTCACTGTTTGAAAAGCCCTCCGCTACAAACAAGGTATTTCTCATGAAGCATTTATTTAATATGAAAATGGTAGAAGGTGGATCTATTGCAAATCATTTAAATGAGTTTAATACTATTACTAGTCAGTTATCTTCTATGGGTACAAATTTTGATGAATAAATTAGGGCTCTCTTGATTTTGTGTTCTTTTCTTGAAAGTTGGAATGGCTTGGTAATGGCAATGAGTAATTCTGTTCCTAGATCTAGTACCCTAAAATATGATGATTTGATCAGTGTTGTTTTGAGTGAGGAAACTCATAGGAAATCCTCAAGTGGATCTATATGAGGAAGTGCTTTGAATGCACAAAGTAGGGGTAGAAAAACTAAGAGAGGAAGTAACTCTGGAAATCATGGGAAATCAAGAGGAAAGTCAAAGGGGAATAGGTCTCAATTGAGAGGACCGAACGACTGTTGGTACTATGGGAAACCAGGTCATAAAAAGAAAGATTGCTGGAATTGAAAGAAAAATGAAGGAGATAAATCAGATTGAGATAAGGAGGAAAATGTGGTAAGTAACAAATCTAAAGAGGATGCTTTGCTTTTTTCTTTAGAAAGTGTTCATGATTTATGGGTTTTAGATTCTGGTGCTTCATTTCATGCTACACCTCATGGAGGTTATTTCATTGATTATGTCCAAGGGGATTTTGGGCTTGTTTATTTAGGGGATAATGAACCTTGTCAGATTGTTCGAAAGGGAAAAATTAAGATTAAGTTGCATAATGGGAATCACTGGCTACTACATGAGGTAAGACATGTTCCAAGGCTGAGTAGGAATTTAATTTCAGTAGGAAACTCGATGATGAGGGTTGTGTAGTTACTTTTAATGACAAAAAATGCAAGGTTTCAAAAGGTTCCCTTATAGTAGCAAAAGGTGTGAAAGTAGGCACCTTATATCTTTGTATAGGTCATATTGTTCCTTCTACTTTGATTGTTTTAGAAAAAAATGAATGTTCAAGAACAATTGCTGCAGTTGAGCAAGGAGAACAAATAGTTGTTGTAGATTTTGATACAGTGCTATGGCACCATAGACTTGGACACATGAGTGAGAAAGGTATGAAAGTACTTCATTCAAAGAAAGTTTTAGTAGGTCTGAAATGTGTTAATATGGATTTATGTGAAAGTTGTGTGTATGGAAAATAAAAGAGAGTGATTTTTATAAAGACTAGAAAGGAAAACAAAAAGGAGAAATTAGAGCTTGTGCATACAGATGTATGGGGACTAGCTCAGGTATATCCCCTTGGTGGCTCTCATCATTATCTTACATTTATTGATGATGCAACTAGAAAAGTATGGGTTTATTTCCTTAAAAAAAAATCTGATGTATTTCAAACTTTTAAGAAATGGAAATGCTTGGTTGAAAATGAGACTGGTAAGAAATTAAAATGTCTCAGATCTGATAATGGTGGTGAGTATTGCAATCGTGAATTTGAAGATTATTGCTCCACTAATGGTATTCATGGACAAAAAACTATTCCAAGGACTCCACAACAAAATGGAGTGGTTGAATACATGAACAAGACTATAATGAAGTGTGCAAGGAGCATGAGGTTGCATGCTAGGTTGCCCTTACACATGTGGGCAGAGACAGTCAATACTGTAGTATATTTGATTAATAGAGGTCCCTCCACTCCTTTAGACTGTGGTATTCCATAAGAGGCATGGACAGGTAAGAAGGTGAGTTATTATTTTCTCAAGACCTTCGGTTGTTAAGCTTTTTCTCATATAGACTCTGAAAATAGAACCAAGCTCAAAGCTAAATCAAAGAAATGTGTCTTTGTTTGATATGGCATTAATGAATTTGGTTATAGGCTTTGGGATTTTGAAAATCATAAAATTGTAAGAAGCTGGGATGTCATATTCAATGAGAAAGTGTTGTACAAAGATCTGTTGTAGAAACATGAGAAGAAAGAAGATGATTATGTATTCCTGGATGATACTCCAAAAGCTGATGATCCAACCATTCCTCATGATGTGAAAAAACCATAACAACAAATACCACATACACCAGTGAATGTTAGATGGTCAATGAGGCAATTTAGACCTCCACAAAGATTTTATCCCTCTTTGTATTCTTTTTTACTTACTGATGCTAGTGAACCTAAAAGTTATGATGAAGCTATGCAGGTGGATACTAAGATTCAGTGGGAGTCTACAATGAAAGATGAAATGGACTCTTTACTAAAGAATAAGTCATGGGATTTGTGCAAGTTTCCTACAGGTAAAAAGACTTTATAGAATAAGTGGGTTTATAGGTTGAAAGAAGAGGAAGGAGGTAAGAAAATATTTAAGGCTAGGTTAGTTGTAAAAGGACTTGCACAGAAAAAGGGAATTAATTTTGATGAGATATTTTCTCCTGTTGTTAAAATGACTTCTATCTGTACTATTTTAAGTCTTGTGGCTACTAAAGATTTGCATTTAGAGCAACTGGATGTTAAAACAACCTTCCTTCATGGTGATTTAGATAAAGAAATATATGTGGCTTAGCCACAGGGATTTGAGGTCAAAGGTAAGGAGAACTTAGTGTGCAAATTGAAGAAAAGTTTATATGGCTTGAAGCAAGCACCTCGGCAATGGTATCTGAAATTTGACAAGTTTATGCATGAGCATGGCTATAACAGGTGTCATTCAGATTATTGTGTTTATTTTAAGAGGTTGGATGATGATAGCTACATTATTTTATGTTTATATGTTGATGATATGCTTGTAGTTGGGTCTAACATGGATCATATTAAGGGGCTGAAACACCAATTAGCACATGCATTTTCTATAAAGGATTTGGGGGAAGCAAAACAAATTGTTGGTATGAATATTTGTAGAGATAGGAAGAATAGAACATTGATGCTATCTCAGGCTAATTATGTTGAGAAGGTGTTGCAACTTTTCTCTATGGAGAATGCTAAAGCTGTCAACACACCTTTACCTAGTCATTTGAAATTGACTAAGGAGATGTGTCCTAAGGCACAAGAAGAGGAGGATAAGATGTCCAAGGTACCCTATTCTTTAGTTGTAGGAAGCTTGATGTATGCTATGGTATGCACTAGACCAGATATTGCCCATGTAGTGGGAGTCATTAGTAGGTATATGAGTCATCCAGGATTTGAGCATTGGAATGTTGTCAAGTGGATTCTCAGATATTTGAGAGGAACATCCAATAAGTGTTTACACTTTGGAGGCTCTACTACTAATTTATAGGGCTATGTTGACTTAGAGTTAGTAGGGGATATTGATACTAGGTGGAGTACTATAGGTTCTATCTTTACTATTGGTGGGACAACTATGACCTGGGTTTCTTGGTTACAAAAGATTAATGCTCTATCCACTACAGAGGTAGAGTATGTTGCTGCTATAGAAGCAGCCAAGGAGATGATATGGCTTTAGTTCTTCTTGGAAGAATTGGGACATCCTTAGAAGGATAATTATTTGTTCACAAATAGTCAAAGTTCCATTCATCTTGCTAAGAATTTAGCTTTGCATTCTAAGACCAAATACATATAGTTGTTGTACCATTTCATTCGATCAATTTTAGAGGATGGACAATTAAAGTTGGAGAAGATACATACAAATGACAATCCAATAGATATTTTGATAAAAGGTTGTAACAAGGGAGAAGCTAAACTCCTCTTCAGCTTTGGTTGGTCTTCTAGACTGAACATGAATAAAAGAATAGTAGAGTCCAGGGTGGTTTGATCTAGTGGGAGCCCAATGTGGTAGTGGTATTGCTACAAGATTAGTCTCCAAGTGAGAGATTGTTGTTTAGTGTGGAGCATGATCAGTCCCCAAGTGGGAGATTGTTAGATTGTGGTGATTGATTAGGAAAGTACTATACATACTCCATAATTTTTATCATGATTTTGGGCCGACATGTAATTATTAATTTTAACCCTAAAACAACATAAAATACTTGTGCAAAAGGGTTTAGGGTTAGGTATTTTATTATTATGTTGTAATGCAAAATTGCTTCTTGTGGCAGTATTGAGCTGTAAGGGATTATAGATTGTAATTAGGTTGTAATCACTGGATTGTAATAATATTGGACTTGCAGTTTGGTGGACATAGCCCAGGGATTAGGTGAACCATGTTAAATCTTGGTGCCTTGTGTTCATTTCTGTGTGATCTATTATTTTTTGGTTATTGGTTATATTTGCATGTAGTTTTTATTTTTGTCTGTGGTTTTATCTTAACACAATTAAGATACAATTTTTGGATAGTTAGTTTATGATGTCAGTGGTAGAGAAAGATATGTATTAAAGAAACATCCATTTCTTTCTCTTGTGGATGATCCATTAGGTGCATTTTCATGAATCCCATAGAATGTGATTCATATTGAAGACATTAGATTTTACATTCATTGGACGATTGAGAGTATAGGTGATGAAGATATACATAAGGACTTAGGAATCATGTGCAATAATGACCTAGCTTTGAAGTTTGATTATGTGCACCTAAATAAGTTAAACCTAGTGAAGTATATGTTCTATACTAAGTTTGATAATCATGAATGGGCCCAAATAATTTTGAGTATGACCATACATGATGATATGTTCTGGTTAGGAGATGTGGATGTCATAATTGACAATGACCTAATTCACAAGGTTAGTCAACTAACTAATGAGGCATGCAATCCCATAAGTGAGAAGAATATAACGATGATAGTTGAAACAATCCCAAATACAAGATTTGATGGAAGGAAAATGAAATTTGATATTATTTAGGTGAGAGGAGTAAACCTATTAAGTAATATTTTAGGATAGAAGTTTAACCATGGTTCAAGGGTTAATTTAGTACTAGCCAGATTCTTGCATACAACGTATGTAATTGTAGTTCAAGGAAGGAAATTGAATTTGTGTGATAATCAGCTTACAGTTGCTGGATAACATTGTTAGATTGAAGAAGACAAAGAAAAAAATATTTAGATTTGAGTCCTTATTGAATCATTTGTTTTTCTATGCAACAAAGAAGTTCCCAGGGATGACAAATTGGGAGAGCAATAAGTGTACAATGAAGTTGGTATCTCAATGCTACAAATCAAAGTTGGAGAATGTTAGAGATAACAACAATGACAAAATAATGAAGATTTTCCAATCATAAATGAAATAGAGGTACAATATACCTCCCTCCATGTCAGAAAAGTATAAGGATGATATATGCTTCATGGTGGAGATTGATAACACTTGCATGTAAGCTGTGGAACCATGGGTAAAATTCATAGAGCCCATGGAATATGAGATGTTCATAGAACTTATTGAAGGATATGTGCAAATCAAACTTCAATCTAATAAGGACACTGAGTGCCCTAGATGGGAAACATATGAAGAGAAGATGAGAGAAGTTCATTATGAACTTCGTAATAAAGAGATAAAGAATGGTGTGGAAACAAAGATTGATTCTATCCTTACTGAATAAGCTATGACTCATGAGGAGTTCAATGAAGTTGAAGGCATTGCACTAGAGATAAAGGAAAGTCAAAAATAAGAGGTGATAGTATCAAGACCTATTATTGTTGTAACACCTTTAGTAGGTGTAACTATAGCTGAACCTAGTGTGCAGTGTGCAACCAGTAAGATCAAGAAGTGACCAACCAAGGAGGCAGCTAGAGGTGGAAACATCAGTTGCACAAAGAAAGTCAAAGAGACTTATGAAGGGTAAGAATGTACCACCACCACCCACCCAGAAAAGGGTAAAGAAAACCACAAGTGGACCAAGAAAGAGAAGGAAAACATTGTAACTCAATAATTCTAAAGAATATAAGGATGAAGCTAAGGATAGAATGGTAGGTCAAGTCTTGTAGGAAGGTAGAACACCAACAAGAAAGAAAGCATATAAGCCAAAGATAGAAAGCCTTAACATGAAAATAATTTATGATGACAATTTTGTATAATTGAATAAATATTATAATTCATACAATAATATGGGTAGAGGCCAGTTATAGAATGCAATAGTCAAAAATATGATTTCATAGAATAAGACATTTGATTTCATTTTGAATAAAATTCTAGAAGACCTATATCATAGGTTGTTGAATAGAAAGAAAAGAGTTACAAAAGAGGATACTAAGTTAAGAGAAACTATGATAAATAAGATATGTGAATTTAACTCTATGAAGGACTTATACAAAATTCTCAAGGGCATTGAACCCTTGTTGAGGAACAAAAGAAAAGAAAATCCTCTAATGGGAGGCAACTATGAAGATGTAGGAAAGGAGACTAAGGAGGCCATTGTAAAATAGGTGACCTTAGTGCCTATAGTAGCAGAGGTGAGTGTGCACTCCAAGCCTAGGAGCCTTGTCTATGTACATCCAAGCACACCTTCCAATGATGAGGAAGAAGTAGGAGAGGCACAATAGGCACTGTTACCACTACATATTATTATAGGTACTCAATCCATGCAAGTGGACAATATACACATAATTGTGAATGTAAAGGAGAATCCATTTGTAGGATTTTGCCAATTTTTTATTGGAAATATCAAAACTTGTTCAATATCTGATGCTAATGAAGAAGAAGGAAAGATAAAGATAGAGAAGATGGAAGAAGAAGAGAAAAAGAAAGAAACAAAGAGGCTAGAACAGAAAAAGAGGATTGAAGAGGAAATGTAAAGATGAGAAGAAGAAGAAAAGAAAAAGAAAGAAGAAGAGGAAAAGATAAAGAAAGAAGAAGTAGAAAGGAAGAAAGCTAAAGAGATGTCAAAGAAAGAGAATGAGAAACTAGAAGAAGAGAGGAAGAAGTCTGAGGAGGAGAAGAAGAGTGTTGAACTAAAAGTAGTACATCACTTATCCTAGCAGTAACTCTAGTAGCTATAGAAACAACAATAGTAGTTCCATCTAATGATGATGATGATCATAAAGGACTAATAAGTCCTCTAAGAAATTTTCTCCAAAAGAACAAATATGTAATGTCTTTGGAGAAAACTCTAACTAAAGTCTTGGATAGAATGTAGAAGACAATTACCACAATTGTAGCTAATCCAAACTTGCAATCAAAGGCTAAAAAATTAGTAAAGAACTTTGATTAATAATTTGCAACTCTAGCTGAGGTAGCTTTAGTCTAGGCCTAGGCCAAGCATGATGCAACACTATTTGATACAATATGCACAAATGCGAAAAATAACTTGAAGACACTTGATGTAAGCATCAAGGAGTTAAGGAAACATATTGATAAATGGAAGAAGTTATATGGACAATGCACTCTATCATCTAAGTACATAACACACTTTGAGAGTTAGATGAAGGGTAAATTGAGTGATCTTGGCACACTCATTGCAAGATTACGAATCCTTGAGACTAGTATGAGGACTGTGGAATAGAAGTGGAGAAGATCCATAATGTGATCAAATGTTTGGAGTCTGATAAAGAAAAGGAAGCTAAAAGATTCTCTACTCTTAGAGAAATTATTTCATCAAACATCAACATTTTGTAGAGCCAACTAGAGGAACGTCTTGTAGCAAAGACTTCCTATAATAAGTTTTCCTATTCTGACTTGAGCTTTGTTGAAGTGGCATCTTATATACTATACATACTAATAAATATCTCTGATATAGTAAAGGAGAACTAGAAGAAGGAAGTGGAATGACTGAAACTTGTATATGCAGACTGTTTCTCAAAGATATTAAGTTGGTTAGTAGTAGGCCACAAGTTTTTGTATATAATTTTGGACACCTTTGCCATTGATGTCAAAGGCAGAGTAATATGTAAGGAAAATTGTATGTATGGAAAGAAGTTAAAATATGTAAATTGTATGATTCTATATGTAAGGGGGAGTACAATTATGTTTCAATGTAAGGAGTGATAAGGAATGTAATGACCTATCAAAACATGAATAAAATTATTATGTTTTGAAGACAATTTCTGTGTAGTTACTTTTATTTGTTTTGTTATGTATGACATCATTTTGGGACTTAGCCAAATTTCCCAAATGTTTCCATCAATGCCAAAGGGAAAGATTGTTGGTGATATGGCTAGTAAAATTCTTTTAGTATTGTCATTTATGGCAACAATATTCAACATTTCATTTATGAATTTAGAGTTAGAAAATTGTCTAAGTGCTAGACAGTTTGTAGCAGCACAAAGACATACATGATGTGTACAAATGACACACTTTGAATTAGCTTATGTATAGTTGAGGATAGCTTTATGAAAATACCATGATGGCGTGGTTAAGTATAAATATATCTATGGGTAGTATGATGCAAGCTACATATGAAATATTAGTACAAGTATTTGACAAAGTAGAACAAAGCATAATTGATAATTGAGTTGCATAAATTAACAAATTATTTTGGTAACAAAATAATTATTAAGCCATGATGAGTCAAATTTTTGGATATTATTCCATAAGTTACTTTATATTATATCAGGCATGTGAACACATGAAGGTCAACTAAGTAGAGAATTATTAATTTGGGAAGTATAAGTATAGATCTTATCTTGGATAAAGTATGTGAAGTTGATGAGATTATGTATGATATGCAAAATATTGTATAGAGAACTTGAAAGTTATATGAGCCTTATGTGATGCAATATTTGATGTCTGACTAGAGCAAGTGTGAATTACAACAATGAGAAAGTATTGTATGTATATCTATTCTTGTGAAGAACTTTACTATATAAATGTATGTTAGGGAAGTGGGATTTTCTTGCATATATTGTATTTGATCTACCAACAGGGACTCAAGACACTATATGTACATTGTAGACTCCTAACAGGGTCAATATCCTTAACATGACCCTTTTGTTAAGTAAATCATCTCATGGGTATCATCCTCACTAGGGTTTTTCCTTGGCTAGGGCTTCCCTAGTTAACAAATAATGGTGTTATGAGTTCTCTATGTATATGGTTATATTTACTATTTGAAATTGTTTGCTTACTTTCATATGCCAGTTATAAAGTAATTAACAATATTTAATTATAGAAAAAGGTTTGTAAAATATTGATTCCCCCAACCCCCTCTGAATATTATCTATTTCTAACATCATCACCTCTATCTGATAATCAATTTATAAATATTTTGACAAACTAAACTTCAAATATATCTTCAATTTCTTTCACAATGTATGTTAAAATTACCCAAAAAATTTGGTATCTTGATATGAAACTATACTCTTTCGAAGATTGTGTAGTCTCACCACTTCTTGGAAAAACAACTCTTCCACATGATGAACAACATCACTACTCTTCTTGTAGGGAATGAAATGAACCATCTTTGAAAAAATATCAACCACCACAAAAAAAAAAAGCATGCCCTTACTGATTTGTTTGTAATCAAAGAATGAAGTCCATGTTGACATCCTCCCATGACTTCTCTAGTACAAGTAATGGCTGATACAACCTCATTTTCTACTTCATTCCCTTTTCCAACTAACATACTCTACAACTCTATAGAAATTTATTTACATCTTATTGCAACTATGGTAAGAAAAAATTCTCAACAACTAAAGCAATTGTTTTATCTCTACTAAAGTATCTAGCGAATCCTCCACTATGCTTCTCCTTGATGAGATTATCTATCATTGAACTTCTTGGAATACACAACTGGCTTCCTTCAAACAACATACCATTTTGGATTATGAAATCCAACAAATTTGACCTGTCAAGTGTAACAAGTTTTGTACAAGCCTTCCACACTTCACACAAATTAGGATCCTTTGGATACAAATTCTTGAATTCCTTGAACCCAACCACCTCCATTTTCATCTCTATTAGAAAAAGTTGTCTTCTACTAAGAGCATCTACAACTTTATTAGACTTCCCACTCAAGTATTTCAAAACAAATGTACAAATCTACAAAAACTCAACCCACTTCAAATGCCTTTGCTTTAGTTTTCCTTGCCAATTCAAATATTGTAAAGCTTGATGATCAGTATACAAAAAAACTCTTTAGGAAGAATATAGAGTCTACACTTCTTCAATACCTGAGCTATAGCATACAAGTCCTAATCATAAGCACACTATTTTATTTTGGCATCATTCAAATTTTCATTGAAATAAGAAAAAAATCTACACTTTTGGTTCAAAAAAACTCCTATTGAATTACCACAAGCATCACAATCTACTTAAACATCTCGTTAAAATCTAGAAGTGATAGAATAGACTACTATGTAACTTTCAGTTTCAACAAATTAAAAATCTTATTTCATCCTATAGTTGACTTAAATTATTTCCTATCATGTCTCATTGTTCCAGGAAATGGGCCACAAATACTACTAAAACCTCTTATGAATTTTCTATAAAAAAGTACTGATTCCATGAAAAGATCTTACCTCTATAGCACTCTTTGGAGTATGGCATTGAAGGATAGCCTTTACCTTTTCTAGGTCCATTTTTAGACTTTTTTGTTGAGACTACAAATCCTAGGTACACCAACTCCTTCAAAAAACTATACTTTCTCAGGTTTATCAACAACTTTTATTCCCTCAACTTATCAAACACCTTTTGAATAAGCTATTGTAAATATAAGAGGAGTAACTCGTGAATCAATTACCAATAAAATAAATTCTAGATCCCTTAGATGTCAGTACAAAAAAAACTCTGTGAAAATTGAACTCTATTGAAGCTCGACAAACACATAGAAAAAATGTTATAACTTGGTAACTACTGAGATATCTGTTGTTGTGTCCACAACACATGCCCCATTTCTTAATAGGAATGGGGACCCCCAATTTTTTTTTGACTCTCGAACTCATAGTTTGGGAGTTGGGGGAAGAAAATTTAGTTAGCAGCTTTAGAGTTGGGAAAAAAAAAATCTTGTGCACGTGCATCAAGGTGCGACGTGCTTTGCAAAAGAGAGAGAGGGTTATGAAACCCTCCCTGCCCCTCTCTCCTTTCTCATTTTACACAAGAGCAAGGAGGGAGAGGTAAGTTCCTTCCTTCCCTCCCCCGCCCCCCCAATTTTTTTCAATTTGCATGCCCATGAGGCACGCGTACACTGCCTACGCATAGCACACAACACACAACACCCTTTTTGGGTGCCCTTGCACTATGCGCATGCAGTGTGTGATTGCAGCACCACAAGCGTGCACTTTTGGGCATGCATGTAGAACCCACGTGCGAACAGCGTGCACCTGCACATCCATTTGGGTGCACACGCAAGCAGCATGCACACAGTGCTTGCACCCAACCGCACCCCTTTCGAGGGCATGCTTGTTGCGTTGCGCACAACTCCTTCTGGTGCATGCACGATGCCCGTGCTAGTGCATGAGTGGTGCATGCATCCGTGCGTAGCACCTTTTTAGGCCCACGTGCGATGCGCCCAGCTGCGTATCCATGCATGCATGCACTACCCTCATGCAAACCCGAGCCTGACGTACCATTGCGCCTCCACCCACACACCTCATTTTTTTAAATTCAATTTTAGTTTAATTAATTTTAAAAGAAAAAATAAAATAAAAATAAAAATAAAAAACAAAATAAATAAGTCCTTAAGGAAGACTTTTTTTACATTTTTCTTTTCTTTTTCAATATGTAATAATTAATCATGGTCTTTTTCCCATGATGCACAGGTAATATAATTGGATGGCATCCACATCCGAATCAGTAGCAAAACTAGTTGTGTACAAGTTCCAAGGCATAAGCCAAAAATCAGGGTTGCACGATGAGTATTCAAGATCAAAGACACCGAACTTGGACACACGAACTTGGGAGAGTTCTTAAGAGTTTGTAATAATCCAACCAAAAGGTCATCCTTGAGATCCACCCTAATCCATTCCAGATTAGTAAATGCAACATCACATCCCTAGATCGTGCAGCTAGCTGAATTGATTATGACCCTATCTCAACATTTTGTTCTTGATGAAAGGGTGGAAAAGAGCATCATTAGGGAAGTGGTCTTGGATCTACGACCTAATAATATTGAGAGGGTTTTTTATCTACCTAGAGTTGATTAGTTCATCAGGCTTTTATATGAAGCAGCTAAGAGGTGGCATAAGAATCATTACCAGGAGGCCATTGACATCATATATTTCTCATACTTCATTGAGAAACCACCTTGGGGGAAGAAAATCAACAAAGTGGATTTGACTCGAGGATACATGAAGGATGACATTGGATATTCAATCATTCTCCTGAGTAGAGTTATGGGATTTCTTGCAGCTAGTCATCTTACTCCATTCATGGTCAACTTCATTGAGACCATCAGACATGCAAACATGCCACTAGATTGGGCCACCACACTTAGTGAGAACTTGTGTGACTAGTCGTGGACAGTAAAAGATAAGAAGAAGTTCTATATGACTTCTTATGTGGTGTATTTACTAGCAGTAAGGGCAATTGACTATCTCAAGTTGTACAAGAAAGATAGTATGCAGGACCCTAATGCATGGCTGTATATAGTTTATCCTCAGCTAGTGAAGAAGAAACTCTCACCGGAGAGCAAGGAGTACATAATTGTGAATGATGCCTTCATCTTTGCCATCATTTGATTCATTGAAGGGGATTATGGGAAGAGGTTGTCTGATGAAGCCAAGATGCAGATCATAGCTCTCGGTGCATATTTCATCTAGTTCCAAACATTAACATACATTTGGATTGGTGGTGCATCCATCAATCCAAAGTAACTCCCAAGGTACCCAAGTGACAAGTTGGTTCTAATGGAAATTTCTTGATAGATTGAGTCAGCTTATGAGAGGATCAAAAAACAACAGAGGCCCTTTTGGGATTGGCCTTTTGTAATTGGAGCATACCAGGTAAAGAGAAAGCAAGATATCCTGACTTTCAAGTGGGAATGGGAGAATTATCCTCTTGAAGAATATAACTCTCCAAGAAATTCTTCGACAATGATGGTAAAGTGGAAACCCTGACAGGAAAAGAGTTCTACCATGAGGACGCCATTGAAGGTCATTGGATGAATGCCACAAATGACTACAATGTGCGCATTAGAGACTATTGTAGAATGACTTTGTATTTAGCAGAGAAGGCCCTCCATTTGACCATCCCGAATGAAATAAGGCTACAAGACTCGTAGGAACTACTGGATCCCCTATTCAATGTAGATAAAGGTGGCGAGAGGCCCATTCTAAATGTAGAAATTGATAGAGAAGAAGGAGATGATATTAATCATCAAGCAAGACATGTCATTAGAATGACAAAGACTTGGATCAAGAAACCCTTTCCACTTGATCCAATTTTAGATATAGTGATATTCCATGCACACACTCACCCAGAAAGGGGAAAGGAAAAGAAAGTCACAGTTCCTATCTTTGCACTCCAATCTCCTATTAGGCAAGAAATAGTCTACGAGCTAGATCATCTAGTGTGATACTACCACCCTTCGGAGAAGAAGGGAAAGAGAAAGAGAGCCTCTCCTCAGAGGTTTCAGATAGAGCATGTTGAAGAATAGGCCCCTTCCTAGCAATAGGAATCTAGTCCCCAAGAGCCCCAAGATAGTGGAGCTCCTCATATTCAAGTTGAATTTCCATTGCCTCCTGTTCTGTCAAGTCAACAAGAAGAGGGAGAAATTCTAGAGACATCCATTTATCCAGTGCATGAAGAGCCCACTTCTCCTATGGTTCCATAGAAAAAAAAGAGAATCAAGGTTAGAATGAATAAGAGACAAAGACTTCGTAAAAGATTAGTGCCTAATCTGTCAATTCCTAAAACCATTCCCAAGGAAGAATCAGATGAGGGGGAAATAGAGTTAGATGAAGAGGAGGAGCAAGTGCCTCTACAAAGAAGAACTTGGCTGGCCAAAGCTACACAATTGGAAAGAAGGAAGAGTGTCACAAATACCCCACCACCCACCCAAGCTAAAACAATAGAACTCTCTTCTTTGGAAGATGAAGTACAATGATGGTTGAATGAGAAAAGGGAGCTAGGTGATGATGTTTTCTCCATCCCATATTTTGATTTCATGCTAGTGGGTACAGAATTGGTTGGAGATAACATTATAGATACTCCTACTGGTGAACTTCAAGAGCAAGATTGGATGCAGATGCCACCCAAGACACAAGGTCCTCATCTCACTCCCCCATCTTCACCTCATGTTATGATGGTAGATAAGGTTTCAGTGACACCTCCACCTTCGAGTTCAGAAGAAAATTTTCAAAAGGAATCATCATTACAAGGAGAACCAAAACCAAGGGTTACTGATGAGCCATTGAAAGAGGCACATATAGGAAAATGTATACAATAACCTTCTCAGGAAGTTGAGGATCAAACTATGAGATCTATAGAAATTTAGACTACAAAAGAAGAACCCTCACAATAGGAGACTCCAAGCAAGAGCGATAGAGGGAAGGACATAGTTGGACACATCCCTTCATCATCCAGAGTCAAGGTTATAGAAAGACATATCCCAAGATGGATTTGAAAACAGATATTAAGAAGTGACAAGCATCATTTCCGTGCTTCAGAGGATGATATTTGTGACATTGCAAAGATTTTGAACAAGCCTAACTCTCGATTACATGATGCAAAACCATTTGCATTCATTACTACTACTTGGAACTAGGACTTATTTGCACAAGTGGCTCATCCTCTGGAAGGTACAAATGAAGAAGCTATTAGCCTTTAGGACTCTGAAGTGAAAGATATCATGTTAGGAAAGCCTACATAGGGTACTTCCTAATAGATGATGACTATGGGAGTCAAGTAGGTTCTCAGTCATATGGAACAAGATGAGGTTGAAATTAGAACACTTCAAAGGAAAGTTGAGATGTTAAATGGATATCTAGCTGAAGTTATTGGTCCTCTTGATTCTGAAGGCCCTAAGGAGACTTTGAATACCATTCTTAGAGAAGGGGAAGGTGTATGACTTAGTCCATTTTTGAGAGCTTGTCAGGATTGGCGAGATAGCCTTAAGGATAGGGGTGTCACTTTAATCACAGGAAGTTTGAAGTTATTGCATGCTACACAAGAGAATGTTGATAAGATCATGGCCATTTTGAGGCAAGACTTTCGTATTATGAATGAGGTATGGATATGGAGCAAGGATTTACAAACTCTACAAGCCATAAAAGGGCAAAGGTACCACATTTTGATTGATGTATATATCAAAGAAGAGTTAGACAGGATAGATGATTGGATAGAAAAGATTCCAGATGGAAATAAAGTGATGGAAACATTGCATGATGAGATACATAGGCTCAAGGACCAAGCTTGAGAGCGAAGTTTGGAAGCAAAAAAGTTGTACAGTGATGCATGCTTGGACATTTTTGAAGATGGAGAACAAGAGAAACTATTGCTAGTTGAGATAGTTGTGGAAAATTTTATAAAGACCTTAGAGGAAGCATCCAGTGATGAAGGCATCAGACAAGCCTTCAGGACAGAGGAAGCACTGTTATAGTTGGACACCAAACTTAGAGATTTTGCAAAAACTTGAATTGAGGTGGACAACTATAGAAAGAAGGTAAAAGAAAAGTATGGGGCTTTGGATCTTTTGAATGCTTCTAAGATTACTAAGATTATAGAGAAATTCAAGGGAAAACATCCAAACATATCTTTAGGATAAAGATGAGCAAAACCCAGATGCTAGAATTTCAATTTTGACACTTAGTAAAATTTTGAGATTTTGACCCAGTCGAGGTCCTCAGCTCTGCAATTCAGAGGTGCACCAATAGTTGATTGCTAGTTCTAAAAATAACACTTTCCATGCATCGAGAATGCATTTTGATGGCAGTTTAACTCCAACATATTCCTAGTGAAGGGATAACTTCTATTTTTGGTGTCTCCATTGCACTTCTACTTTGACTAATGGCTTCCACCTACTTTCTCTCTGATGCTTTCATATTTTTTGACATGTAAAGGGCTCATGCATCCAATTAATGAATAAAATATGGATGGAGTCCCTTTAAGCACTAGTTAGATTATCAGTTTGTATATATTTAGTTTGTTTAAATTTTTTAAAAATATTTTATTGCATTAAGATATCTCTCACTCTCAACACAAATTGAGGAGACGATTCCTTATAAATACCCCATTATAAAATGTAACAAGGGCTACCATTATTATGCAATAAAATTATGCTTTTGGTGCTAGCATTGAAAGTGTCGTTATTCTTTCCTAAATGTGTCATTGTTTTGTGAATTTTATTCATGAGATTGTGATTGAGCCAAAGATTTATTGTGTTGTTTCTAGTTGTGCGATCTTTTAGTTCTGGTGTTTGCTATAGATATATGAATTCTGTTGATGTAACAAGCTTGAGAAGAGATCATTTGATTGTGTCTACATAGCTTTTTGTCTCACATGAGTACACTTTCCATGGCCTTGTAATTTTATGAAGATTGAAACATCATTTGATTTGTTAAAGATTCTCACTGACAATTGCATTAGTGGATTCTAGGATGTTTTCATTGGTTTCCTACCGATTTCTTTGAAGGTTTAACTCACAGCATGTTGTGTTTTGTAGCTTATGGCTATTTAGGAGTTTCAATTTCAAGTCATTTGATTTCAGGTTATTTTCTTTCAGTTTCATTATTTGCTTTGCCAACCCCTTGTTACAATAGGACCTCATACTAGCTACATTGTTAGAATTGCATTAATTGAAAAATAGAAAAATATTGTTCTTTTGGTGTGATATTTTGAAATAGCAAACACATTTTTACTTTGATTCCAAGACAAGAGATTTTTTAGAACCAGCAAAGGCCTCCTCATGAACACTCACATTTATCTTCTACTAAGTGGATTTTGGTACATCGCAAGACAAACACTGAACCTTGGAGTGGATTCTTAAAAATATTTTCTTTTCAAGAGAGGAATTACACTATGGATTCTGGCCATTGACCTCGTGCAAAATGAATGCCCAACAATATTTTGGTAAATGCCTAACATAAAATTTTTAATGTATTGTCTATAATCAATATTACTTTAACTTAGTTGCAAACACATAAGAGAAATATCATGAAGACACTTAACTTCAAGATTTAACATGGAAACCCAATTTGGGAGAAACCACCAATTGCAACTAGTTACTGATTTTCACTCTTTTGAAGTGAGCCCTATTAGGAGCCAACCTTGGTCAAGGTTATAAAATACATTGTTAGGTGTGACCCTATTGGAGGATTTAATCATCCTTTTTGGAGTGGCCTTGTTAGATGTCTTTAGAAAATTCAATAGAAATGACACCTTATTAGAGGATTTATAAATAGCTATTAGGCCAACTCTATTAAGAGATTTAGATCCCTATTAAAAATGGTTAGAGAGTGACAATGATATGACCTAATTCCTACTACAACTAAATTACTGATTAAAGATCTCAATTCTATCTTGTATACTTGATTCTTCTTGATCAAATGTATCTTTTTATCACAACAAAGATATTCTACTTATCCTTCTAATTTTCTTCCTCTTGGAATCATCAAATCTTCAATTACATTCCACTGTTCTTATTCTTCTAATCCTTAACTTGACCTTATATTTTTATCTTTCATATTGTCAAGTGGGCTTAAATACAACTTATAATAATTAATATTCATCTTCTCAATTGGCTAGAACCAACAGACAATTCAATTGAATGCAATATGACAAAACAAGAAATTCCTTTGTGAGTCAACACTGCTTGATAAATACTAACTTAGAAATGATTTTCCTATGTTAATCAAATGAACTCAATTAACACTGCATATTCAAAAAGTTCCTTTGATAACCGAGTGAGCTTGGTTAACACTAGTTCCATCCAACATTTCCTTTGTTAACCAAGTGAGCTTGGTTAATACTAAACTTTCAAAACTTGTCCCTTGACTCTTGAGTGAACTCAATAGACACTATCTTCCGAGCTAGGAAAAATTTGGAATGCTCAATAGACATAGGAAATTGTCTTCAATGCTTGAGTGAGATTAGTATACACTAAATGGAAATTATATGACATTTTGTGTAACATCAAAGACAATATACAATTAATCAAATGTATGTGACAATCTCCCTCTCTGGCATTGATGGAAACACAAAATGTCATACTGCAAAGATATTTTTAGAGAAAGAATAAAATAAGGAACATATCTTTAGTTTGATTTTGATTCTCATCCATGAGAACTCACTCTATCAATGTGAACTCTATCTCCCTTTAGGTTCTCCCTCTATCAAAAAAATCTTAAACATCTTCTTCTAATAGAAAACTTTGTCTTTGATATCAGACCAAATTCATTCTCCCTTTTTGACATCTTTTTCTGTTTTCTTTATAAAATTTCTAAGAGATATGATAGAAAACTTCTCCCTATTTGACATCTCATGACAAAGACAATATTTAGTTAATATTAGTGCATGTCATGTACTGATTCATTTGCAATATGCTCTTTGTCAATACTATACCAACGGATTGATCTTCAAAATGCTCTGGTTGATTCATCATTAAACTTTATTTAGTGAGCTTCAAATAGGGGAATGAATTGTAGTTTACCTCTTAGATGCATAATTGCATCCTTAGGCAATTGCTTCATGAATATGTCTACAATTTGTTCTTTAGTTTTCACATATTAAAATCTTACTTCGTTATCTTGTACCGATTCTCTCAAAAAATGATATTTTATAGCAATGTATTTTGTTTTGGTATGAATCACTTGATTCTTTGATACATTAATTGCACTAGTCTTATCATAGTATATAACCACTGGATCCTTGATCTCTATCTTCATACCGTCAAATAGTTATTTGAACCAAATGATATTAAAACAATTAACTATTGTTGTCACATATTTTGATTCAGCTGTGAACTAAGAAATACAATTTTATTTCTTGCTTGTCCAAGAAACTATTTTTTTATCAAAAAAGAATGCTCCACCACTGGTGCTTTTTGTGTCATCAATACTTCCTACCCAATTAACATTTTTGAATACTTTTAAACCCAAATTGCATCCTATTTTGTATGATAAACAATAGTCTTTAGTACCTTTAAGATATGTCATGATTATGTTGACTGTCATCATGTGATTTTCTTTGGGATTTGCAGAGAATCTTGCCACCATACTAACTGCTAATGCAATATCAAACCTTATATGCACTACATACTACAATTGTTCAATCATTGATATGTATGTTGTCTAATCTACCTATTTGGAATGATCATTTTTGGAAAGCTTATGTCTAGTAGACATAGGGGTTCCAACTAGTCTTGAGTCTTTCATTCCGAATTTCTTTAGTATATGCTTGAAATATTTATATTGAATAATGTAGATATATTTGGGACTAAAGATTGAAACCGTGATTTTGAGCACAATTGAAAAATTAAGCCCCATAAATGCCTTTCAATACAAGTGTACCCAATTTTCCATTCAAGGCCTAATAGGTGTTTAATGTTTGAAACACCTTGAATTTAGTATACCCAGTTGCCTCATGAAGATAAATTGCCATTCTGAGTCATTTTTTGAAGTCATGTTTTGAGCAATGTCCAAACATGCAGTTTTGCCTAAGTGTTAAATAGTGATAGGACATTGTGTTTACAATTGAATATCTCACACCTAGTAATGTCTCATGACTCACAACTTTGTGAGTGTTTAGTGTCCATACTATAGAGCCTATGTTTTAGATTTTGAGTCATTTCAAATCCATTTGACTAGGTTTTAAATCCCTCAAAGGTGGTCCGTTATTGTTGTCATGCTGATATGAATTGAACATAATTCTAGAAGGCCCTGTTTGACTTGTTATAATTTTGATCTAGTTGACCTAAATGGGAAATTATTTTGTATTTCATTCTAGAGGTCAAGGACTTGCTAGGTTTCAATTCTGAGCTTATGAAAAATTTGTTGCATCAATTTTCAAACATGATTCCAAATGCAATTTATAACTTTTTACTCGTGTCAAAATAGGCAGATCTATTGGTACCCCTGTTCAGGATGTGATTAATCAAAATCTATGATAGGTGAGATTGAATGGATTGTACCACTATCTTGAACTCTAAAAATACTTTAAGTATGCCAATTTCCAAATCTTGATGAATCCATTTCCACACTTTCCTAGGTCCTTTCCATTTGTAAAATCCACCTTTGTGCCACTGTTTGCAGTTTGGAAATTCTAAGTAGCCCACTTTGACTACTCAACAAATGCATCCTATTATTTTCATGAGCCCTAATCATAGATTTATATTATCCTCATAACAATGAACTAATGTCCCTAATTTCATGCTCCCAAGTATCAATTTGCTCAATTTTCAAAGCCAAAACAAAACGTGATTTATTGTTTTCTAGTGCATGTTTTCTTGCAAGTAGTTCTATGAAGCCAACTTTGATAGTCAATATATTTTGACTAAGAATTCATCATGAGACAAAATTTGACAGGGTACAAGAATGCAAAATAGAAAATTAGTATGTTTGATTTCAGAACCCGATCAGGTGTTTTTATTAGTTTTTAAGTCTAGTCAAAGGACTTCTTGGAATAAAATTTATAATATGTAGACAGGTGTAAAGTGAGTTGCAAATTTGTTTCTACTGATTGATTTTGTTTTAAATGAGAGCCAGATAGTGAATGGATCAATTTGATAGTCCAATTATTTGAAAATAATTTTTTTTTAGTCGGACCTGCCTTAGGGCCCGACTGATTCCATCTGACTAATACAATGTGTATATTTTGGAGATTTGAAAAGGAGATTGTAATGATTCTGATTGTTACAAATTCTCACGATATGCATATCACCAACTAAAGGTAAAATGGCTATTAAACCACATACAAGTGATGGATAATAAGAGAGGGTTTTTGGAAGATATTCTTAAGGCACTAATGCTCATAAATGGTATCACACTATTTGTTTTCCCCACCAAAAGGAATCATTTACAATTGTTTCTTTTATTATTATTCAAAATTTTACTCTAAAACTTAATTTTTCAGCTATGTAAAACATAAAGCGACTGTGAGATGAGTTAAGGAGTCAGCAAAAAGAGCCACCTCTAGAGAAGAATATTAGAATATTGATAAATGGCATGTTCCCATAATAGAATATTGATAAATTGTTTTAGTGTCTCCTAGAGGTGGCTAATTAGAAGAAAGAAACAAATAAATATGTCTAAGACAAAAAAAAATTCTAGCAATTGTAAAACATTAGTTGATCTCCAGAAAACTGCCAATAGATACAAAAATTTTCATTATTGTTTAGCCAGGTCTCCTTTTTTTTCAATAGGAATGACTACCAAAAGGAGACAAATGCACTATCAGCTGATGTAATCCAAACAACTCACAAGGAGTGATTAAGATGGGGGATGGATGGTTATGTTTCAAAACCATTTGAAGAGGATCAAAAGCATACAATAGTGGCCTATTATTTGAAGCCTAACTCCAAACCTACTTCCTAGTTTATTTAATAATCATGGATGGATGCAAAAAGTGATATTACCACAAATCAAAAGAATATGAATGACGATGAAAATAGCCAAAAATTTATACATCAATAATCCTTATGAGCTGCAAGGATTATCATTTCTACTTTTAGGAATTTTCTCAAGCCACCACTGACTAAAAGTTCATGAAGCTCATTGATATATATTTTAAGTGCAGAAGTCTGGTAGAAGTTTGTAGAGTGTTTGAGCACATGAGAAGAAGAAAAGTAGCATATCAAGTCAAGTTAGAGGGGATCACGACATGACAAAGTACAAAGCCACACACTGAAGGAGGCCAAATGTTCCAAGTCTCAACATGGGGGCGACATGGACAACTTGTGTAAATTAGCAGTAGGGGAGAACTCTGTGTGAGGAGATGTCATCTATAGCAAGCATTCCACCCAACTCGATGTCTCAAATACAGAAGAGAAACACCCATGCATAAAAAGGAAGAGCCACCTTTGAAAGAGAAGTGAGGAGCAGAGCATGGTGTGCAATAGGAAGAGAAGCACCAATGATAGTGGAGTAGAAGTCACTGGAGGAGTCAACTAAGCTACCTTTGAAGGAGACCCATGTTTTGAAGAAGGTTTCAATGCCAAAGAAAACAACTATAAGAGTAAAGAAACCATGGCATTTAAAGACAAGGCACCATTAGAGGAAGTCCTAGCTTGAAGAGGAGAAGTCTACTAGCTCCAACACTCCATGAAATATTAGCAAGCCCCAAAGAAGATGTTGCACAAAGCAAGGGGTAGAAAAAAATGAGAAAACATATATCCCACATTTGTTACATGAAAGAGTTTTGACATGTTTAAGTGTAGAAGGACACACAACATAAGATGTCTTAAAGATGTCAAACTTTTGGGAAGCTATTAGGCTCATGTGGTGGAGCCTACCATGAATGGCTTGGACAAATGGAGATCAAAGAAATTTTAAACTGGTATGCAAATTAAGATAAGTTGATGACATCATTAGGCAACACAGAATTCTGAGGAAGTTACAATCTAACATGTAGTGACCTATAGACCAACAATAGATTGACAAGTGGCAAGATGTGCTCTAGCTGGGCATAAATTTTAGAGATGCCACATGACATAGGGGACATTTTTCATGAAGGTGTTTCCTCACATGCACAGTCAGCACCCTACTGACTCTAATGTAAGAAAACACCTATCTAACATGTGTTAGTAGGCCTCGATTAGAGGTGAGGTGACAAGTGATAGATTAGAAGGTGACACCTAGCATGAGGTGCCACATGTTGCAAGGGTGCATTATTGAATGCACAGTCAGTAGTTGCTGACTATAATGCAGGGAAGTGCCAAGCTACCATGTGGTAGCAGGCCCCAGTCTGTGATGATGTGGCAGGAGCAACCTTTGGACCAATAGTGTTGTTCCATGTGGCAGTGACATGGTAGTTGTAGGTAAAGTGCTAACAAAGTAGTGAGGTGGTAGTTGACTAGGTGGATAGGCAGGCCAATTGCATGCTGCCACATGGTAGCCTAGTCAACAAAGTTTGACCCATAATGCTTGGTAGAGAAAAATATATAGTGTCAAAAAGTATTTTTTGAAATTTTTTTTAGGAAAGGGGTCATGTTAGTTTTAAATTCAAAATGGATATATTATAATGTTTCAAATTAGGAAACTTTTAAATTTTGGATAAAAATTTGAAATGCCTAAGTGCAAACCAGAGACCTTCAATAGATGTATAACTTTCAAAATGATTTTTTGGGAGTTTTTGGTAGTCTAGTATAGGCATATTATATATCATCAAAACTAGGAGAAGATGAACTTTCTGATTCTAGAGTTTGTTTTTGCACGAGAAGCCATTTGTTTAAGTTATTCAAGGGTTTCTTCTAGATTCTCAACTCGCAACCACATTCAGGTGTCAAAGTTTAGTTTTGATTTTTAGCAGGATGATGAGTTAAATGTGCATAAAAGATAGTAAAAATGTAGTTGGGGTTGAGTTTGGTCACCTTTAAGTCATTTTAATGGGGTTATAATTAGCATATTGTGATGTATATCAGATATTTTAGTAACAAGATGGTTTTTATCATTGAGGAAGAGATATTTCAAGTTGTTAGAAAGCAATGATGAAAACTAAATCAGTTTTTAGGGGTAGAAAGATGAAAAAGGTTTTACAACAACAAAGCATGGAATATCAAGTGGACATATGTCATTTTAGATTAGATCTGAGAATTCATTCCTTGTCTATATCTTCTTCTTTCTCGTCCATTATAAGGGTTGGCAATTTTCAATGTGATACTTCATTGTTAGTTCTAGTTTGTCTATGAGACCACTTTGTTGGATCCAGAACTATGATTTCACCATTATTCTTTAGAATATTTTCTCTTGTATTATATTAATAGTGAACATAATATAGAAATTTTAGATCTATTAGGTGTTTTTATGTTTTCATTTCATGCATCAGAATGTATAGTTTAAAAGAAATGAATACAAATGAGCAAGAATTTCTTTAGTTTCATTCTAATTCTCATCTCCTATCTTTGTAATCTGCAACCTTATGTGTTTTAAGGACAAAAAACTGAGACCCATTTTCATAAGTTGAAGGTTGTATGTCTGATATGTTTTGCTATTGGAACAAAGGGCCAAGTAAATACTTGATGTGTTTAACAACATTGCTGGTTATTTTGAGAAGGATACTTCATAAGAATGAGGTCTTTATGAACAATAATCTTTGATTCACAATGTGGCTAGACAGACCTAGTATCTTGATGTATGGAATATGTCACTACCATCACAGATGTGTGTGTTTTGATTAATGGAACTACCCAATAGATAAGGCACTAATCAACTACATGATCATTTGTTCTTAGTGTTGCATACTTGGGGTTTTTTTTTTCTGATATTCAACATCATTAATCAAATCACTTTCCCTTTCATGTTGAAGAGCTAAAAAGGATGCCCTTAGTCAGCTTGTGAATTTCATAAAGTTACAGTTTACTATTGAACATTTTTTTTATTGCATAAGTATAGGAGATTAAATGTTTTATCTATTTTGTTAGATTTAGGAATATGTTTTAGTACTATTACCATATAAATTGAATCTAAGGTCCACCTTCCTAGGTTTTGTAGAGCTTGAAGTAAAAGAAGGGTCAGGCCTTATAGTTGGCCTGGTTTCTAAAAGAATATGTTAAAGATGGGAGTTAGTTTCCCCTAGATGTATCTTGTTCTCATAGGGATAATTTGGAATCATGTTGTTTTAAAAAACCAATAGATACCATCTTTCTTCTACTGGATCTACAACACAACAAAGAATTTTATCTCTCCAAACATAGACATCTCAAATTTTTTACTCATTTCTTCCAAATTTATTCCTTACACAAGTCATCATTTCCTATGAATAAAGTGTCTTCCTTTAATATGTTTGCCAACACAATCTTCTTATCTAGTCCTTCCTTGATACATAGACTACTATTATCATTTATTGAAAACCAATCTATGTCAAGTAGTTATAAAGTCTTTCATACCAAGCTTTGGGAGCTTTCTTGAGACCATATAATTCTTTCTATAATTTGTAGAACATATCTCTTTTTCTAGGATCTATAAAACCTTTAGGTTTTTCTATGTAGACTGTCACATTAAGAATTCCATTCAAGAATGTAGATTTTCATCCATTTGATAAACCTTAAATCCTCTATGTGTTGCATATTCTAGTAAAGTTCTAACACCTTCTAATCTTGCAATATGAGAATTTTTTTTACCATAATCAATACCTTCTTCTTGATAATAACCTTTGCTTACTAAAATTTCTTTGTTTCTAGAGACTTCTCCATATTCATTTAGCTTATTTCTAAATACCCACTTTGTGCCAATTACATTTTTATCCTTGGGTCTAGAAACAAGAGTCCAAGTTTTGTTATTCTCTATCTATTCTATTTCCTCATTCATTGCTTGAATCCAACTTTCATTTTCCAAAGCATCTTTAACATTTCTAGGTTCAAATTCAATAAGTAAATATGTATCCTTTAACTCATTTCTTATCATTGTTCTATTTGACTTGTCTAGAATGATCTGATTAGGTGCATGATGCCTTCCAAGATATCTTGCTAGCATAGGTACTTTAGATTTGGAGTTTGTTTCAATAATTTATTCATGATCTTCTATATTAAGCTTGGGTCCCACTATCTGTGACTCTGGTCCATTAGACTTAGTTTTCTCTAGTAATAGCTTGGTAGCTTCTGACTGTGACTCAGGTCCTTTAGACTATGACTTAGGTTGCACTAATTGCAACTCAATAGCTTTTGGATATTTTGAGGACTCAAAAGGTGAGGTCTCCTTTCTTCCAAATAGAATTGGTAGACTATCATGTTTGTAGTAAAAAAATCTTCTATAAAGCTCAGGCTCTTTGTTGCTTCCTTCTTCACTCTTTTCTACAAACTCAACAATTCTCACATGTGCACTTTCTATGATTTTATAAGTAGAATTTTTTTAAAAATTGTACACTTTACTTCTATAGGATTATCTTTGTAATATGCCTTCATCACCTTTGCATCAAATTACCTTTCCTAGATTCTTTCAAGATATAACATTTGTTGCCAAATACTTTCAAGTAACTTAAATTGGGTTTCTAGCCATATCATAGTTCATAAAGAGTTTGATTTGAGTCTTTCTTCAATTATACTCTATACAAGGTATGCACTTTAGTATTGATTACTTCCAATATTTAATTGCAACATTATTTTCTATCATTAACATTCTTGCATAATCCATGATGGATCTGTTGCTTCTTTCAGCTATACCATTTTGTTAAGGTGTACCAGGGGCTCATACATGTCCCTTAATGCCTTTTTCAATGCAAAATTCATTTAATTCATTGGAAATGAATTCAGCATCTCTACCTAATCTCAAACATTTCAGCTTCTTTCTAGTTTCTTTTTGTACTCTTTCCAAATACCACTAGATTTTTTGAAAAGCTTCATATTTTTTATTTAGATATATTACAATCATCATTCTAGAATAGTCATAAAAAAATAGAATGAAAAAATTATCTCCATTGTAACTCTCTATTCCAATAGGTCCACATAAGTTTGTATCTACAATCTCTAAGACTTCTTCAGAATGATAGTTCTTTCTTTTGAAACTAGTTTTTCTTTTGAAACTAGTTTTTCCCATCTTACCAATTTGACAATTTTTGCATAGACCCATATCAGGTTTCCTTAAGCTAGGAATAGCTCTTACTCTTCTATATTTTATTATCTTGAATAGGTTATCAAAGTTCACCTGACATAATCTTCTGTGCCACAAGCAAATTTCTTCTATTTGAGAAATTAAACATGAGCTTTCATTGAGATCAAGATAGAACAGATTACCTTTTGTTTGTTTGATAGATCCAACCAAATTTCCTTTTCCATCTAGTAGTTTGGCCTTCCTATTCTTAAATTCTACCTTGAATCCAATGTTATTCAACTATTCCATGCTCAGTAGATTATGTTGTAGTCCTGCAACACAATAAGCATTGTCACATCTAAGTTCATTGGTTAATGAGATACATCCTTCTCTCTTTATGCAACAAGATTCATTATTTTCAAAACTCACACTACCACCATCATAATGTTCCATGCGTTAATTTTTTTTTAATATGTAGTCATATGATGTGAACATCCACTATCAATAATCCATGTGCCATTTTTTTTTAACATGAGAGATAAGTTCCATTTTATCTCCTTCAACATCAGATTCATCTTTTACACCAATATATACAATTTCATCTTAATTGTTATTAGGATATTTAGCCATAAAACAAGATTTCTTACCTTTTTCCTTATAGTCCCTATAGTTTTTGAATTCTTTCTTTATTTTGTACTTATTTCTTTTCCTTTCATCATTGTCTTCTTTGTTTGGGCACCTTGCAGCAATGTGACCAACTACTTCACAAGAAAAATAGATTAGAGGAATCTTACCTTTGTACTTTCCTCTACCTTTGGAGTATTTCCTTGCAAGTAGGGCTTCAACAACTTCAAGATCACTATCTAAACTTTCTTCTTCTTCTTCTTCATTATTAGGATGACTAGCCTTTGATTTATTACCCCTTTCTTAAGTGAGAGCTTGGCTTCAAATGTAGACTCAATATCTTTGGAACTAGGGACATAGTTATCATAGTTATCCTACTCAAAAGCTATCAATCTTCTAGCTAGAAGATCCAAAGTTATATTTCTATCTATATCATATCTCATCTCTTGAATTGCATACACCTTAATTATATAGATAGGAAGAAGGGTTCTAATTACCTTGCTTACAGTTGTTTTATCGTCAATGTCTCTTCTAGATGGTTTGATTGCACTCACACTCGTTTTAGTTCTCTCAACATATTTTTCAAATTTTTTTTAATCTTCCCTCATCTTCATTTGATCAAATTTTCCTCTAAGACTTTTGGCTTTATCTCTTCTTACATTATCATCTCCTCCATAGATGTCTTTTAGTTTGACCCACATGTCATAAGTTATAGTTCAATTTTTGACTTCATCAAATTCAACATAATTAATAGCAAAAGAAATGCCAATCATCAGATGTTATGATTTTTCTTTTTAGCAATGTCTTCAACTAATAATGTTCCAATAGGATTCTTGTATTCATTATTAAGATACTTACAACTTGGATCCCTGATAGTTGCCAAATGTAACCACATATAAGTCTTTGTCATGCTACAAAGTTGTCTCAGTTCAACTTGGGAATCCCTCTTCTATAAAACATCCTGATCTTTAGCTTTGGTCCTTAAAACCTTCTATGCAAGCACCAAGAGCTCTGATACTAATTATTGAAAATATAAGAGTAACTAAGAGAGGAGGAGTGAATTAGTTACCACTAAAATAAATCCTAGATTCCTTAGATGTCAGAATAAAAAAACTCTATGAAAACTAAACATTGTTGAAGCTCAACAAACACATAGACAAAATGTTGTAAGTTAGTAAATAATAAAATAAATCAATAAATGCTTCACATGAAAATCTTAAGTTATTATCTATGATTAATATTACTTTAAACTAGTTGCAAATACATAAGAAAAATAACATGAACAAACTTGACATTAAGATTTAATGTGGAAGCCCAATTTGGGAAAACCACCAATTGCAACAAGTTACTGATTTTCATCTTCTAATGTGATCCCTATTAGGAGCCAACCCTATCAAAGGTTACAAAAAACACTATTATGTGTGACCCTGCTAGAGGATTTAATCACCCTATTAGGAGTGGCCTTGTTAGAGGCCTTTAGACAATTCAATATAAATGGCACCTTGCTAGATGATTTACAAATAGCTATTAAGACAACTCTGTTAAGAGATTTAGATCATTGTTACAATGGTTAGAGAGTAAATGATATGACCTAATTCCTAGTGCAACTGAATTGCTAATTAGACATCTCAATTTTGGCTTGTATACTTGATCCTTCTTGATTGAATGTATCTATACATGTCAACATGGATATTCTACTTATCCTTCTAATTTACTTCATCTAGGCATCATAAAATCTTCAATTATGTTCCACTATGCTTAGTCAAGTCTAATCCTCAATTTGATCTTATATTTATATCTTTCATATTGTCATGTCCACTTGAATTCAACTTAGAATAATTAATATTCAACTGAACTCTGACCCTGCTTGGTCGATACTAACTTAGAAATGATTTTCCTATGTTAACCAAGTGAGCTTGGTTAATACTGCATATTCACAAAGTCCCTTTTGTAATCGAGTGAGCTCGATTAACACTAGTTCCATCAAACATTTCCTTCATTAACCAAGTGAGCTTGGTTAACACTCAACTTTTCCAAACTTTACTTTGGCTCCAAAGTGAACTTGGTAGACATTGTCTTCTAAACTAGGAAAATTTTAGAATGCTTGACAAACATAGGAAGCAATCTTAAATTCCAAAGTGAGCTCAACATACACTAACTGGCAATGATATGATATTTTGTGTAACATCAAAGTGTTAATATAAACCATGGACAAAAATAAAAACTACATGCAAATATAACCATTAATAGAAAATAATAGATCACACAGAAATAAACACAAGGCACCAAGATTTAACATGGTTCACCCAATCCTTGGGCTACGTCCATCAAATAGCAAGTCCAATATTATTACAATCCACTAATTACAACCTGATTACAATCTGTAATCCCTTACAGCTCAATACTGCCGCAAGAAGCAATTTTGCATCACAACATAATGAAAAAATACCCAACCCTAAACCCTTTTATACAAGTATTAAACCACTTTAGGGTTATAATATGTCGGCCATAATTAGCCATAACTTTACTGGAGAATCTAGGAATGGCGAATAGTACAATTTTTTTTTACTAATTATGAAGTATGTACAGTACTTTCCTCATTAGTCACCACAATCTAACAATCTCCCACTTGGGGACTAATCAGGCTCCACACTAAACAATAATCTCCCACTTGGAGATTGATCCTGTAGCAATACCACTACCACATGGGGCTCCCACTGGATCAAACCACCCTAGAATTTGCTATTCTTTTATTCATGTTTAGTCTAAAAAGACCAACCGAACCTAAAGAGGAGTTTAGCTTCTCCTGTGTTACAACCTTTGTCAACATATCTGCTAGATTATCATTGGTATGTATCTTCTCCAGCTTAAACTTTCCATCCTCTAAAGCTGACTGAATGAAATGGTACCACTACTGTATGTGTTTGGTCTTAGAATGTAGAGCTGAATTCTTTGCAAGATGAATAACACTCTGACTATCTGTGAAAAAATAATTATCCTTCTAAGGATGTCCCTATTCTTCCAAGAAGAACTGAACCCATATCATCTCATTGGCTGGCTTTGTAGCAACAACATACTCTGCCTCTGTAGTGGATAGAGCATTAATCTTATGTAACCTAGAAACCTAGCTCACGGTTGCCCCACCAACAATAAAGACATAACCTATAGTACTTTGCCTAGTATCAATATCCCCTACCAAATTTGAGTCAACATAGCCTTATAAATCAGTAGTAGAGCCCCAAAAGTGTAAACACTTATTGGATGTTCCTCTCAAATATCTGAGAATCCACTTGACAACATTCCAATGCTCAAATCCTAGATGACTCATATACCTGCTAACGACTCCCACTGCATGGGCAATATCTGGCCTAGTGCATACCATATCATAAATCAAACTTCCTATAGCTAAATCATAGGGTACCTTGGACATCTTATCCTTCTCTTCCTATGTCTTAGGACACATCTCTAAAGTCAATTTCAAATGACCAGGTAAAGGTGTGTTGACAGCTTTAGCATTCTCTATAGAGAAATGTTGCAACACCTTCTCAACATAATCAGTCTGAGATATTGTCAATGTTCTATTCTTCCTACCTCTGCAAATCTTCATACCAAGGATTTATTTTGCTGCCCCCAAATCCTTCATAGCAATGCATGTGCTAAGTAACATTTTAGCCCCTTAATATGATCCATGTTACACATAGCTACAAGCATATCATCAACATGTAAACATAAAATAATGTAGCTATCATCATCCAACCTCTTAAAATAAACACAATAATCTGAATGACACCTGTTATAGCCATGCTCATGCATAAACCTGTCAAATTTTAGATACCATTGCCAAGGTGCTTGCTTCAAGCCATATAAACTTTTCTTCAATTTGCACACTAAGTTCTCCTTACCTTTGACCTCAAATCCTTGTGGCTGACCCATATAGATTTCTTCATCCAAATCACCATGAAGGAAAGTTGTTTTAACATCCAGTTGCTCTAAATGCAAATCTTCAGTAGCCATTGGACTTAAAATAGTATGGATAGAAGTCATTTTAACAACAGGAGAAAAATATCTCATCAAAGTCAATTCCCTTTTTCTATACAAATCCTTTTACAACTAGCCTGGACTTGAATTTTTTCTTACCTCCTTCCTCTTCTTTCAACCTATAGACCCACTTATTCTATAAAGCCTTTTTACTTGCAGGCAACTTGCATAGATCCCATGTCTTATTCTTTAGTAAAGAGTCTATTTCATCTTTCATTGTAAACTCTCACTGAATCTTACTATCCACCTACATAGCTTCATCATAACTTTCAGGTTCACTAGCTTAGTAAGTAAAATAGAATACAAAGAGGGAGAAAATCTTTTTGTAGGTCTAATTTTCCTTGTTGACCGTCTAACATTCACTGGTGTATGTGGTATTTTTTGTTGCAGTTCTTGCACATCATGAGGAATGGCTAGAACATCAACTTTTGGAGTATTATTCAACACAACATAATCATCTTCTTTCTTCTCATGTTGCTACATTAGATCTTTGTACAACACTTTCTCATTGAATATGACATCCCGACTTCTAACAATTTAATAATTTTTAGAATCCCAAAGCCTATAACCAAATTCATTAATGCCATATCCAAAAAAGACACATTTCTTTGATTTAGCTTCTAGGATGGTTCTATTTTTAGAGTCTATATGAGAAAAAGCTTCACAACCAAAGGTCTTGAGAAAAGAATAACTCACCTTCTTACCAGTCCATGCCTCCTCTGGAATAGCACAGACCAAAGGACTAGAGGGACCTCTATTAATCAAATATACTATAGTATTGATAGCCTCCACCCACATGTGTAAGGGCAACCAAGCATGCAACCTCATGCTCCTTGCGCACTCCATTATAGTCTTATTCATGCGTTCAGCCATTCCATTTTCCTGTGGAGTCCTTGGAACAATTTTTTGTCTACGAATACCATTACTGTAGCAATAATCTTCAAATTCAAGATTGCAATACTCACCACCATTATCAGATCTGAGACATTTTAATTTCTTACTAGTCTCATTTTCAACCAAGCATTTTCATTTCTTAAAAATTTTAAATACATCAGCTTTCTGTCTAAGAAAATAAACCCATACTTTTCTAGTTGTGTCATCAATAAATGTAACATAATAATGAGAGCCACAAAGGGAAGATACCTGAGCTGGTCCCCATAGATTTATATGCACAAGCTCTAATTTCTCCTTTTTGTTTTCCTTCCCAATCTTTACAATACTTGCTCTCTTTTGTTTTCCATACACACAACTTTCACAAAAATCCATATTAACACATTCCAAACCTGGTAAAACTTTCTTTGAATGAAGTACTTTCATACATTTCTCACTCATGTGCCCAAGTCTATTGTGCCACAGTGTTGTATCAGAATCTATAGTAGCTATTTGTTCTCCTTGCTCAACTGCAACAATTTTTTCTGAACATTCATTTTTCTCTGAAACAATCAAAGTAGAAAGAACAATATGACCTATACAAAGATATAAGGTGCCTAATTTCACACCTTTTTCTACTACAAGGGAACCTTTTGAAACCTTCCAATTTTTATCATTAAAAGTAACTACACAACCCTCATCATCGAGTTGACTTGCTGAAATTAAATTCCTACTCAGCCTTGGAACATGTCTTACCTATGTAGTAGCCAATCATGCCCATTCTGCAACTTAATCTTAATTTTTCCCTTTCCAAAAACTTGACAGGGTTCATTATCTCACAAATAAACAAGCCCAAAATCCCCTTGGACATAATCAACGAAATAACCTCTATGAGGTGTAGCATGAAATGAAGCACGAGAATCTAAAACCCATGAATCATCAACACTTTCTAAAGACCGAAGCAAAGTATCCTCTTCAGATTTGTTACTTACCACATTTGCCTCCTTGTCTCCATCTAATTTATCTCTTTCATTTTTCTTTCGATTCCAAAAATCTTTCTTTTTGTGCCCTGGTTTCCCAAAGTACCAGCAATCTTTTGGTCCTCTCGATTGAGACCTCCTCCCCTTTGACTTTCCTCTTGATTTCCCATAATTTTTAGAGTTACTTCCTCTCTCAGTTGTTCTGGCCCTACTTTGTGCATTCAAAGCACTTCCTGATGTAGATCCACCTAAGGATTTCCTACGAGTTTCCTCACTCAAAATAACATCGATCACATAATCATATTTTAGGGTACTAGATTAGGGAACATAATTACTCACCGCCATTACCAAGCCATTCCAGCTTTTAGGAAAAGAACACAAAATTAAGAGAGCCCTAATTTCTTCATCAAAATTGATACCCAAAAAAGATAACTGACTAGTAATAGTATTAAACTCATTTAAATGATCTGCAATAGATCCACCTTCTACCATTTTCATATTAAATAAATACTTCATGAGAAATACCTTGTTTGAAGCAAAGGGCTTTTCATACAATGTCGCTAGGGTTTTCATCAAATCTTCTATCGTCTTTTCTTTTGTAATATTAAATGCCACCAATGGTGCCAAGCACAATCGAATGCTTTCAAGTGCTTTCCTATCCAAAAGATCCCATTCAACCTCTGTCATAGTTCCCTGATTCTTGGCTTTGCCTTCCAATGGCTTCCATAAATCCTTCTGATATAGATAGTCTTTCATTTGCATCTTCCATAACTGAAAGTTCTGCCCATTAAACCTATCAACCCTCAGCTTACCCTCATCTGCCATTGTTCACACTCAACTGTGAGACTCCCACTTAACTATGAGACTTTCCTGCAAAGGATAACTGAAAGACAACCTGGCTCTGATACCACTTGTTAGGATAAACCATGGACAAAAATAAAAACTACATGTAAATATAACCAATAATAGAAAATAATAGATTACAGAAAAATAAACATAAGGCACCAAGATTTAATGTGGTTCACCCAATCCCTGGGCTATTTCCATCAAATAGGAAGTCCAATATTATTACAATCTAGTGATTATAACTTGATTACAATCTGTAATCCCTTACAAGTCAATACCACAATAAGAAACAATTTTGCATCACAACATAATAAAAAAAAACCCAACCCTAAACCCTTTTATACAAGTATTAAACTACTTTAGGGTTATAACATGTTGGCCATAATTAGCCATAAATTTAGTGGCAAATCTACAAATGGTGAATAATACTAAAACAATTTCTATGAATGGCAAATAGTACTAATTATGAAGTATGTATAGTACTTTCCTGATCAGTCACCACAATCTAACACAAAGATGATACACAATTAATGAATTATATTCAACATAAGTATCAGATGCTCCTCTAATGTGTTACTAAAAATCAATATATTATCTTCATAAACAATGACAATATTACCCAAAACCCCATCAATTCCTCATCCATGAGCTGCATGAAAGTACTCAATGCATTAGTTAGCCCAAAAGGCATGACTAACCACTTGCACAACCCTTCCCTTTTCTTGAAAGAAATCTTCCATTCATCACCTTCTCTGATGTGAATCTAAAAATATCCACTCTTCAGATCTATCTCTATGAAATACATAGCTCCACTCAAATTGTCCATAATATCATCCACACTGAGAAATGGAAATTAGTACTTGAATTTGATCTTGTTGATAGTTCAAAAATATATGCACATCCTCCATTCTACATTCTTCTCTGGTGCTAATACTCCTGGTACAACACATGGACTTGGACTCTCTTGAATAAACTCCTTCTATAACAATTTATACCCTTCTATGTTCAACTCCTCATTTTCTACTTGTGTCATTCTATGTGTTGTCTTATTCGTTAAATAGGCTCCTAGAATCAAATCCATGTAATGACTAATTTTACTACTAGTGGTAATTCATGAGGCACATTACCAAAAATAATATTTGGAAACTCTTCCAACAAATCAACAACTTTTGCGGGTACCTCTTCTAATTCTTCCTTTCCATCTTTTGGAATTACTACAAAAAACATATTCCCATGCCTTATACCCTATAGGATCTTCTTTCCATAAAAAAAAATTCTAGCACCACTAGATACCTTTTAATTTATATCCTTCAATGGCTTCAACTTATGTTTCATTCCATCCTTTGTTATAGTGTAGGTATTTTCACACCCATCATGTGAAACATACCTATCAAATTTCCATAGTATACAAAACAACATATGACATATGTCCATAGGTATGATATCACAAAACACCTCATCTTGATAATTTCCAATCTTGAATTTTAGTAAGAATTTCTCACTGATCATGACCCTGTGGTCATCTTGCATCTAGGAAATACAATATGGATGTGTGTGTTTCTATCTGTTCAACTTCAAATTTGTGACCATCTTTTCTGACACTAGATTGTTAGTGCTTCCACCATTAATGATTACATCATAACACCTATCTCCACAATTGCACCTTGTGTGAAACAAGCTCCTTATTTGGTCAGGTTCAATCTCACAACTCAAAAAGACTCTTGTATTAACTAGGACTTCTCTTTGAACATCTCCATTAATATGTACAACTCTAGCCTAACCTTTTGTTCTTTGATATGTCATTCCATGGCACTAGGAACTTTCAAATTCTCTATGCTCTTCTTCTCCATAGTGAAAGTTTTTTCCATGAAAACCTCCTCTTCTAGATCATTTCACTTTATCTCTTCCTCTCTCATCTCTATTGTTCTAATCATGGAAATGATTATAATTATTTCCTCTCTAGTTCTAACTGCTACTGCTCACCTCATCCTTGATCTTTTGATAATCATTTTAGCCTCCATAAGATCGCCTGCCAGATCTTCAACCGTGACCTCTTCCACTATTATATTTATGAAACATTTTTCTTAGCTTCTCCTCAATTTTTAGGGAAAAATGGTATGCCTCCTCAATACTGGTCTTTTGAACCAAACTTGGTTCCTCTTTTCTTAGCCTGAACCCATCAAGATAATGGGAAACTTTTTCTTTATAAACTTTTGCATTGCTAGTTCTTATGAGATCTTGGTAGAACTCCTTGGTATATTTTTGAATAGATCTTCTTGCCTTATTCAACCCTTGAATTTTCTTTAGTAGATCAAACTACAAGCTGTCACTAAGATCACTCCTAGACAACATTCAAGCATTTCTTAAATCGATAATTTTATGCAATCCGAGAAGGTTATAGACATTCAAACTTAATACTTAGGGTTGATAGACCCTAGAAATACATATAGAGTTAGAAAAATACATTTTTGACTTTTATTTTATGATATTTGGTCAGCCCAACTTCTAAAGGCCATAACTCTTGAATCATTGCTACAATTGGCTATTATAACTAGTTTTATAATCCTTGGCTTCTAATCTTTAGGCTTAGATTCATACAAGTGCTCATTCATCAAGTTTTTGGGCCTCATTTGGGCACATTTAGAAATTCAATGGCGAGCCTAAAATGTATCCCAAAATTGAAAACCAAAAATCTATAGCAAATCCATGAATGCACATGATATGATACTAAGCCTCAACTGGTAGGATCTTATATCCAAGATGAATATTCACCTCTGAAATTAGGACATTTTGAGCTTGTATGATTGACTTAGTAAGTAGCAAGCCTCTACAGAAAATAACTTTGTATTAAGACAAACCTTATTCAAACAACTGAAATAAAATATTTTTGGTTGATTCAAGATTTCTTTTACACCCAAGATGCTCCTACAGATCATTCACTTCGTTGCCTTCAACTAGCTCTCTCAAGTAATGATGATGGATAGCAACATGCTTATTCTTCATGTGCATTACAAGATTCTTTGATATGTTGATAGCACTAGTGTTATCACAATAGATAACAAGTGGATTAATGATGCCTTCCTTCATACCTTTCAACAATTTTTTGATCTATATGGTATTTGAACAATTCACTGTTACTACCACCTATTCAGCTTTAGCTATATATTGAGAAATACAACTTTTCTTCTTTCTTATCCTTTAAACTAGTCTCTTTCCTAGAAAGATGCTCTTGTACTTTTACTTTTTTTGTTGTCAACATTTCCTTCCCAACTTGAATCAGTTGACACCTTCAGTTCAAACCTATCATACTTCTTGTAATAAAATCCATAGTCTTCTATTTCTTTTAGACATCTAAGCATCCTTTTCACTACCATTATTTGATTCTTCTTAGGACTTACAGAAAACCTTGTAACTATCCCAACTGCCAAAATAGTATTAGGTCTATTGTAAATAGTTACATATTTCAGTTTTCCAATCATTGATCTATATAATGTGTAGTTCACATAAATAGAATCACCATTCTTAGATAACTTATGTCCAATGGACATAGATGCACTAACTATTTTTGAATCATCCAATAAAAAAAAAATTATTATCTCATTAATGTATTTTGATTGAGTAATGAAAATACCTTGCTTCATTTGATATACTTATAAACTAAGAAAGAAATTATCTCTCTAAACATGGACATTTAAAATTTCTTCTTCATCTCATTAAAAAATTATTTTCATAATGTTTCCTTTCCTCCAAATATGATATCTTCACGAAAAGATTCAGATAGAAATACCTTGTTGTTACTACCAGTATTAGACCATAGATTATTGTTATCATTAATTCTTGCAAAACTTCTATTCTATCTTGATATAGAGGATGCTACTTGTTTTGTTACAAACTTTAATGATGTATGGGTTTGGCACAAGAGATTATGTCATGTTAATTTTGATTACTTGATTAATATTAGTAACATAAAGAAAGTTAGAGGTTTTCCCAAGTTGAAGAAACCTAATACTATAGTGTGCAAACAATGTAACCTAGGTAAAATGACAAAGTCAAGTTTTAAGAGTAAAACTTATACCTCCAAGGAAATATTAGAGCTTGTTCATATTGAGTTGTGTGGACCAATTGAAGTACAAAGCTATAGAGGAGATAAGTACATAGTGCTATTTGTTGATGATTACTCTAGGATGATGATAGAGGAGGAGAATTCACTTCAAATTAATTTGAGATGTTTTGTAATGATAGAGGAATCAAAATAAAAACATCTTCTCCTAGGACCCCTCCACAAAATGTGATTGCTAAAAGGAGAAATATTTTTATAATGGACTGTGCTAGAACACTTATGATGGAGAAGAATATTTCTCTAAAATACTATAGAGAAGCTATAAGTACTGCTATATATACCTTGAACCATGTGCAAATCAAGAAAGGTACTCATTCAACACCTTTTGAACTATGGTATGGATATCTACTCAATGTAAAATACTTTAAGGTATTTGGAAGTAAGTGTTATATTCTTAAAGAAGCTAGACATGGAAAGCTTGATGCAAAAGGTGAAGAAGATATATTCCTTGGATAGCTTATAAGTGTTTAAATACTAACACTAATAAAATTGTGGATAGTACAAATGTGAATTTTGATAAATTTATAGAAGTAGATGAGGCTAAACCTATGAAAGAATAAGAAGAATACAAATCATTTGTATACTTCTATGAAGGAATGCTTGCTGAAGAATATGTTGCAAATCAAGTTACATATCAATAGCAAGTATCAGTAACTGCCGAGTCACATAGTATAAATTCCAAGTTGCATTTAGGAACCAAGCTACATTCAAATGTTGAGTTATAGAATGAAAAAGATACACATTCTATATCTAAGATTAGTACACATGAAAGAGATGTTGAGATACCTGATAGATATATACACAATGATTCTGAAGCTGGAAGAAAAAATGTAGAAACAAGAGCTAATCCAAGATTGTCTAAATATGTCAAAAGACATTATCTTGTTGATCAAATAATTGGAGATAAAAATGCTAGGCCAATGACAAGAAAAAAACTAAGAAGTAAATCATGTTTTCTAACTATGAAGCAACCCAAAATAGTAAAAGATGCATTAGAAGATGTAGAGTGGTACAAAGCCATAGAAGAAGAGATTGAACAAATAGAGAAGAATAAAACATAGATCCTGGTTCCTAGACTAGAAGACAAAAATGTGATTGGCACCAAATGGGTATTTAGAAACAAGCTAGATGAGAATGGTGAAGTCACAAGAAAAAAAGCAAGATTAGTTTGCAAGGGAGATGCATAAGAAGAAGGAATTGACTATGGGGAGACATTTGTCCCTTTTGCAAGAATGGAATGAGTAAGAACTCTACTTGCTTATGCTACATACAATGATTTCAAAGTTTATTAGATGGATGTTAAATCTAAATTTTTGAATGGCATACTAGAAGAGGAAGTTCATTGAACAAGTATGAGGATTTGTTGATAATAAAAATAAGAACATGGTATGTAGATTGCACAAAGCCCTATATGGATTGAAGCAAGCACCAAGAGCATGGTATGAGAGACTTTATACTTATCTTGTGAAGATTGGATTTGAAAGGATTGATGATAAGAACAATTTGTACATAAAAATAGAAAAGGGAAAAGGTAATTTACTATCTGAAATATTTTGTTTATGATATCATATTTGGAGGACAAGATGCTTTATGAAAGGATTTTGCAAATTAGATGAAGCAAGAATTTGAAATGTCTATGTTTGGAGAAATCAATTTTTTTGTGGGATTCCAAGTATACCAGATGAAGTATGGTATATACATCACTTAGTTAAAGTATGTCAAAGAAATATTAAAGAATTTTGGATTAGAGGACTCCAAACCTATAAGTACACCTATGGTGATAGGACACAAGTTATTAAGGAATGATGATTCAATTAAGTTGAATAAAACATTATATAGGTCTATGATTGGAAAATTTCAATATGTAGTACATAGCAGACTTGATATTACATTATCTATAGGGATAGTTGTAAGACTCTCTACAAATCCTAGGGAGAATCACTTAATGGCTATGAAGAAGATAATGAGACATATGAAAGGAACATAAGAGTTTGAACTATACTACAAGAAGAATGAAAATTTTGAATTGAGAGCCTATACTGATGTTGATTGGGCTAGAAAAATTGATGATAGAAAGAGCACCAGTGGAGAAGCATTTTTCTTAGGGAAAAGACTAGTTATATGGACAAGTCAGAAATAGAGTTGTACTTCACAATCTACTGCTGAAGCTAAATATGTTGATGTTGTAGTAAATTGCACAAACATTGTATGGATCAAATAGCTACTCAAAGGAATGAAGGAAGAAATCATAGAACCGGTGATACTTTATTGTGATAATAGAAGTGTTATCAGTATATCAAAGAATCTAGTGATGCACACAAAGACTAAGCACATTGCAATCAATTATCATTACATGAGAGAGTTAGTTCAAGATAAATAGGTGAAGATGGAATATGTTAACTCAAAGGAATAAATTGTTGATATATTCAAAAAACCATTACCTAGGGATGCTCATGAGTATCTAAGAGGTAAACTAGGGGTGATACCCTTATTAAAGGCTTTTTAAGAAATAGAAGGAGTGCCCTACATCAAACATGTTAATGTCCATATAATACACATTGATGCAGAGGATCTTAGTTTAGAAGCTACCTAATGTAATCACAAAGCTAAAATTTCAAATCGGTCATAGGCAAGGTGATAGAGGGAGAAACTAGAGAAATTACAAAAGCTTATATCTGCATATTTTAAGATGACAATTTTTTGGTATATGCCTTTGGCATTGTTATCAAAGAGGGAGAGATTTACTGATCAAGAGCTATCAAAAAGAGAGGAATAAAGCACACTCAACTAATCATTATTAGAAGGAGATATTTTTTGATCAGGAGAGAAAGTAAATTAAAGAAAGAAAGTGTAATCACAAAGGGAGATATTCCTTATAAATGCTAAGGGAGAAAATGTAAGAGTTTTTTGTCAAAGAATTTGAACAAGATTGATATTAGGGGGAGAAATCCTAATCTACCTAGTAAGAGGGAGATACAAGAAAGAACTCAAAGGGAGTTATAAGAAATTTTTTTGTATCCTAATCAAACGATGGAAGTTGTTGATACAGGGAGAAATTTCAATCCAAGTTTTCTTTTCGGTATTCTATTACTACTTTAACCTAGTCAGATTGGTTGAACAAGATGTTTATCATTTGATTCATTTGGTTGATCAGTTTGGTTAGCCATCAATTCAAAAGAGGGAGATTTTTGAAATTTGATTAAAAAGATCATTGATAAGAGAGATTTTTAAGAGGGAGAATTGTTGAAGAAGACTATGTCTTTCAATCATTATTTTTTCATTGATATCAAACCTTCTATTTGTTGGTAAGATAATTGCTTATAAGATTCAATTACTATCACTTAGTTGATTGATGAAGAGGATTTGATCAATAGGAGTTAACAATAGCACCTAGAGGAAAGGTTGATTTATGTTTATGTAATGAAGTACAAGGATTAGTTAAGATAGTGGTGACATGATGTATTGATGATCTACTTAAGGATACAAAATGGCTTGATACAGTTAGAAAGTTTAGAAGAACAAGTTAAACAAATTTTATCTACCAAGCTTGATTGAGTGGATAGTAGGTGTTGAGTAAGGTCAGTGCAAGCTAAGTAGAAAATTAGTTGGAGATGAGTGAAAGAAAATTCTAATGGATGTCAAGAAAAATAGTTGATGCTGAGTAAAGTTTAGTTGATGTTGAGCATCAGTAAACTTTAGTTGATGTAGAGTGATTTTATAGTTGATGTCGAGCAATGTAGTGTGTGCTAAATATCAAAAGATTGATAATGCTGAGATGCTACATTATGTTAAAGATCAAAGATTCATGGAATCTAAGACAATAAGTTTGTTTTCTTGAAACTTGTGAACTAGGAGGAAGATAAGGTTGATGAGCTAGTGGAACATAATTTAATGTAAATCATTTTTAGACAAATTTCAATTGATTCTGGAGAAGTTTCTAGAAAAAGACAAGATAAGGGGTAGATACATTGTATCCTACCTAATCCTTCCTAAAACCCTACAATGGATGATGGAAAATGAGCAAGAAAATATCCTAATTTCCTATTTATAGGAATGTCTAGTTATGAATCAAAAGAGGTCAGTGTCATGTGCGAGAACACAAGTTGGAGAAGGAATTAAGGGTTTTTCTTCATCAAGTGACCCAAGAGAAGTGTTTGCAATGGCATGTTAAGCAAGATAACTTAAGAAGATGAATTCTTGAAGGGTGAATAAGTTGTTAGGGATACAAAGTATGAAGGCCAAGTAAAATGGAGGACTAAATATAGATCTATAATCTACAAGAGAATTTGTAAGTTGTATCAGATCAAAGGTCTACTGTTACTCTCTAAAAATTGTATCAGTCTAGGGTAAATCCTTTGGATTAAGGTTGACCTAACAGTCATTTGAAAATCCTTTAACTAGGTGGCATTCCAAATGAATGGCTTAAAGCCCTCTAACAAGGCTCAATTTTAACATGGTGATTGAAATCCCTTAATCAGGTCACATTTAACAGTGTGTATTGTAACCTTTGATAGGTTTGGCCTTTCATAGGGTATCACTTAAGAAGAGTGAAAATAGAGTAGCATGTTACAAGTGTTTTTTCCCAAATTGGGTTTCCATGTAAGTCATTTTCTGAAATGTACTGATGAATGTGTTGCATTTCATGATTTATATTTCTACAAATTGATTTGATAGTAACATACAAGTTTTAGTAAATAAATCATGGATGCTTGCATGTGTATGAATATTTTATGGGTTCACTAAGTTGTGAGAAGTTTTATTTATAAATCTAGACCTTGGATAACTAATTCACACCACAACCCCCACAACACCCCCCCCTTCATAGTTATTGTAAAGTAATTCCAACATGAAGAACTAGACTCTAATTTCAAACTATTAGCATGGTCTGAAAGGAAGTTTCATACCAAGGTTTGTGAGAAGATATCTAGTGCTACTACAATTAGACATGTTGATCTGGAAACCAAGATGGAAATTGTAAAGAAGGCGTTAGATAATATCTTCTTTCTATATAAAAAGATATGAAATGTATAGATATTCACTAGCAAGACCCAATGGGCTATTGGCCAATTGCAAGGAGATTGGAAACTCACAGGTACCACACTGAAACAATCTTGTGGTAATAGTCATTTACATTTTCATAGGTTATTGTAGAATCACAGTAGGCTTGCCAATAGACATCATTTTTGACACAAATGCAAATTTTGAAATTTTGAAATTTTTTTATAGAAGCCAAGTAGTGAATATACATTTCTTGACTTATTTATAGAAAAAGGAGGTATATGCCACATGACAAAGTGTTTTTTTTTCACTCATGTCAAAAGGGGAGATTGTTGATCTCATTTTTGCTTTGACAAGGTAGCGATAAAACACTTAATCATTTTTTAGCAAAGAACAATACAAGTCAACTTCATAGTTCATTCTGAGTGATTAGAGTGAGCCAAGCAATCAGTTGAGCTAACTCATCAAAAAATATCGAGTAGAATTATCGACATAAAACATGCCAAGTAATATGACTAGACATTGTCAAGCACTAGTATGTGTTGAGTCACTCCAATATCAATCTATCTATACATACTAATTGATTCAGGTGCTGAGTAAATAGTGAGTGTCAAGCTATTCAAAAGTTGAGTTACAACATCAAGAGCATAGTGAAGGCCAAGCATCAGAGCATTTGGATGCCAAGTGAACAATTTTTTGGCATAGTTGTTTATTATGGCATAAACTCCTACGTAGACCATTTTTGGCCAACATAATCTTCAATTTACAATTATAAGAGATAATTATGGAGTCATATTTCAAATCTTGATGAAATGCATGCAATTGATCAAATATAGGGAAATTTTAGGTAGCAATATGGATTAGCCACTTCCATAAAGTTTTGTATAGAAGCCAAGTAGTTAATATACATTTTTTGACTTATTTACAAAAAAGGAAGTATATGCCATGACAAAAAAAAATTGTCACTCATGTTAAAAGGGAAGATTGTTGATCTCATTTTGGTTTTGACAAGGTAGCGACAAAACACTTAATCACTATTTAGCAAAGAATAGCATAAGTCAAGTTCATAGTTCATTCTGAGTGATTAGACTGAGCTGAGCAATTAGTTGAGCCAAGTGATCAAAACATGTTGAGTAGAATTGTCCAGATAATACATGCCAAGTAATATGACTAGACATTGTTGAGCACTAGTATGTGTTGAGTAGATAGTATGTTTTGAGTCACTCCAATACCAATCTGTCTATACATACTAATTGATTCAGGTGCTGAGTAAATAGTGAGTGTCAAGATATTTAGAAGCTGAGTTACAACATCAAGAGCATAGTGAAGGCCAAGCATAAGAGCCTTTGGATGCCAAGTGAACAAATTTTGGGCATAGTTGTTTGTTATGGCACAAACTCCTATGTAGACCATTTCTGGCAAACATAATCTTGAATTTTTAATTATAAGATATAAGTATGGAGTCATATTTCAAATCCAAATGAAATGCATGCAACTGATTAGATATAGGGAAGTTTTAGACGACAATATGGATTAGTTGTAGCCATTAATTTTGACCTAATCCATCTCCCCCAATGTATTTTTAAGAAGTTAAATCCTAAAGAAGTTTATTGATGCATGAAGAAATTAATTCTAAGAGAATAAAGTATTCATGGTGGTTATAATATCTATGATAGAGTTATGCAAGATAGAATCAGTGTAGGAAATGCGGAGACAAGGAGTGAGAGGTTTAGAAAAGATAGATTTGATCATAACTATCAAAAGAAAACTAGCAAAGAGAATATATAACATCAAGCAAAAAGGTGCTAACTGAAGATCAAGTGTTGAACCATTCTAACAGGTGATAGAGAGTAAATCTCTTAATTGAGTTCTTAAATAATTGTGATTTTGAAATCCTTTAGCAAGGTGAGACCTAAAATTCTTGTACACCATTAATAGGGAAGAACCCTCATAGGGTAGACCATAACTTATTATCAACACTTTTTATCCATAATATGTCACCCTTTACAATTACAATAGTGAAGATTTTTGGGTGTCATCCCCACTCCCATTTTACCTTCTCTTTGGATAGTTTCTAGGTAACTGAATTTATTGTGTAATGTGTTATTAAATTTACTTTATGTTATGGATGTTATGCATGTTAAGTTATTTTAGGTTATAGGTTAAGTTATGAGATAAATAACGGTGATATGTTTTAGAGGCAAAAGTTAGAAGTGTTGATTAATCCCACCCCACTCTTAGAACTTACTTTCCCATTGTTATTTCCATCAGATCCATTTTATGTTATTGAAATCATTTAAGATAAAACTTACATTAGTGTTATCACCATATTGCTGCTTGAAAAACTTCTCTAAATCATCCCAAGAACCAATGTTGTCATCAAGTAGTCTTCTAAACCAATCCCTTGCATCTTCAATAAGTCAGTGAAAAAATAGCTTCATAACAATATCTTAGTGCTCTACTTCATAGTCATTTAACATGTCAATGAATTTTCTAAGATGCTCTTCACTAGTTATAGCATTATTACCTAAAAAATTAATGAGTTTGTCTCACAAATCATATGAGATGGGATGAGGAAAACTAGGTATGCCTATGAAAGACATCTTCTTATATTTTTTCATGTAAATAGGCCTCTTTTGGAAACCTATAGTATTAGAAGTGTTTGGTCTTTCCCCACAAAATTGCATAGGGATTTGGGTTTTCTGGGTAGCAGGTATTTGACCATTTGTTGTAGAAGAGGAAGCTAGTATTGATTGAGACAAATCATTGCAAATCATTACTTGTCCACAAATTTGAGGAATGGCTTATGAAGGTTGGTTTGGCCATGATGCTAGGGTAGAGGTGGATTTGATAAAGTGTATTTTTCTTCTTGTTTCTACATCTTGAGATTCATTTTCAACCTTTTCAAGTTCCTTAGCCAAATCTTCCCTTTCCTTCTTTTCTTTCTCTAACTCCAAATAAAGTTTGCACATGATAGGATTCTTAGGGGGAGAATGGGGTTCATAAATTTGTATCTCTACCTCCTTTTATTTTCTTTTATTAGGGTTCTCTGTAGTTAAATCTATGATAACTTCTTCAATAGGATTGTAAGGGTGGATTTGGGAAATGACATCTCATTCCTGCTCTTTTAAAAGGTGCTCTTGATATTCAATTTTGGACCTTGACTCTTCCACATCCCCAAAAGAATCTAAATGTAGTTTATAAGATCTTTCTTTTAACTTCCTATTTTGTTCCTTTAGAGAATCCATTCTTTTATTCAAAGCTTCTCTTTCTATAAGGGCATCCATGGTGATAAGTTATTTTTCTTTCTCCAAATGAATGTGTTTGGCATATTCTTCTATAACCTTTCTCCTAACAATTTCAATCTCTAACAATAGCTCATCAACATCTACAAAATTAGCCTCTAAATCTACTAAATCATCTAAATCTATGAGGTTTCTCTAAACATATTGAACTTGTCTATGGTCTAGTCTATTATTAAGAGTGTTTTTGTATCTCCACCTATGGTTTACTTCATTTTCCATATTAGGTCTACAAGAGATGACTCCTATAGAAGAGATAATTTTATCATGATAAGTCATCTCTTCTAGTAGTGGGGTAGTCAATATTGGCCCCAGAAGTCTAGTGGTCTCAAATTCAAAATTTAAAGGAGATAAATCTCTTTCTATCATTGCTTCATATTGTCAATGTAGCAAGGCATTCTCTCTAGGCTTCCATGTGTGGTTAGGATCTCCCTTTTTCTTTTCTTGGTTCTTCCTACCCACCTGAGGTAATTATATGTACATAACAACTTCTAGATTTTCTTTTTTAAAGACTTGTATTTTTCCTTTTGTCTGCCATTTTGAAAAGATGGCTTAAAAATTATAGCACTAGTTACAAAACCATTGATCAGGTCACCACCCACTGAATGGAACTAATACTCTTAAAATTTCTTGTTGATAGAAAAATATCACGAGAAAAACAAACTCTTAAAAATAGATCTGACATGCCCAACCTAGAAAATTTTGAATATGGTATACTTTAGGAAATGTAAACTTTTTATTGTAGATAAGGTAATGTTAAGGAAAAAATAGCTCATGTCATGTAATTTCTATTGTATTAGAATTTTTTAGACTGTTTAGGTTTGTCACTAAAAAGAGAACAATATAAATATGGATTAGACAGAAATGAAGAGAGAATATGGACATATAGGTTATACTAGAGATTGCAGTGCTCCCAAATAATAGACCATATAAGACAACTCCCCTGCAGAGTCACCATTTTGTTGGCTCTTGATTTGATAATATTTCAACTACCTTTTACAAAGATAGAAAACCTAGGAATAAGATAGAAACCATATTGGTTGTTCTAAAAAGAAAAATAAAAGGACTGACTAACCAAACCTTAAAGTCTTCTCCACTTTGAATTCTTCAAGATTCAGGTGGGTTAACCTTAGGAATTTAGTCATATTTACTTTTAAAATCAATGCTCACAACATGAACTCTAGGAATAAAAAATTACTTAGCCTTCTTTCTTCTATTTCAATAGTAAAAAAGAGATGATAATTAGCTATTTTACCAAACCCTAGACAACATGAATCAAGTACAGGATGAAATTTTACTCTTGAACAATAGAACATTAAAAGATTGATTGATATAATTTTTCTACATTACGCAAAGCATTCCAATAAAATCAACTCATAAAGATAGTTAGTGCCTTATCCATTAGGTTATAACTCATAGAGATGACACACTTACTTCTATATCTTATCTTGACACTTTGTGTAAAGATGTATCAATGTTCATTTCTAGATCTTATACTAATAATATCTTTACTGAAAACCATAGTGTTATTTACACTTACATTAAGCATTACATTATCCATTAGATTATTAGCAAAAGAAAATTTAAATATAATTCAAAATAAATTTCAACTGAAACTTAATAAACTTTTCTATTAAATCTTAGAAAACAAAACATAGACAAGAAAAGAGATAAGATTTGGGATGAAAACCAACTTTTATTATTTTGTAATGATTTCTTTGAAACTATATACAATTCGGTGTTTATCTCTATCAAAAATTAACACACATAGACCAACAACTATTAGTTTTCATATTCAATTCTAGAATAAATTTGCAATATGCATGGACTGACTCAAATTTTATAAAGGCTTATGAAACAAACAAATTTAGACCATCCTCTAGCCTTGGAAACTCACTCATATAGTGTGAGTCACAACAAGCATCTGGCCTAGAGGGAAAATAAAAGTTTTTTTTGAAACAAAAAGGTACACAAAAGACAAAAATGTCACTTTTAAATACTATAATAGAAGATGAAAGAACTTTATGATCTTTTTTTCTAAAAATGGAATATTATTTTTATTGGTTACTTTATGGTGGGACTAATTTTGTTGTGGTAGTTTCTTGTTCCTCAACTACACTTGATGATTGATCTTTCTCATCAAGCTATGGTTCAACCTATTCTTTTTTTTGTCACACTTGGTTTTGATATTCTAACATCTAGAATAGTTTGTTGATCATTTTCATTTTCATTAGTCTTAATAGTTTGATGACATGTTGCAATTGGTTGATCTTTTTCTCTATCATCAGTTTGAGTAGCTTGATCAACTAGCTGTCTTTCCTTGGTGGTTGTTGTTTTGTCTATAAACACATCCTGGGAAGCCACCTAATATAACTATGCAGCCAAAGAATAATCTGCCATCCACTTATTGAAAATGTGTCATCTAGCCAATTATAGCTCAATATTTTTTTCTTTCCTCAAAATATCCTTCCCTAATTTCTTTATTTCCACAAAATCCTGGTTGAAAGAATAAAAAATTAGTTGGGCTTGCACAATTTCTTCTATCATCCTAGCAAACCAAATATAACTCTCTTTCTTTACCACTTCATCCATTCTTATCCTTAACAAATCCTTTAATTAATTTCCCCATTATTATTTGTCCTTTATACAATCTAGACCATTTAATGTATGGAGAAAGAAGTCAATTTTTTTACTAAGATAGTTAGATAAACAAATTTTTAGTTTTCTTTGCAACATATCTCTTTTCTGGTAAAAAACTAGTAGATCATGTGTTTGATAAAAAAAAATTGAACCTTATCATCATAATTATTGATGACAAAGCTATTGAATACAATTGATTAATTGTTTATTGTCTTTGATGTTACGCAAAATGTCATATCATTATTAGTTAGTGTATGTCAAACTCACTTGAGTAGTAAAGATAGTTTTTTGTGTTTAGCAAGCATTCTGGAGTTTGTCTAGTTCAGAAGGTAGTGTCTACCAAGTTTACTCGAGAATCTAAGGAAATTCTATAGAAGATGAGTGTTAATTGAGCTCACTTGTTTAATGAAAAAAATGTTGGATGGAACTAGTGCTAACTAAGCTCACTTAGTTACCAAAGGATCTATGCAAGGATGCAGTGTTAACTAAGTTAACTTGGTTAACAGAGGAAAATCATTTTTGACTTAGTGTCTACCAAGTAGGGTTGGCTAATGAAGGATTTTTCAATTTTGGCATATTGAGTTCAATTAATTTGATTTTTGGTTCTAGCTGACTAAGAAGATGAATATTAGTTATTGAAAGTTGTATTTGAGCTGACTTGAAAATATGAAAGATATAAATAAAAGGTCAAGTTGAGGATTAGAAGTAAGAAGATAGATATGAAAATGTATTTAAGATTTGACTATGAAAAGAGAACGCAAATCAGAAGGATAAGCATAATATCCTTGTGGAGCTAAAAAGATATATTCAATCAGGAAAGATCAAGTATACAACCTAGAATTGGAATCTATAATCAATAATTTAGTTACATCCAAATTAAGTCATGTCATTGTTACTCTCTAAACATTGTAGTGGTGATCTAAATCTCTTAATAGAGTTGGCTTAATAACTATTTATAAATCCTCTAACAAGGTTGTAGTTCTATTGAATTGTCTAAAGACTTCTAACAAGGCCACTCCTAAAAGGGTGATTAAATCCTCTAAAAAGGTCACACTTAATAGTATGTTTTATAACCTTTAATAGGGTTGGCTTTAATAGGGCTCACTTCAGAAGAGTTAAAAAAGTAACTAGTTGCAATTGGTGGCTTTTCCCAAATTAGGTTTCCACACTAAATCTTGGTGTCTAATGTTCTTATGCTATTTTTTTGTGTGTTTTCAACTAAGTTAAAGTAATGGTAATCAAAGATAACATCTTAAGAATTGTGTGATGAGTAATTACTAAGAAATTATGGTGTTTACCAAGCATCAACAAAATCAAGTTTTAACAAAATTATTTTGTATTGACATCTATGGGATCTACGATCTATTTTTGTAGTAACTGATTCACCGCTCCCCTCTTAGTTAATCTTCTAATATTTCCAACAACTAGTATCAAATATTTTGGTGCTTGCAGAGAAGGTTTCAAGGACCTAAGCTAAAGATCAAGATGTCTTATAGAAGAGAGATTCCCAAGCTAAACGAAGATAATTTTACAACATGGCAAGGACTTTGAGGTTATATTTGGCTATTATTAGTGACTTAGGTTGTAAATATCTTGATGCTAAATATAAAACTCCCATTGGAACATTATCAGTAGAAGATATTGCTAAAAAGAAGAATCATAACATCATGATAATTGATATTGCATCTGCTCTTAGTTATGTTGAATTTGATGAAGTAAAATACTGCAAAATAGCACATGAAATATGAATCAAACTAAAAGACATCTATGGAGGAGATGAAAATGTAAGAAGAGATAAAGAAGAAAGTCTCAAAGGTCATTTTAATTAGATGAAAATGAGAGAAGATGAAAACATTGAAAAATATGTGAAAAGAATCAAAGCAAGTGTGAGTGCAATAAAAGCATCTAGAGGAGACATTGATAATAGAATAGTTGTAAGGTATTCATAACTCTTCTTCCTATTTATGCAATTATAGTCTCATCTATTCAAGATATGAGATGTGATCCAAATAAAAATAAACCTTTGGATGTTCTAATTGGAAGATTGATAGCTTTTGAGTTAGATAACTGTGATAACTATGTTCCTAATTCCAAATGTATTGAGTCTACATTTTAACCTAAACTCTCACTTAAGAAAAGGAGTAAGAAATCAAATGCCAGTCAATCAAGAAGTGAAGAAGAAGAAATAGAATAAAGTTCAAATAGTGATCTTGAAGTTGTTGAATCCCTAGTTGTAAGAAAGTATTCTAAAGGCAAAGGAAAGTAAAAGGATAAGGTTCATCTGATCTATTTTTCTTGTGAAGAAGTTGGTCACATTGCTGCAAGGTATCCAAAGAAAAGAAACAATGATGAAAAGAAAAGAAATAAGCACAAAGGCAAGAAGGATTTCAAGAACTACAAAAGCTACAAGGAAAAAGGTAATAAATCTCATTTTATGGCTAAATATTGTGATAACAATAGAGATGAAATGGTACATAATGTTGTAAAAGATGAGTCTGATGATGAAGGAGATAAAATGGAACTTATCCCTCATGTTAAAAAACATGATACATCAATTATTGATAGTGGTTTTTCACATCATATGACTAAAGATAAAACAAAATTTGAGCACATGGAATATTATGATGGTGGTAGTGTGAGATTTAGAAACAATAAACCTTATAACATAAAAGGAAAAAGGATATATTTCTTTGACTAAAGAACTTGTATGTGATAATGCTTAAATTGGTTTGAAGTATTAAAGCATAATCTATTGAATGTGGCATAGTTGAATGACATTCGATTTAACATAGAATTCATGGATAGAAAGGATATAGTACTAGATGGAAAAGGAAATCTATTTGGGTCTAGCAAGAAAACAAAAGGTAATCTATTTTATCTTGATATTTGTGAAAGTTCATGTTTTATTGCTCAAGTAGAAGAAATTTAGTTATTACAAAAAATATTATGTCATGTAAAATTTGATAATTTGATTAAGATAAAAAAACATAAAAGAGTAAGATGTATTCCTAGTTTGAAGAAAGTTGATATGGGTCTATGCAAAAATTGCCAAATTGGTAAGATGGGAAAGACTAGTTTCAAAAGCAAGAACTATCATTCAAAAGAAGTCTTAGAGCTTGTGCACTTAGTCTTATGTGGACCTATTGGAATTGAGAGTTATAGTGGAGAAATTTTTTTCATTCTTTTTGTTGATGATTATTTTGGAATGATGATTGTAATGTATCTAAAAGAAAAATCTTAAGCTTTTAAAAAATTCAAGTGGTACTTGGAAAGAGTAGAGAAAGAAACTAGAAAGAAATTGAAATGTTTGAGGTCAGATAGAGATGGTGAATTCATCTCCAATGAATTCAATGAATTCTACATTGAAAAAGTAATTGAAAGACAAGTATCAGCTCTTGGTATACCTCAACAAAATGGCATAGCTGAATGAAGAAATAGATCCATCATGGATTATGCAAGAACATTGACAATAAAAAAAAATGTTACAATCAAATACTGGAAGGAAGCCATCAGCACTATAGTTCATACTGATGGGGACACAATAGAAAAGGGAAATTATATTAACTAAGAAAATAAGCTAGTACAAATAGTACAGAGAAAATAAACTTCAAAACATGCCCTAAGGGCTTACAATAGCATAAATCTACAGAATATTTCTCCTTTTAGCACCTCCTCTTAAACTCCACTTCGAACTGCCTTTTATAATGCCAGAAATCTCTTTAAATAGACCCCAGAGGGTTAAGGACTAGGAGTACATTCTAGAAAGTGCTAGTAGGCATCCACTAACAAAATAGAAGGTTCTGGAAGCTACGTTAGAAGTTGGTGCAAATCTAGAAGAATCCAGAAACGGTAACTGAACTTTCGGGAGGCATAACTTTTGAACTGTAGCTCCGATTGACGAATCGTTTACATTTTTGGAAAGCTCTCAAAGCGCTCTATAGCCCTATGGACAAGTTTCACTCATCCCCCATTTTTTGACCCTTTTCGAGGTCATTTAATGCCCCAAACTTGACTTTGAAGCATTCTTAGGAGGTCTCCAAAACCCAAAAAACTGCAATAACTTTCAAACCGTGGGGCCTATTGACCTGATTCTTTTTCTGGAATGCTCTAAATCATGATTACATTCATTTGGCCAATTCACACCTTCTAGTTTACTGAAATGATGGCCCAAATACATGCTCCTATTTTTTTGGGATTTTCAAACACACTGATAGTTGAACTATGAGAGTTGGAACCTTTATTTGAGCCAAATGGGTATCCAAAAATGTCAAGACATGAAACATAAACTAAGTCTAAGTACATTTTTTGGGTGACATAGGATTGCCCTTATACCTCTGGATGCTCCTGCATCAGACACCCAGGGTAGATTGAAAAGTGACCCTGTCACTTTATGGATGGTAGAGGAAATCCCAAATGGGAAACCTCAGCTGCTGAAATCCAAGTTGAGTCCTTGATCGGCCGTCCTTTCCATTTGACCAAATACCCTTCATACTGCCTGTTTCTGGTACTCCTACCCACACGATGATCTAGAATGTCTTTATCTACTCCTTCTTAGAAGCAAGAATTGGACATGGCTCTAAAAATAGCTCCTCATCTTCTTTGTCATCATGATACTCTATTAAATCTGCAATGTTGAAAATGGGAGAAATGTGAATACCATCTGGCAGCTCCACCTCATATGCATTTCCTGAGTCATGTTTCTTCAAAACTTTGCAGGGGCCAAATTTCTTCATTTTCAGCTTGTTGTAAGTACCAACTGGAAATCTTTCTTTTTGTAAGTGCACCATGACTAGATCCCCTACTTGGAATTCCTTATGTCTTCTCCTTTGATCAGCCCTAGCTTTATACTCTTGATTCATCTTGATAATGTGTGCTTGAACCTCCTCATGTAGACGCTTGATGTGTTCAACAAATTCCTCAGCTTTAGCACTTGTCCTCTCCCCTTGTTCTATCTTCCTCAATTTTGGTGCAGCCCTTGGGTTATTCCCATATACAATTTGAAATGGTGATTTTCCAGTACTCCTATTTATAGAGTTATTATAAGAAAACTCTGCCTGTGGTAGAATCAAATCCCATCCCTTGGGCTTATCTCCAACTAAACATCTCAACAAATTGCCCAGACTTCTATTTACCACTTCTGTTTGGCCATTAGTCTGTGGGTGATGCATGGAACTAAATTTCAAGTCTATTCTCAACTTCTTCCACAATGTCCTCTAGAAATACCCCACAAATTTAGTATCTCTGTCAGAAACTATACTCCTTGGAAGACCATGTAGTCTTACCACCTCTTTGAAAAACAAGTCTGCAATATGGATAGCATCATGAGTTTTGTGGCATGGAATGAAATGTGCCATTTTGGAGAACCTATCAACCACCACGAATACTGAGTCATTACCCCTTTGTGTCCTTGGCAATCCAAGAACAAAATCCATACTTATGTCCTCCCATGGCCTTGATGGAACAGGCAATGGCTGATATAGGCCAGTATTTTGACTAAACCCCTTGGCAACTTGACAAACCTGGCAACTCTATACAAACTTCTTCACATCCTGTGTAATTTGAGGCCAAAAATAATGTTCTCTAAGAATGGCAATGGTCTTATCCCGACCAAAATGTCCTGCCATCCCTCCATTTTGTTTCTCCTTAACCAGATTTTCCCTCATGGAACTCCTTGGAATGCACAATTGACTACCTTTGAACAACATGCCATCCTGAATCAAATAGTCTAACCACTTGGTTCTATCTACAGCAACAGGTTCTTTACAAGCTTTCCATGCTTCAGCAAAATCAGGATCCTCGGGGTACAAATTCTTGAGTTCATCAAACCCAACTACTTCAACTTGCATTGTTGTAAGCAACAACTATCTCCTACTTAGTGCATCTGCAACCCTGTTAGATTTTCCACTTCTATGCTTCAACACAAATGTATAACTCTGGAAGAATTCTACCCACTTCATATGCCTCTATTTCAATTTACCTTGGCTATTTAGGTAATGTAATGCCTGATGATCAGTATACAAAACAAATTCCTTTGGCAATAAATAATGCCTCCATTTCTTTAAGGCTTGAACTATTGCATAGAACTCTTCATCATAAACAAAATACTTCTTCTTTGCATCATTCAATTTTTCACTAAAATATGCAATAGGCTTACCTTCTTGGCTTAATACAGCCCCAATAGCACTATCACTAGCATCACAATCCACCTGAAATACTTTTCTAAAATCTGGAAATGCCAACAAATGTTGTTCAGTCACCTTTTTCTTCAGCAATTAAAAGCTTCTCGCAGCTGCTGTAGTCCATTTGAACTCTTTTCTATCCCCTCTTATTGTATCAGTTAGGGGTGCACATATGACACTGAAATTCTTAATAAACTTCCTATAAAAACTAACCAGACCATGAAATGATCTTACCTCAATAGCAGACCTTGGAGTAGGCCATTCCAAGATGGCTTTTGCCTTCTCTGGATCCATTTTGAGACCTTCAGGTGATATAACAAATCCCAAATAGACTAACTCCCTTTTTGCAAAGACACACTTCTTTAGATTAATTAACAATTTCTCTTCCCTTAGCCTTTCAAGGACACTACGAATATGCAGTAAATGTTCTTCCAAAGTCTTGCTGAAAATTAAAATATCATCCAAATAGACAATAACAAATTTTTCCAAGAACTTCTTAAGTACCTCATTCATGAGCCGCATGAAGGTGCTTGGGGTGTTTGTCAATCCAAAGGGCATGACTAACCACTCATAAAGACCCTCCTTGGTCTTGAAGGCTGTTTTCAACTCATCTCCTTCTCGAATCTGTATCTGATGATAGCCACTCTTCATGTCTATCTTTGTGAAGTATTGAGCTCCACTCAAGCATTCCATAAGATCATCCATCCTTGGTAAATGAAACCGGTACTTGATGGTTATCCTATTTATAGCTCGAGAATCTGTACACATCCTCCACTGTCCATCCTTCTTTGGTGCAAGTACTGCAGGTACTGCATATGGACTCAGGCTCTCTCGAATCAAGCCCTTCCTCAACAACTCTTGAACCTGTCTATTTAGATCCTCTGTTTCAGTAGGAGTCATCTTGTGAGCAGCCTTGTTAGGCAAACTAGCTCCTAGAATCAGATCTATCTGATGACTGATTTTCCTTACTGGTGGCAATCCATCTGGAACATTATCAGAGATAATATCTCCAAATTCCCCTAGTAAATCTGAAACTTCAAATGGTATTTCACTACTACCTTCTTTATATTTCCTAGAAATCAAAGCATAGCACATATGTTGATGTTTCATGCCATCTAAAAACTTCCTTCCATCAACAAGACAAATCCTAGCACTGCTACATACCTTTTCACCTTCCTTTTTCATGGGCTTCAATTTGTGGTGAACTCCATCCTTTGTCAGAGAGTATGTGTTTGCATGTCCATCATGTATTGCATTTTTATCAAACTGCCATGGTCTACCCAACAATAGATGGAAAACATCCATCAAAATAACATCACAGAGAACTTCATCATGGTAACTCCCAATTTTGAATTTTACTAAACATTGTTCACTTACTAGGACCTTATGATCATCTTTTACCCAAGAAATATGATAGGGTTGGGGATGTTTCTCCCTCTTGAGCTTTAGCTTAGAAACCATCTCTTCTCATACCAGGTTATCAGTGCTACCACCATCAATGATCACGTCACAACATTTATCCTCACACTTGCATCTGGTACGAAATAAAATCCTTCATTGTCCTGGTTCATTCTCACCACTTAGTAGGACTCTTTCATTTACCAAGGTCTCTCCTCTTTCTGCATCCTATGAGTGTGATGATTGTGCATCCTCATCCACATGAGTAACCCTAGCTTGTCCCTCAGCTCTCCTATCTGTCCTTCCTTGTCGTTGAGGGCATTCAAAGGCACGATGACCTTCTTCATTGCAATGGAAATAGGTACCATAGAAGCCTCCTCTTCCTTGTCCATGTCCTCTACCTCTTCCTCTTTGATTTCCAAAGTCTTGATCATGGGAGTGGTTGAAACCCTCATTCCTCTAGTTTCTGCTAGTACCCACATCTTCATTTTTCTTTTGGGTTTCATTACGGCCTCCAGATGATCTACCGCTTCCCCTTCCTCCTTGATCGCGCCCTCTTTGTCTTCCTTCAAACCTTTTATTCAGCTTCTCTTCAACTCATAGGCAAACTGGTATGCCTCTTCAATGTTGGTCATTCTTACCAGACTTAATTCCTCCTGGATGCTAGGTCACAACCCACTGATATAATGAGCAACCTTCTCCTTATTTTCCTCTGCATGCCCCGCTCTAATCAAGAGTCGGTAAAACTCCTCTATATATTCTTGGACTGATCTTCCTGCTTGCTTTAACCCATGCATCTTCTTGAACAGATCAAGCTCGTAGTCCACAAGAATGAACTGCTTCTTCAATTTGTCCACCATGCGATCCCATCTTGTGATCTTCTCCTTTCCTCTTCTAAGTCTTTCCAGTTGAACCTCTTGCCACTAGATTCTGGCATGGCCTTTCAGTTTGGGCTTTGTAAACTTAACCCTATTAGGGTCCCTTGTATCCTCATACTCAAAGTATTCTTCCAGTTCATTGATCCAATCGATCAACTCATCTAGTTTTAGATTTCTTGAAAATATACCCACTTCAATTGTAGGTCTTTTCCCAAACTTAGTAATGGCCCTAAAAAGCCTTTCCTCTACAAGATTTAGAACTTCCTCGTCAACTTCCTCCTCTGGTCCCATTACTTCCTCTTCATTGTCATCCTCACTATTGTCACCTACGGCAACATTTGCTCATCTACGAAGCTCCTCTTGCAATGCTTGTACCTGCCTCTGGAGGTCTCTAACCTCCTCAAGATCAATAGCTCTAGCCCTTTCGCCATGCTCTCTTCGTGGAGGCATCTTCTGACTCGAACCCACAACTACACAATCCTAGTGCAAACTGCCTCATAGTCGGCGCTCTGTCTACACACTCAGGAAAACCCACTCTGATACCACTTGATGGGGACACAACAGAAAAGGAAAATTATATTAACTAAGAAAATAATCTAGTACAAATAGTACAGAAAAAATAAACTTCAAAACATGCCCTAAGGGCTTACAATAGCATAAATCTGGAGAATATTTCTCCTTTTAGCACCTCCTCTCAAACTCCACTCCGAACTGCCTTTTACAATGCTAGAAATCTCCTTAAATAGACCCCGAAGGGTTAAGGACTAGGAGTAAATTCTAGAAAGTGCTAGCAGGCATCCACTGACAAAATAGAAGGTTCCGAAAGCTGTGTTAGAAGTTGGTGCAAATCTAGAAGAATCTAGAAACGGTAACCAAACTTCTGGGAGGCATAACTTTTGAACCGTAGCTCTGATTGACGAACCGTTTACATTTTTGGAAAGATCTCGAAGTGATCTATAGCCCTATGGACAAGCTTACTCGTCCCCCATTTTTTGACCCTTTTCAAGGTCATTTAATGCCCCAAACCTGACTTTGAAGCATTCTTAGGAGGTCTCCAAAACCCAAAAAATTGCAATAACTTTCAAACCGTGGGGCCTATTGACCTGATTCTTTTTCTAGAATGCTCTAAATCATGATTACATTCATCTAGCCAATTCACACCTTCTAGTTTACTGAAATTATGGCCCAAATACATGCTCCTATTTTTTTAGGATTTTCAAACGCACCGATAGTTGAACTATGAGAGTTGGAACCTTTATTTGAGCCAAATGGGTATCCAAAAATGTAAAGACATGAAATAGAAACTAAATCTAAGTACATTTTTTTGGGTGACACAGGATTGCCCTTATACCTCTGGATGCTCTTGCATCACATAGCTTGAGTAGAGTACAACTAAAGAAAGACTCAAATCAAACTCCTTATCAACTATGGTATGGCTATAGATCTAATGTAAGTTACTTGAAAGTATTTGGTAGCAAATGTTATATATTGAAAGAATATAGAAAAGGAAAATTTGATGTCAAAGGTTATGAAAGCATATTTTTAGGATAATCTTGTAGAAGTAAAGCATACAAATATTTGAATTTTCCTACCCATAAAATCATAGAAAATGCACATGTGAGAATTGATGAGTTTCAAGAAAAGAGTGAAGAAGAAAGCAATAAAGATCCATAAAATTATAGAAGATTTTTTTACTATGAACCTATTACCATTTCAAATCTATCTAAAAGAAAGGAAGCTTCACCTCACACGTCCAAAAGATCTCTAACAATTACTGAGTTGTAGACAGTGCAATTCACATCATAGTCTGAAGGACCCGAGTTAGAATGTACTAAGCCAAAGAAAATTGAGTCTATAGGACCCAAGCCATAGAAATTGGGACCCAAGCTTGATACTAAAATTCATGATGAAATCATTGAAACTCATTCCAAATCCAAAGAACCTATGTTAGCAAGATATGATAGAAGGCATCATGCACTTGATTAGATCATTAGAGACAAATATGATGGAACAGTGAGAAGAAGAAAATTAAAAGGTACATGTTTACTTATTGAATTTGAACCTAGAAATGTTAAAGATGGATGGGAAAATGAAACTTGGATTGAAACAATGAATGAAGAAATATTAAAAATAAAGAAGAACAAAAATTGGACTCTTATTCCTAGACCTAAGGATAAAAACATTATTGACACAAAGTGGGTGTTCAGAAACAAGCTAAATGAAGATGGAAAAGTATCTAGAAATAAAGAAAGTTTGGTGTGTAAAGGCTATCCTCAAGAAGGAGGTATTGATTATGGTGAAACTTTTTCTCCTATTGCAAGATTAGAAGGTGTTGGAACTCTACTAACATATGCAACTCACAGAGGATTTGAAGAATATCAAATAGATGTACAATATACATTCTTGAATGGAATTCTTTATGATGAAGTCTATATAAAACAACCAAAAGGTTTTATAGGTCCTAGCAAAAGGGACATGGTTTACAAATTACACAAGGAATTATATGGACTCAAGCAAGCTCCTAGATCTTGGTATGAAATAATTCATAATTACTTGATATAGATTGACTTTCAAAAAAATAAAAATAATAGTATTCTATATACCAAAGAAGAACCAAATATAAGTATTTTGTTGGTAGAAATATTTTTTGATGATACATTATTCATAGGAAATGATGACTTATGCAAAGTATTTTCAGAAGAAATGAGTAAAGAATTTGAGATGTCTATGTTTGGAAAAAAATAAATCTTTGTTGGATTACAAATTTAGCTGAAGAAAGGTGGTATCTACATTACTCAAGCTAAATCTATCAAGGAACTATTAAAAAAAATTGAAATGAAAAATTCAAGACCAATTGGAACTCATATGTCTACTAGACATAAGTTTTCTGAAAATGATTATTCCAAAGAGGTACATTAAACCACATATAGATCAATGATTGGAAAATTGCACTATGTAGTGCATACAAGGCCTAATATTGCATTAGTAGTCAATATGGTGGCAATATTTTCAGCAAATCCCAAAATAAAATCTTTTGATGATAGTCAAAAGAATCATGAGATATCTAAATGGTACTGAAGACTATGGCTTTTGGTATAAAATAGAAGGCAATTTGGACTAAAGGTATTCACTAATGCTGATTGGGCATGAAGTGTTGATGACAGAGAAAGCACTAGTGGAAGATCATTATTTCTTGGTAAAAGACTACTATCTTGGACAAGAAAGAAAAAAAATGGGATCTCTCAGTCCACAATGGAGACAGAATATTGGCAGCAATAATTAATTGTTCTAACATTGTTTGGTTGAAACAATTGATTATAGGTATGAAGGTAGAGATCAAGGATCTAGTAGTAATATATTGTGATAACACCAATGCAATCAATATATCAAAGAATCCATTGATGCATACCAAAACAAAGTATATTTCTATAAAATATCACTTCTTAAGAGAATTGGTGCAAGATAAAGAAGCAAAATTGGTATATGTGAATAAAAAACAATAACTTGTAGACATATTCACCAAGCCATTACCTAAGGATACATTTCTATATTTGAGAGGTAAGTTAGGGATCATTCCCCTATTTGAATCTCATTAAATAAATTTTAGTGATGCATTAACTAGAGCATGTTGAAGATCAATTAGTTGGTGCATTATTGACAAGGGCATATTGCAAATGAATCAGCACCTAAGGTACATTGATTTTAACCAAGTATTGTCTTCGGAATGTGTCCTCAAAGAGGGAGAAGTATACTATCATATCTCATAGAATTTTTTTTGAAAAGATGCAGAAGTGTGTTGTCATAGTAAACAGATGTCATAGAGAGAGAGTGGAAGAGAAGAATGATAAAAAAGGGAGAATGAACTTGGCAAAAGTTCTATGCCAAAAAAGTTTTCTAAAAGAGGGATAAACTGAAGGCAAAAAGAGTGCACACTAACAGTGGGAGTTCTCATGGGTGAGAATTAGAATGAAACTAAGGATATGTTCTTTACTTTATTTTTTCTCCAAAATTTTTATTGTAATATGACATGTTGTGTTTCCATCAATGCCAAAAAGGAAGATTGTTGAATACAATTGATTAATTGTCTATTGTTTTTGATGCTACAAAAAATGTCATATCATTATCTATCAGTGTATGGCAAGCTCACTCAAGTAGTAAGGATATTTTTCTATGTCTACCAAGAATTCCATAGTTTGTCTAGTTCATAAGGAAGTGTCTATCAAGTTCACTTAGGAGTCTAAGGAAAGTCTATAGAAGATGATTGTTAACAAAAACACTCGAGTAATGAAGAAAATCTTGGATGGAACTAGTGCTAACTGAGCTCACTTGATTACTAAAGAATCTATGCAAGTATGCAGTGTTAACTAGGTTAAGATAGAAAAATCATTTCTGAGTTAGTGTCTACAGAGTAGGGTTGGCTAATGAAGTATTTTCTTGTTTTAGCATATTAAGCTCAATTGATTTGATTGTTGGTTCTATCTGACTAAGAAGATGAATATTAGTTATTGCAAGTTGTATTTGAGCCAACTTGACAATATGAAAGATATAAATAAAAGCTCAAGTTGAGGATTAGAAGAAAGAAGATGGATATGCAAATGTATTGAAGATTTGATGATGAAAAGAAGCAAATTAAAAGGATAAGAATAATATCCTTTTGGAGCTGAAAAGATATATTTGATTAGAAAGGATCAAGTATACAAGCCAAAATTGAGATCTATAATTATCAATTCAGTTGCATCCAAATAAGGTCATTGTTACTCTCTAACCATTGTAGCAGTGATCTAAATCTCTTAACAGAGTTGGTTTAACAAATATTTGTAAATCCTCTAACAAGGTGGTAGTTCTATTGAATTTTCTAAAGACCTCTAACAAGGCCATTCCTAATAGGGTGATTAAATTATCTAACAAGGTCACACCTAATAGTGTATTTTGTAACCTTAAATAGGGTTGGCTCTTAATAGGGCTCACTTCAGAAGAGTGAAAATAGTAACTAGTTGCAATTAGTGATTTTTCCCAAATCAGGTTTCCACATTAAATCTTGGTGTTTAATTTGTTCATGCTATTTCATTTTTTGCAACTAAGTTAAATTATTGGTAATCATAGATACATCTTAAGATTGGCATGCTAAGTAATTACCGAGCAATTATAATGTTTATTGTGTTACATCATTTCTTTATTTGGCAAGCATCAATAGAATAAATTTTTGACAAAATTATTTTGTACTCACATCTAAGGGATCTGGGATTTATTTTTCTAGTAACTGATTCACCCCTCCCCTCTTAGTTACTCTTGTTATATTTCCAACATGAATGTGTTTCTACAATTGACACACCAGATGGTTGCCCAACTAATAATGGTTGCACATACATTATTTCTTGTTGCATTGTCTGCCTAACTGCTTGTGACTCACTTTTGATCATACTGACCTTACTTAGAGCTTTCTTCATCATTGTCTCAAAAATTTTGTGAGATGCTTTCTTTAAGGATTCTTGATAAGATGACTAGGTAATCTCTTCATATGTCCTAAATCTATACTTTGGTTGGTCCTTTATGGACTTCAACAATAGATCAATATATCCAATTGTTACATAATTACTTAACTCATAACCTAAGGGATCAAGATATGTTTCCTTAGGTTCTACTACCTAAATATGAGTTAAATATGTATCAACCATAACACATAGATCATTTTTGAATATTTCTACAATTACAGGAAAAATTTTGAATCTTTTTTCATCCCATCCTTAAATGTTTTCATGATCAAATTTATTATGTCCAAGATGTCTTCTACATAAATATGCAATCTTTTCCATGGTACATCTCTCACTACTCATAATCTTTGTAATTGATAAGTATGGAAATCTCTTAAGTACATGAAAGAATATATCATTGATCAATGAATGGAATCTAAATAGATCATTCTTGGTCCTCTTGATTTTCTCTAAGTTTTCAAGGAGTTGTACTCTCAGAATTTCAGCTAGGTTAACTTGTTCTTTCTCAAAAAAAATCTTATAAGATACATAGATGAACCCTATTCATAATTCATTAGTCTTATAACTTGCACAAATAGAATAGGCAATAATTTTGCTTAGGAATATTACATCATCTTATTTAATCATGCTAATCACCAGGCCTTCCAATTATAAACTACCTTAGTGTAGCTATCAACCTTTTTCTTAACTAGTTTCTCACCTATAGGTACACTACCTTGTTTTCTAGACCAATTACATCATGAATAAGGTCATTTGAAATGTCAACTACATTGTCTTCCATCCACAATTTTTCATCATGAATTCTACTTAGTATGATCTGAGTCCATTCTCCATTGTCAAATTCTCAGTAGAAGTGATATTTGAATAGGTCTAGTTATTTCAAATGTTCAAATCTAGGCTTTACTAACTTATCATGGTTAAAGATAATTTCCCTATGCTCACTCCCAATAGTTTTAAGCTTTCTATTAAGATAATTTCCTACATCTCCCAAATACACTACGTTGTTCAAATTAATAGATACTATTGGATTAGGGTTTCCTTCTATAGGTTTCATGGGAAAAACCTTCAATTTTGGTCTCTCCTCATTCTCAACATGATAAAGTACTGACATATCCATGATTTTATCAAATATAAATGTTATCGAGAAACTCTATAGAAAAATGATGAAACACCTCTTTCTGAAATAGGGTTTAGTTTGAAATATCCTTGTTAAGTCACTTCTGAGTGCTCTATGCTTTTGATGTGATCAAAATGAAGTGGTAATCAAGTTTGTATTCCATTTTATTCATTCAATTCAAAATTGCATTAATTGCATACTTTGCAAACATGAAAAAGCTATCAATTACATTATGAAATAAAATATATACATGAAATCTTTGTTCAATCTTCAAATGCTACCTAAGGTTTACCATAGCTTCGTTGCAACATGAAAATAGGTTTTCATCTTCTGTGATAGAATTAACTTTCTCTATTATAATAATAACTCTTAATTCCTTTATAAAAGGTTTTGATAAACTCCAAATTGAAAGCAAGCTTAGCTACATTCTAAACTTATCTTGATACACCTATTCCCAGCTTTGCTACCTATAGTTTGTTCTCTAAACGAAGTTTCAAATTCTAGTGTTGTGAACAAGCTTAATTCAACTTGGTTGAATCAAACTTGATTATTGAATTCAATTTTCTTGTCTCTGCATCATCCAACTTTTCTTCAGAAATATTAAATCCCTTTACAAATGCCTCATTAAATTCTTCTTAAAATTCACTAACTATATTTCTTTGATCTTCATTATCTTTTCTAGTTCCTAAGTTCCTTTCATGGACCCATTAATGCCCAGTATTTCATAACCTAGCTCTGATACCAAAATGCCATGCCCAAAATTTATAAGGGAAAACACAACTATATATTTTTTTTCATGGCTATTGGCATATGGTTGCAACATGTAAAACAAAGGTGTTTCCAACCAAATTGGATGATACTTTAATTTAAACATCATGAGTGCGAAAGAGTCAATTTGAAGATATAACACTTGTAAGTTCCTAAGGTAAATCATGTCCTATCAAGCCATCAATATTGGAATCTATTAGAGTTTTCCAGTTATAGCATATGGGCTAGGTCATGATCCTTCTCGATATAGGTTCATCATAACATTGTTTTGAGTGAGCAACATAATTGAGCTTACTGATACCTATGATCTTGATCCTTGCATCTAAGTTGGGGTTACAATATTTGTTATCCTCATTACCAATGTACACACACTTATTAATCATGCCATGTTTTGGACTATAGGTTGTACTCATTTTCAAAAGAGCTATGGTATGAGGATAATATCCTTGCTAAGATTCTTGAGCTTGAGCACATGCAAAAATTTGGTGATGAGGTAGATGAACCATACTACACTACTTTGGGCTAAGGTGTCAACTTGCTTCTTATTTCAAGAGAACATGTATAATCATTACATAATATAGATTATAGTGAAAATTAATATAGGGTATGGAGGTGAAATATATCTTAATCAATTTAACATGCATACCTAAATACTTTAGATTTAGTACTCATTACATGTGCATTTTTAACCATATAAAAATATGTACACCTATCTATTGCACTATAACGGATCTAACCATATCTATTGGATATCATAATTTTATATATTATTAGGTACCATTGTAAATTAGACAATATATGCCCCAAGATTACTTCAAAGTCTATATGATAAAGATAGGGTCACTTGCATATATTACTAATCGTTGGTAGTATCCATTATTTAATAGTTTCCAAAACCTACTATACACATCTTATGAAATGATCAATTTGTTTTATATTTCCAACTATTTATCATGTGGTTGTATATATAACTTGATCACATCTTACTTCACTTAATGTAATATACCTACTCCATGATAACTTTATGCATGTCTTCCATTATGAGATATCCTTGAACAACTATCACTATTATAAGGACTAAATCATTAATACTAAAAAAGAAAAAATTTAATGTACACCACATTACCATAAAATACCACCCATATAACTTGTGTAAATTGCCACATAATACTTATCCTATCCCCTTATCCATTACAAATAAAATTGCTTCATATAATATATTTATATTTGTCTTATTGACAAATTATTATATTCGATAATATTCATTACTAAATATAATTGTTATGCATGCTACCCTTTATTTTATAACCATCTAAAAAAAAATCAACTACCAACTAAACATTATCATTAATTTACTAAGATTATGACCCATTATTACTAATTATTCTATCACTAACAAACCAATTTCTAACTAAAAACTTCCTTACTCTAAATACGGTTACATAAATCCATATTTCTCAACCTAGGCATCCATGAAATATTCCGTCGCTTAACTCCTAAATACTAACCAATTAACACAACTAACTAACGTACTTCAAAACCAACCCATTTCTTCCTAAGACCACATGCTATCCAACCTAGTTTAAGCTTACATAGCCGATCCCAAGGTACATGGGGGCAGCTGGTCGACTTGACCCATTGAGGAGTAACATGCTTAGTGAGGTGGTAGCATGACATCCACCATGGAGATTACTTTATTTCAAAATAGGCCCATCCAAAGGTTGGTTGATTTTCATGTATGGTTAAGAGTGAAGGCTTTCCATCTATACTCACTTGTCATGGGTGAGGTGTCTCATGGATGAATGGAATTTCACCAAGCACGATAAAATTGTAAGTAGTTTGGGGAGTGGACCAACTCAAGGGCCTCTCTTTTCCTAGAAAACATGACCCCCTCCTCTCAATGAATGTATACTTAGCCCAAGTTACTACCTATGGTACCCTAGTTCATGAGCCTAAATGGGTTGGGCATGTCGTACATACTTGGATGATGTGTAGGTCATTGGAAGATGTGCTTGAAAGCACATGGGAAAGTGGAGGTAGTTGTCTCAAACAACACACATGCAAAGAGGGAGGGAGACACATGAGGAGAGGAGGGTTGAGGAAGGTAGGACATAACTCCCTCTTCACTTTCCAAGCATCTCCTTCAACATGGCACCCAAAACAATGTTTTATTTATTTTTAGTTTGCTAGACATATCTTGTCTTTTCTCACATATGACACTTTTCTTTATTAAAATTTAGGAGTTATAAATTTTGAGTTTGACTTCATGTCAACCTCATGGGTCCTTGTTGTGGTCCCACAATGCATGCCACATTCCTCACTAGGAATGGGGACCCCCTACTTTTTTGGGACTCTTAAACTCACAGTTCAAGAATTGAAAAAAGATGTTAGAGTAAAAAATTATAAAAGATGAGAAAATTGAAAAATTGAAAAACTATAAAAATTGGAAATTTTCAAAAAAATAAAAATAAATATAATAATTGTCGTGCGGGCACATGTGAGTGTGTGTCGCACACCCACACAGGGCCGCAAGTGCGGAGGGGTTATAAAACCACGCCCCCCCTTTTTTCTCAAACTCACCACCCTCCATTTTCTTTATCAAGGCTTTGCACCAACAAGCTTTGCAAGAGGTAATAAACTCCAAAATTTGTTTAAATGCATGCCCATGACCGTGACTGCAGTAGTGTCATGCATGTCGGTACCTATGACTATGACTACGATAGTGCTATGTGTGCCCATGCTCACGACCATGGTAGCACCTGTGGTTGCATCACTCACCAACACATTGCATTAACACTACAACCCACTCAATAGAACATGGTGTTGTCCACCATTAATCTTGTCTTTCACACACCAAAAGTCATGTCCTCCCCGCACCTCCATCCATGTGCCACACTAAACCATCTCCACTGCGCACACTTTTAAATGGCACCACGCACCTCCAAAAGTCGTGGATGCAACCACCAAAGCCATGATGCACACTTTCAAAGGGCATTGAGTGTGGCATGCAACTTGTGCATGTGCATGTATTGCAATGCCAAGTGGACACCCCACACTCGGCACTATGCACCATAAAATGGTACTGTGCACTTGAACCACCACCACATACCCTAGCAAGGTGCCACTGCACAAGTTTGCAAACCACAGCCGTACACGCATCAAAGATTAAAGAAATGGCATCCACATGCAGAATGGCACCCAAACTCATCATTTTCAAATTCTAAGGTGTTCCCTTGAAATCAAGATTCCATGATGATTACATAGAAATCATAGATACCGACCTGGGACACACAAATTTAGGAGAATTCCTAAGAATCTATAACAAACCGACCAAGAGATCAGCTCTCATATCTTCATTGATTCATTTTGGATAGGTGAATGAAACATCACATCCTATGTCAGTATAGTCATTAGAACTAATCATGCCCCTAGCACAACATTTTGTTCCTAAAGAAAGGGTAGTTAAGAGCATCATTAGAGAGGTTGTGTTGGACCTATGACTTGACAATATTGAGAGGGTCTTCCATCTCCCAAGAGTGGATCAATTCATTAGAATCTCATATGAAATAGGTGTTCAAGATGGTATAGGGAGCACCAACATGAGGCAACTGACATCATACAATCCTCTTACCTCATTAAGAAGCCTCCTTGGGGAAGGATAACAAGAAAAGTGGACATGAATTAGGGATATATGAAGGAGGACATTGGATATTCTATCATTTTCTTGAGAAAAGTCATGGGCTTACCCATAGTAGGTCACCTCAGCACTTTTATGGTCAACTTCATTGAGACAATTAGAGCAATGAAGATTGGACTGGACCACCATACTAAGTGAAAAATTGTGTGAGTAGTTGAGGATAGTAAAGGAAAAGAAGAAGTTCTTCATGAGTTCCTACATGGTATACCTACTCAAAAAAAAGGGTGACAAACTACCTTAGTTTTTATAGAAGAGGCAATATGTAGGATCCTAATGCTTGGCCATACATCATATAACCTCAACTAGTAAAGAAGAAGCTCTTGACATAGACCAAGGAGTACAAAATTGTGAATGATGCATTCATCTTTGTGATTATTTGATTCATTGAAGGGGATTATGGAAAGAGGTTATCAAATGAAGCCAAAGCACAGATTATTGTTCTTAGAGCCTACTTCATCTAGTTCAAAATGTTCACATTTCTTCAGGTAGCTAGTGCCTCCATCAATCCTAAGAAGCTCCTAAGATATCCAAGCGAAAAAGTGGTACTTTTGGAGATTTCTTGACGAATTGAGTCAGCCTATGAAAATATAAAGAGAAACCAGAGACTTTGCTAGGCATGGCCCTTGGTCATTCAACCATACTAGGTGAAACAGAAACAAGACATTCTATCTTTTGAGTGGGAGTGGGAGAATTATCCCCTTGAAGAGTACAACTCTCCTTGGCTTTACTTTGACAATATTGGGAGAGTGGAGAGTCTGACAGGAAAAGACTTCCATCATGAGGATGCTATTTAAGATCATTAGATGAATGCCACAAATGACTACAATGTCTGCATAAAGGATTATTGTAGGATGACTTTTTATCTAGTAGAGAAGGCTCTCTAGTTGAACATCCCAGAGGAGATAAGGCAAAAGGATTCTAATGAGCTACTGGAGCCCTTGTTCAACACAAAAAAAATTGGTAAAAGACCCATTATGAATGCTAAGATTGACAAGGAAGAGGCTAATGATATTAATCATTAGGTGAGGCATGTCATTAGAATAATGAAGGATTGGATTAACAAGCCTTTTCCACTTGATCCAATACCTGACATAGTGATCTTCCACGTGCATGCCTCCCCAAAAAGAGGTAGAGGGAAGAAAGTAACAATTTCTACCTTTGCAGCCTAGTCTCCTATTAGGCTAGAGATAGTATACTAGCTTGATCACCTAGTTGGATACTATCACCCTCCAGAGAAGAAGGGAAAGAACAAAAGGAAGAGGACCTCCCCTCAGAGGATTCAAATAGATGAAGCCAAAGAAAAAGCACCTCCCTAGTAGCAAGAAGAAAATGTGCAAGGGTCTGAGAATACTAGAACTACTCAAGTCTAGGATGAACCTCAATTTCCTTCTATTGTACCAAGCCAACTAGAATAGGGAGAGATTCCATAGGTTTCCATTCCTCCTACACAAGAAGAACCAGCTTCTCCTTCTACCTCCAAGAAACAAAAGAAGAGGATTAAGATCCAGATGAAAAAGAGGCAAAGGATCAATAGAAGATTGGTGCCTTCTCCATCTATTCTTGCAACCATTCTAGAAGGACACAAAGAGGAGGAGGAAGAAGAAGAAGAAGAGGAAGAGGAAAAAGTGTCCCTTTAGGGAAGAACTTGGCTAGCTAGAGCTGAAGAGTTACAAAGAAGAAGGAGTGCCATAAGTACCTCACCATCCACAAAATTAGAACCTTTAGAACTCTCTTCCTTAGAAGATGAAGTACAACAGTGGGTGGATGAGTAGAGTGAAGAGGGCAATGGCAATTTCACAATGTCAGATTTTGATTTTATGCCCATGGGTATAGAATTGATCAGGGATAAGATTAGGGATACTCCTATACATGAACCTCAATAGGAAGATTGGACACAGATGCCATTGGATACACAAGATCCTGATCTTACTCTCTCATCTCCACCACAAATTATGATGATAGATAAGGGTTTGGTTACTCTTCCACCTCCAAGTGTAGAAGAGGAGAAGCTTTAGAAGAAGCCATCATCAGAGGATAAACTAGAACAAGTGGCCACTAATGAAGTTTTAAAGGAGGGAAAAATGGTGGAATATTCTCAACCACCTTCCCAAGACACTGAGGTGCAAGCTATAAGATCCATGGAGACTGAGCCTATAGAAGGGGAGCCCTCACAATAGGAGACAACTCCAAGTAGGAATGATAAGGTGAAGGAGGTACTAGAACACACCCCTTCATCATTAAGAGCCAAGTCCTTAGAACAACATATCTAGAGATGGATCTAAAAGGAAATAATGAGGAGTACTAAGCCTCAATTTCATGCTTTAGAGGATGAAATTTGTGACATTATAGAGATTTTGAATAAACCTGAGTCTCCATCACATGAGGCAACACTATTGGCATTTGTCACTAGTAAATGGAGCCAAGAATTGTTTGCGCAAGTGGTTATCCCTCCAAAAGACATAGATGCGGAAGGCCTTGGTCTTGAGGATTATGAATTGAAGGATGTTATGTTGGGGAGGCCTACATGAGATTCAACCTGATTGATGATGACCATGGGGGTCAAAGAGCTCCTCGAGAACATGGAGCAAGATGAGGCTAAACTCCAAACACTTCGAAGGTAGGTTGAGATCCTAAAAGGATATCTGGCCAAAATAGTTGGTCCTCTTGATCTTGAACACCCCAAGTAGACTCTGAATACCATACTTAGAGAAGGGGGAGGTGTGCAATTAGACCCATTTTTGAGAGCCTATCAAGAGTGGTGGAAAAGTCTTGAGGAGAAAGGTATCTTGATCATTATAAGAAATTTGATGTTACTACATGCGATGTAGGAGAATGTGAATAAGATCATAGCAATTTTGAAGTAGGACTTCAATATTATGGATGAAGTATGGGTCACAAGTAAGGATTTTCAAACTCTATAAGCCATAAAGCGAAAAAGGTACCAGGTTTTGACTGATCTATATATTGGAGAAGAATTAGATATGATTGATGACTAGATAGAAAAGATAGTAGATAGGAATAAACTAATGGAAACATTACATAAGGAGATTCATCAGCTCAAGGACCAAGCTTGAGAGTGAATTTTGGACATGGAGAAACTCTATAGTGATGCATGCTTGGATATTTTTGAGGATGAGGAATGAGAGAAGTTATTACTAGTTGAGGTAGTAGTGGATATTTTTAAGAAGACTTTTGAGGAAGCATCCAGTGATAAAGATATCTGGCAAGCCTTCAAGATAGAAGAAGCCTTGTTAGAATTGGATACCAAACTCATGGATTTTGCTGATACTCAAATTGAGGTAGACAATTACCAATAGAAGGTCAAAGAAAAATATGAGGCTTTAGATTTACTGGATGCAGCCAAAATTATTGAGATTATAGAGAAATTCAAGGGCAAACATTCAATGTAGCTTTGGGATAAAGAAGATCAAAACCTAAATGCTAGAATTTTGATTTTGACACTTAGTAAACTTTTGAGATTTTGACCCTATCGAGATTCATAGCTCTATATCCCCATAGGTGCATAGGTACATAGGTCGGTAGCTCTGCAATTTAGAGGTGCATTGATAGTTAACTACTAGTTCCAAAAATAGTGCTCTCCATGCATTAGAAACACATTCTAATGATAGTTTATCTCCTGCAAATGCCCTGTGAAGGATCAGCTTCTATTTTTGGTACTTCCAGACACTTCCACTTTGACTCAGAGCTTTCTCATGCTTTCTCTCTTCTAATTTCTTTATTTTTGACATGTAAATGCTCATGCATCCAATTAATGAATAAAATATGGATGGAGTCCCTCTAAGAACTAAATTAATTATTAGATTGTATAAATTTAGTTTCTTTTATTATTTAAAAGTATTTTATTACATGAAGAATATCTCTCACTCTAAACACAAATTGAGGAGATGATTTCTTATAAATACCCTATTTCAATATGTAACAAGGACAACAGTTACTATGCAATAAAATTATGCTTTTGGTGCTTGCATATGGAGTGTAGTGATTCTTTTCTGAATGTGTCATTTCTTTGTAAATTTTGTTAATGGGATTGTGATTGAGTCAAAGGTTTATTGCATTGTTTTTGGTTGTGCAATCTTTTAGTTCTCATGTTTGCTATAGATTTATGAATTTTGTTGATGAAACGAGCTCAAGAAGAAATCACCAAATTGTTCCTACACAACTCTTTGTCTTGCATGAGCACACTTTCCATGGCCTTATGATTTGATGAAGAGTGAAACATCATTCAGTTATTGAAATTTCCCATCGAAGATTTCGTTAGTGGAATCTAGGAAGCACTGCTCCTATTTTCATTAGCTACGTACTGATCTCTTCAAAAGCTTAACTCGCAGTGTGTTGTTTTCTATAGCTTATGTCCATTAGGATTTCAATTTCATGTTATTTACTTTGAATTTCATGTTTTTTTTTAATAAAGTTCTTGTTATTTTCTCTATTAACCCCCTCGTTAGAATAGGATTTCATACTAGTTGCATTGTTAGATTACATTCATAAAAAATATAGTTTTCTTTTAGTGTTATTTTTGAAACAGTGTGCATATTCTACATTCCATCCGAAATCAAAATGAACCAGCAAAGGCCTCCTTGTGAACATTCACATTTATCTTCAATTGGGTGGGATCTAGTAGGTCACAAGATCACTTAGAACCTTGGAGTTGATTTACAAAATCAGCTTTTCAATAGAGGAGCTCGCAATAATTCATGCCATTTAGCATCATGTAAAATGACAACTCAATAGTACTCTCAACATTACTTTATAATCTTATTTTTAGGTCTTACTTAGGAGTTGTCCTATATTATTATATATCCTTTTTAAAAAAGTTTTAATACTAGTCTTATATTTGTTACCTCCTATGTAGTGAATCCCTAAGAATATACTATTGGAATTTTTTAATAGATTGTAATAGGGGTTAAGTGCATTTTCACTTCCCCATACAAAATCCAGACAGTGAAAATGCACTTACACAACCATTTGTTTAGGCTCACATATTTGGTGTTCCCTTTCACTTTACTCATGTACATTCAATCTAATCTATTTTTTTCTCTAGTATAATGTTAGGGTCTTAAATTAAATGTTAAAGCTAACATTCTATTTAGTGGTTAAGAAGTTTATTATTTAGTTAACTATGGGAGCAATTTTGAGATGGTGCAGATTAGTTTAGGATGTAGATTTTGGGATTCCTATCCACATGAGTTCAAAGATATATATAAGATTTGGGAATTATGATTCAACTAAGGGACTCATTCAACACAACTTCGTTATAACTATGACCTTATTTAACATTTTAGCCAATATACATTATGAATATCTTTCACAAAATTAAACATAATTCAACACACTTCCTCATGAATTTACATTGAGATAACATAAATTTCACAATTACACGATTTTCAATGACAAGGGATACAATTGAATAACTTTCTTGAAATGATTTCATGATGCATCACCACTACACCTAACAATAATAGTTCAATACCTCACTTTGTAGAAATGCAATTGTATTACTTAATGACATAAATAATGGTTTTCAACTTTCAAATGCATTATAGAACTGTCTTATCCCTTTCTTATTACTATGTATTCATTTATTGCAACAACGTGAATTAGATGGAGAGAGATTCTCCCAAAATGTCAAAAAAAAATTTCTCCTTCAACAATGTCTTCAAAATTATCATTCAATATTTTCCATTGCTCCCTTGAGTACCAAATTTGTAACACATAATAGAAAACAACAAGAACCATGGGTGCTTTCCACCCAACCATAGCCCTCCAAAGAGACCACCCCTAAGCTATGTGAACAAGGATCAAACCGAGTTGCACATACAATATTGCAAAAACATATACATTAAATATCAAAACATGAACAAATCCGTCCCAAAGATATTTCATAATGGTTCAACAATGGAAGCATAAACATAGGACGAAGGTGTACTTTTCAAATGGAAAATTTCCATATCAAACTATTAGAATCTGATAAGATTAATAACCCAGAAAACTAGTGCAAAGAGTAAATATCTAAACTATGAATGCAAATGATACAAAATCAAAATAGCATGATCGAGTTAGTCTCCAAGAGAGTAATGCAAATGCTGGAAGAAAAATAGCATTAAGAGGATGCAAAAATAAGAGATACAAATACAAGCTAGGTAGCATGCTTATATAGGCTATGAAGAGGGAGGAGGTGGCAACACCAACCAATGAGGAGCAACCATCTATAGTACTAAAGATAGCAAAGTATCTTCCCAAGATAGCTAATGGATACTCACATGTAGGAAGGTGACACCTCACAACCATTCACCTAATAAGACATGCTTTATTAACCTAAGCGAGATTATTAAAAGTGTAAGAAAAACCTAGCAAAATAGGAAAAATAAAAAACTACACTAACACCCCCCCATAAGCAAAGCTTAGGTGGATGCTAACCTAGCAAAGCTATGAAAGCAAGAAAATGGGTCTTGACAACAAGGCCTGATCAGGTACCCAATACAAAAAAAAGAACTAGATGAAGGAAACTAAGCCTCCAATCTAGGAAATGTTCCAAAGAGAGGAACAAAAAAGAGCATGAAGCATCTCTGAAGCATGAAGCTGCAAATACTGTTAGAAGAAACTGTTGGAACCCCCATTGAAATAGTGCATGACCAGGTAAAGAAGACAAAGTCTGAAGAGCTGATCAATCGAAGAGGTGACCTCCAAAGGTAGGAATGAATGAGTGTCTATATAGTAGATGAACCATCTCACCGAAATGCATAGGTGCCTAGCCACTGCATCCGCCTAGTACATAGGAACAAAAATTGAATACGTAGATCACTCAATCAAACCAAAGAAGCAATAGAGCCAACAAGTGAACCCCCCCATAATGCTGAATAGGGAGAGGGGTGACAGGAACACTAAAATGCAATGCCAAAAACATCTAAAAGAAGAACAATTAGGAACACCAATAGTGCAATAGAAGTACAAGCACAAGATAAAGGGCAGTGTCACCGACACACTGCATGGGCTAATGTCATGGAAGAAAAATTCACTTGACAAATGCGGATGAGCACAAAATGGCAAAACATCATGACCCCCCATGGTACTTTATAACTGAGTGCGAGCACAAACAAACACAAGGTGTAAAAGATTCTAGATATGCAAAAGCAGGCACTTTATCTCAGTGCATTTATAGAAAAAGGAATGCTATAGAATAGAAGCATACAATGCTCAGAAGTCAGAAAGAAGAGTGAGCCAAAAGAATAGAAAAAGAGATTCTAGGACCTATAGAATCCAAGTAATCCGCTAGAGTACGAAAGTGAAAAACTTGAAGGAGAAAGAACCTTGAGTAGAATCTGGATAAAACACCTCTACAACTGAATAACTCATAGAACCAGCTTTCCAACGATATCTGGCAAGCCCAGAAAAGAGTCCCAATGAGCGAGATATGGCTCTTGGAAGGCAAAATAGAATATCTAGCTTTCATTGCCAAAATAGGCAACCAAACTATAGCAAAAATAAAAAAAACCTGTACCATCATCTCCATCTCAGAACTAGCTTTTTGACGCATTTTTTGGATCAAAAAAATACGTCTGTATGCTCAAGTTATGGAAGAAAAATTGACAGGGCCTCCTTATGAAGAGCATATGCTAAAAGTGAAACTTGGAAACAATAATCAAGGAAAAAAATAGCACTAGTGCGATCTACTCAAAAAATTATGCACTTTCAAAAAAAGAATCACCTTGATACGAGGTCGTATGAGAAAGTTATGATCCTTGAAAGTTTCCAAAATGAGAACTGTGTACAGTCACGACTGAGAATCTGCAATTTCTAAAGAATTCATGCATGAAAATCAAAAACCAACTCCACTAGTGGATAGAGCACAAAAAAATAACCAAGTTCATAATAAGAATCATAAAAATCGGAGTTTGTATGAGCAAGAATGAGACATTTGAAAACTACGTTCAAATCTACAACTGCCAACGGAGAGGGGTATGGTTGTAGCTTTGCATGCTTGATTCTGCAAAATATAAAGCTTGCATGAAAAATCTAAAAGATACTCAGATGGTTTTTTGAGACTGCAAACAAAACACAAAAAGCGTTTTTCTTTTTTATGTATAGAAGATGCTGCTGCAGTGTAAATTGGACGCCTTTAACAGTAAAAAATGGCTCCAAAAATATAAAAATGATCCTAGCAACCAAAATATGACATGCAAGTGCTGGATTAGCTTCCTAAGTCCATCAATGGTATGCTGGAACCTATAGTACTGATTGAAAACTTCAAATATGTAAGTTGGTTGTCAGATTTGAGATTGAAACCCCCAGAGAAAAACCATTTTTGTCAAAACTTTTCTGATTCTCAGAATCATCCAAAGATGCAAGAGAAGAGCATACTTCATTTTTCAAAAAACTACAATAAAGTTTATTCCCCCCCCAATCTCTCAAATAAGGAAACTAAAATCTACTCTTGCACATAGAAAAGCTCTGATACCATGTTAGAATTTGATAAGATTAATAACTCTGAAAACTAGTGCAAAGAGTAAATATCTAAACTATGAATGCAAAAATGATACAAAATCAAAATAGCATGATAGAGTTAGTCTCCAAGAGAGTAATGCAAATGCTGGAAGCAAAATAGCATTAAGAGGATGCAAAAATAAGAGATACAAATACAAGCCAGCTAGCATGCTTATATAGGCTATGAAGAGGGAGGAGGTGGCAACACCAACCAATGAGGAGCAACCATCTATCAGACTAAAGATAGAAAAGTATCTTCCCAAGATAGCTAATGGATACTCACATGTAGGAAGGTGACACCTCACAACCATTCACCTAATAAGACATGCTTTATTAACCTAAGCGAGATTATTGAAAGTGTAGGAAAAACCTAGCAAAATAGGAAAAATAAAAAACTACACTAACACAAACTATACCTGCAACAAACAAATTTCATGTGCATTTGGGGCCTTCACCAATTAAAAATTCCATTCCCTATCAGGGCTTTCACAAAAATCCTTCAAACACACTACCATCAGCTATAGCTCTCTTAGAGTCCATGCTCCACAAACTTCCTTTATACATCATACTTCCCTTATCACCCCCAGAAATATATGAATGATTATGGCATACAATGGAGCCCATACTCCAAGTTTCTCAATACATTTTTAGAACCAACTAACCCCTTCACCCTAGACTTCTCTTCCCTTTCCAAAGAGTGAGTGAAACCCTCACACCCATAACAACATTCATCCACAAAATCATGGAAGAACAAAAGCAAGAAAAAAAAGGGATCCATACTTCATGCTCATCACAAACAACATGATACAATATAATACCACACATTTTCCTTACAATGGCATTATCACTACCTACATTCTCATGAATGCAATACCAAGATTCAACATCAAAATGGAAGAAAATTAACTTCGTGGCAAGAACCACCAACCTTGAATTCCCTTGCAAAAAAAAATGAAAATGAAAGGTTTTAGAAGAGCTCCCTTCAAGCTTCCAACCCTAAGTGTCTCTAAAGTTAGAGAGTGGGAAGACACTCTACTAGTTTGTCCAAGTCCACTAAAAGACATCCTTCCCCTATATTTTTGGCAAAAACAACAAGCCCCTCTTTCTTAGACCCTTATCCCTACTAAAATTGCTACTTTGCCTAAGTGGAAAAAGTGGGGGTAAACTCATGGAACAACTAAAATTTTGAATTTGTTTTAAAGTGACTTGTTTGGAGGGTTCCCAAAGTCATCTAGGCCTATTAAAAGTTAAATTTTACAAACCTAACCGATATTATTTTCATTAGATAACTTATTTTTCACCAATATAACCCCGTATGAGCACTTTTTGATCCTTAAATGTCAATAGGAAGTTGGAATTTAATTTTTTTCTTAATCGAGACTTGTCATAGAATTTTCCCATGTGAGGTTAACTTGGGTACTATAGTAGGGTTATGTTTAGGTTAGGTTACTTCTTGCCAAACTCTAAATGACATGTCAGCTCCACATGGACAACACAAGTGTCAAGTGACACATTAAAGCACATCAAAATTCACAATGACATGTCTCTAATGTATTCATGTATTTAAACTACACATGCAATACTCACATTTACAAAATAAATACATTACAATGAGGCTTTGAATCTTCCAAAGATTCACCTTGGCTATGTTATGTTCACATGGGCTTGAGCCTTCATTCCTCATTAAACCTCATGGTCAAGTTCTTGCACACTAAACTCAAGCATCAATAGTCCAAGAAAATCATGTAAACAATAAGTAAATATGCAAGATAAATCATTATCTCCTTCGACATTAGGCTTACATATTTCATCATTTAAAATTAACTTTCTTCCTTTTCTAATAATTTTCATGTAGAATATTTGAAACATTAAAATATCAATCCTTACATATCAATATTGATCATTTCTTAACATGATCCTAATAACATTCTAAACAACCTTATAATTTTTTTTCTACCATATTGATGAAATGTTAAATCCATGACTATTAAATCTCCACTCATGTAAATTAGGTTCTATTGCATAACAAATTCTATCCTTTATCACCAATTTCTATTTAAACATTATAATTTGATATTTTAAGTATTTCTAAAAATTTAGTTTCTATTAAAGCAATTGAAATAACTTAGAACATGAAATGAAATCATTAATTATACTAATTAAGTCCTAATGTGCATATCATCAAAATGCAAATATTAAAATGACATAAACTTATAATTTGAAAAGTGTATCAAAATGTTGAATTAGAAGTATCATAATGAAAATGTGTCCTCTATACCATGATGGTCCAAGTGAGGCCTCACATCCTTCCCCCAAGCATGAATCTCCTCCCTTGAGTTCATCAACGAGGTGCAAGTATTAGGATCTTATGTATGCTGCATTAACCAAGGTTAACCCAACTTTAATCTTCTAATTATTGGTGCTAATAAATCACTCTTTACCTTACCAATGTCTAATCAATAACTTTCTTAGGCCCTTACTTAAGGTCCTTAACATAGTGTGCATCTATGGTTTTAACTAGATTAATATACATTCTAAGCCTATACTATAAGAAATTGGACCATATTTCATATTTACAACATACGAAAGGGTGGTTTCTTAGAAATCTTGTCTAGTAGCTTTGAAATGCATTGAAAGAAGGTTTAATGATGCATTAATTCTCTAGATGGTTTGTCAAAGATACTCCTTGGTATGGTCATTTCAATACAATATACTTGCCAACATAATTCACAAGAAAATGCCTCATAAGTAACTTGAAGATAAAATGAACAATTTTACATGAAAGCAACACAGATGTGACCAAATTGGTAATCCCAATCAAAAAAAGACATGTCCTTGAGGCACAATAGGACTAAAATCAAGAAATCTAGCAAAATGATAAATGTCAAATTGTTGGAAAAAAAATATAAATGAAAAATTTGAAACAAATGACCAACAAGAATTCACATTGAATAACAATTTCACAACAAGGATGTGGCTGTACCAAGGTTCCCTGATGGAGAAGGGAAGATATTTTCATTTTATACAACCAATGACTTAGAAAGAAATCTCATATCCCCTATGTCTCTAAGTGATTCATCCTTACATTGGGGTTTAATCAAGTGCACTAATTCATCTTACATAAGGTTGCAATAGCACATTTGTTGAAACATAATGGGTTAAGCTCCTAGTATTGAAATTAGACTCTATTAATAGTGGATCTCAGAAGGGAGTGTATGCTTATGGGACCTTGCCATAGAAATATCATTTATCAATTACTTAATTAGCATCCTATCCTTGCGAGTAAGCATTGTATCTATAAGGTATCATGTAAGCTCTTTCTGAAATGTAGATTCATAATTTGAACTGTATCCAAATGGATGTACCTAAATAAGTAATTATCCATATTTGGGTATGTACAGGATCATGGTCAACCAAACTATGCTCTTAAGTGGTAAAAAATTAGAAAATTAGGGTTATGTCAACTTGACATGCAATTTTCTACTTGTTATTAACTTTATATCAAAAATTTGAGAGAAAAGAATCTCTAAAAAATTGAATCTAGTTTCTAATCTACTAGGACTTATCTTTAAAAAAAACATTATTGATTCATCAAAATTTTGAATTTTAAAGCAATATTACAAAAAATTCAAAACACAAATAAGAAGTAGACGTATTTTTGATCACCTTAATCAAAATCAAATGATAATATTTTTTAATAATATTGTAGATATTAGTAGTAGACTCATGCATGGATGTGACAATATTTTTGGGTATTTTTTTCTAAATAAATAATAATTAATTAATTTTTGTCTTTAGTATTTTTGGAATAAAAAAATTCTCATGTTTGACCATCTTAACTAATTCAAACTCTACAAAATTCAAATTTTCAATTTTTTTCCTTATAGTAGAAGAAACATAGAATGTGATGTATCTTTTGGATTTAAAAAATATTGTACCATTTGAAAGTTATAGTTGTTTTTCAAGTAGTTTGTCAGTTAGCACTTTATATGTGACTCCATTAGAAAACAAGTAATAATTACTTAGTAAACTCATAATTTGGCAGACCTTACATTTATGGAAATATAAGAATATTCTTAAGAAACTCTTTTCATTTCATCAAAGTTTAGTGAAGAAAAAAGTCATCAGTTACATGTTTGATCTAAAAATCACATAAAAATAGGCCAAAAGAACATTTTTAGGATGTTTTTAAGGTTGACCATATAGGTTTGGTATCAAAAGATAAATTAGACCTTATATAGATATTAATTGTTGTCATTTAGTATTAGGGTGGGTGGGAAAAAAGTTGGAATAGATTTTGAAATGGTTTGAGATATTAAATCAGAACTACAAATTTTTTAGATTGCCAGTTTTTGGCACACCATGATCCTACAGATACCCATTTACCTTTGTACATTATACAGTTTCATTTGCATGATGTAAGATATCCATATGATTCAACATGTTCATTGAGACCACGACTCCTAGATGACTAATATCTATTTAAAGTTAAGAGTTCTACATGATGGTGTGATAGGTAACAATCATGCTCAAGAACCCTTTTACAAAATGATTTGAACTAATAAAACCAACTACCAATTACATCCTATATCTAATATAGGAATATCAAAGCTTCACACTTACAAATTTAACTATACAACACAATGGTGTCTTGGGTGGATTATTATTCAATTTCATAGCCCCTGTAAGAGGATGATAATTCCTCTACTACATATATCAAGTAATCCATGACCACCTTAGGATAAATTTTTTTGAGGTCAATTTTCACTTCTATCTACAATGTAAACAAATCTTTGTATTACACTTGCATTCTTATCCAGGATATTGTTCTATATAATATGCTTCATCACATTTTGATATTTGTTATATGCCCATTAACTATTATCATTTTCTACACTAACTTAGATACTATACTTTTGTGACACTCTGACCCTTCTACATTATTATTATTAATGTATAATATTTTATCATTGTTTCACTAGAACTTCATTGTGGGGTAGCCATTTACACCCAAATGATTCTCTTTTGTTTGTTATTCTTATTGATTAGATAAGAGCATTGTGCCAATCCAAAGGGGTTACTAGGTTTGAGAGGAATTCATGGGTTTTACTTAAGTATAAACTATCATTATAAGTTTTGAATTCACTAGATCCTTTCAAAACTTAGTATGTTGCTAAACTTATTTCATGTGTGGCATGATTGTGGTTCACAGAGATCTTATAGCTAGTGGGGTATTATACAAGCCTCCTATTTCTCATGTTATTTAAGGATTTTAGTTTGACACCCTCAACACTAACTCTTAGCTTGTTCCACTTTTTATGTATTTTAACCCTTTGAAATTTTCAAAATATTAGAATTTACGGCTAAGTAATATTATTCATTAAGGTCTACAACTTACCTTTTCTTTCATGAAGAAATTATCTATAATACTTGATTATCATAAGAGAGCATCACCTCTTTTGTAACAAGATATATATAATTTTACTAAAATATTATATCTTTGTGTCATTATTACAAACTCATTTTCTATCATTAATCATTTAAGATCACTTAGCCCTAAGGGGTTTACCTAAGGGTGTTATGTTTTCAATTGACTCCCTTATAGAAGCTACTAGCTTGAAAGATGAGTTCATTGAATTTTTGCTCTTCTAAAGATAAAATTTTAATTGTACATTTGTTCATGGACCCATTAACATGTAGTGTTTCCTAACTTGGCTCTGGTACCAAAATGTCATGCCCAAAATTTACAGGGATATATATATATATATATATGTATGTATGTATGTATGTATGTATGTATGTATGTATGTATGTATGTATGTATGTATGTATGTATTTCATGTCTAGTAATATATGGTTGCAACATGAAAAACAAAAGTATTTTCAACCAAATTGGATGATAGTTTAATTCAAACATCATGAGTCAAAAAGAATAAATTCAAAGATATAACACTCATAAGTTTGTGAGGTAAATCATGTCCTATCAAGACCTCCATTCTGGCATCTATTTGAATCTATCAGTTATAGCATATGGGCTGGGTCATGATCCTTCTTGAAATAGGTTCATCATAACATTGTTTTGAGTGAGCAACATAATTGAGCTTACAAATACCTATTGTCTTGATCCTTGCATCTAAGTTGGGGTCATAATATTTGTTATCCTCATTACCAATATACACACATTTATTAATCATGACATGCTTTTGACTAGATAGGTTGTACTCATTTTCAAAAGAGCTATGGTATGAGGATAATTTCCTTGCTAAGATACCTGAGCTTGAGCACATGCAAAAAGTTGATGATGAGGTGGATCAAACATAGTATACTACTTTGGCCTAAGGTGTCAACTTGCTTCTTATTTCAAGAAAACATATATAAACAATATATAATATAGATTATAGTGAAAATTACTATAGGTTATGGAGGTGAAATATATCTTAATTGATTTAACACACATACCTAAATACTTTAGATTCAGTACTTGTTACTTGTGCATTTTTAACAATATAAAAATATGTATACCTATCTATTGTAGTATAAAAAATCTAACCATATCTATTGGATGTTATAATTATATATATATATTCTTAGGTATCATTGGAATTTAGACAAGATATGCACAAAGGTTACTTTTAAGTCTACATGGTGAAGATAGGGTCACTTGCATATATTACTAATCATTGGTATTATGCATTATTTAATAGTTTCCAACACCTACTATACATATATTATGGAATGATCAAATTGTTTTATATTTCTAACTGTTTATCATGTGCATTTATATATAACTCAATCACGTCTTACTTCAATTAATTTAATATACCTAGTTTGTGATATCTTTATGCATGTCTTCCATTATGAGATATCCTTGAACAACTATCCCTATTATAAGGACTAAACCATTAATAGTAAAAATAATTTAATTAATGTGTACCACATTACTATAAAATACCACCCATATGACTTGTGCAAATTGCCACATAATACTTATCCTATCCTCTTATCCATTAGGAATAGAATTCCTTCATATATTTATATTTCTCTTATTGACAAATTATTATATTCAATAATATTTATTACTAAATATAATTGTTATGCATGTTACCCTTTATTTCATAACCAACTAAAAAGAAATGAACTACCAACTAAACATTATCATTATTTTTCTAACATTGTCACCCATCATTACTAATTATTCTACCAATTATTCTGCCACTAAAAAATCAATTTCTAACTAAAAACTTCCTTACTCTAAACACTCTTACATCAATCCATATTTCCCAGCCTAGGCATCCATGCAATATTTGCTCCCTTAACTCCTAAATACTGACCAATGAACATAACTAACTAACACACTTCCCAATCAAACCATCCCTTCCTAAGACCACATGTTGTCCAACCTAGTTTAAGCTTACTTAGCTGATCCCAAGGTACATGTGGGCAAGTGGTCGACTTGATCTATCAAGGAGTAACATGCTTAGTGGGGTGGTATCATGACATCCACCATTAAAATTACTTTATTTGAAAATAGGGCCATCCAATGGTTGCTCGGTTTGCATGTATGGTTAAGAGTGAAGGCTTGCCATCTATACTCGTGTGCCTTGGGTGAGGCATCTCATGAGTGAATGTGATTTCACCAAGAACAATAAAATTGCAAGTAGTTTGGGGAGTTGACCAACTCAAGGGCCTCTCTCTACCTAGACTACATGACCCCATCCTCTCAACACCTATGCACTTAGGCGAGGTCACCACCTATGGTAGTTCATGAGCCTAAATGGGGTGTGCAAGTTGTACATACCTAGCTAGCATGTAGGTCATTTGATGATGCACTTGAAAGTGCATGGGCAAGTAGAGGCAGCTATCTCAATCATTGCAAATGCAAAGAGGAGGGAGACACATGAGGAGAGGAGGGTTGGGGAAGGTAGAACCTACATCCCTCTTCACTTGCTAGACATCTACTTCAACATGGTGTGCAAAACAATGTTTTATTTATTTATAGTTTGCTAGACATATTTTATCTTGTCTCATGTATGACACTTCTCTTTATTAGAATGGAGGAGTTATATGTCTTGAGTTCATGTTCACATGACCCTTGCAGGTCCTCTCATCATTACTTTATAATATTATTTTCATGTGTCACTTAACAGTTGTCCTATATTATAAAATATGATTTTTTTAAAAGTTTTAATACTGGTGTTAGATTTGTTCCCTCCTATATAGTGAATCCCTAAGAATATACCATTGGATTTTTTAATAGACTATAATAGGGGTCAAGTGAATTTTTACTTTTGCGGACAAAATCTAGAGAGTGAAAATGCACTTACATAGCCATTTTTTTAGGCTAACATATTTGATGTTCCCTTTTTCTTTACTCATCTACATTAAATCTAATTTATTTTCCTCTCTAGTATAATATTAGGATCTCAAATTAAATGTTAATGCTAACACTCTATTTAATTGTTATGAAGTGTATTATTTAGCTAGCTATGAGAGTGATTTTGAGATGGTGCAAATTGGTTTAGGATGTAGATTTTGGGATTCTTATCCACATGAGTTTAGAGATATATATAAGATGTGGTAATTATGATTCAACTAAGGGACTCATTCGACACAAGTTCATTGTAACTATTGTCTAATTTACCTTTTTATCCAATATGCATTACGAATATCTTCCACAAAATTAAACATACTTCAACACACTTCCTCATGAATTTACATTGAGATAACATAAATTTCACAAATACATGATTTTCAATGACAAGGGATACAATTGAATAACTTTATTCGAACAATTTCATGATGCACCACCACTACACCTACCAATGATAGTTCAATACCTCACTTCATAGAGATGCAATTGTATTACTCAATGATATAAATAAAGGTTTTCAACTTTCAAATATGTTAAACAACTAACTTATCCCTTCCTTATTTCTATGCATTCATTTATTGTAACAACATGAATAAGATGGAGAAAGATTCTCCCAAAATGTCAATTTTTTTAATCCTTCAAGCAATGTCTTCAAGATGATCATTCAAGCTTTCCCATTGCTCCCTTGAGCACCAAATCTGTAACACATAACAACAAACAACAAGGACCATGAGTGCTATCCACCCAATAATAGGCCTCCAAGGAGACCAACCCCCATGCTAGGGGAACAAGGCTCAAACTGGTTTGCACATACAATCATGCAAAAATATATATGTTAAATCTCAAAACTTGAACAATTCGTTCCGATGGATATTTCACAATGGTTCACCAATGGAACCATAAGCATAGGTGAAGGTGTGCTTTTCAAATATCAATTTTCCATATCAAAAAATAAATACAATAAACAAATTTCATGCCCTTTTGGGGCCTTCACCGAATAAAAATTACATGCCCTTTCAAGGCTTTCAAAATATCCTTCAAACATACTACCATCAGTTGTAACTCTCTTGGAGTCCATACTTCACAAACTTCCTTTATACATCATACCTCCCTTATCACCCCCAACAAGATATAAATTATTATGACATATAATGGAGCCCATACTCCAAGGTTCTCAATACATTTTCAGGCCCAACTAACCCCTTCACCCTAGACTTTTCCTCCCTTTCCAAAGGGTGAGTGAAACCCTCACACCCATAGCAACATTCATGCACAAAATCATGGAAGAACAAAAGCAAGAAAAAAAAGGGATCCAAACTTCATGCTTATCAAAACATAACATGATACAAGATGATACCACACATTTCCCTTACAATGGTATTATCACTACCTACATTCTCATGAATTCAACACTACGATTCAACATCAAAATAGAAGAAATTTAACTTTGTGGCAAGAACCACCAACCTTGAATTCCCTTGAGAAAAAAAAAAGAAAATGAAAGGTTGTAGAAGAGCTCCCTCCAAGCTTCCAACCCTATGTGTCTCTAAAGTTAGAGATTGGTTAAACACTCTACTAGTATGTCCAAGTCCACTAAAAGACTTCAACGCCCCCCTCCCCACCATATTTTTTGCAAAAAAAAAAAGCCCCTCTTTCTTACACCCTTGTCCCTACAAAAATTGATAGTTTGACTAAGTGGAAAAAGTGGGGGTAAACTCATGGAACAACTCAAATTTCGAATTGGTTTGAAAGTGACTTGTTTGGAGGGTTCCCAAGGTCATCTAGGCCTACCAAAGGTTAAATTTAGACTCCCAACCCATATTATTATCATAAGGGCACTTATTTTTCACCAATGTAACCCCGTAGGACAATATTTGATCCTTAAATGTCAATAGGAAGTTGGAATTCGAATTTCCCTTGATGGAGACTTCTCATAAGATTTTCCCATTTGAGGTTAACTTAGGTACTACATTAGGGTTAGGTTTAGGTTAGGTTACTTCTAGCCAAACCCTAAATGACATGTCATCTCCACATGGACAACACAAGGTACAAGAGACACATTAAAGCACATCACAATTCACAATGACATGTCTCTAATGTATTCATGAATTTAAATTTACTACACATATAATACTCACATTTACAAAATAAATACATTACAATGAGGCTTTAAATCTTCCAAAGATTCACCTTGACTATATTATGTTCACATGGGTTTGAGCCCTGGTTCCCCATTAAACCCCTTGGTCAAGTTCCTACACACTAAACTCAAGCATTAGTATTTCAAGAAAATAATTTAAGTAATAAGTAAATATAAAAAATTAATCATTATCCCATTCAACATTAGGCTTGTATATTCATCATTTCAAATTAGCTTTCACCTTTTCTAATCATTTTCATGTAGAATATTCGAAACATTAAAATATCAATATGTACATATCAATATTGCTCTTTGCTTAACATGATCCAAATAACATTCTAAACAACCTTACAATTTGTTTTCTATCATATTGATGAAATGTTAAATCCATGACTATTAAGTCACCAGGCATGTAAATTAGGTTGTATTGTATCACAAAATCTATCCTTTATCACTAATTTTTATTTAAAAAATTATATTTTGACATTTCAAGAATTTCTACAAATTTAGTTTCTATTAAAGCAATTGAAATAACTTAGAACATGAAATGAAATCATTAATTATATCAACTAGGTCCTAATGTGGCGATCGTCAAAATGCAGATATTAAAATGAGATAATCTTATAATTTCAAAAGTGTATCAAAATGCTGAAATAGAAGTTTTATAATGCAAATGTGTCCTCTATACCATGATGGTCTGCGTGAGGCCTCACATTCTTCTATCTACAAGATTAGTATTTCTATACATTCTACTATTCCTTCTCTCATTATCATATTTAGGTTTCCTACAATCAATTACTTTATGGCGCATACCATGACAATTATGACAATAAAAATCCATAACGTGATTAAACGACTTATTTGTATAATTTCTTTTCATATGACCTATTTCATTACATGAAAATACTTACCTTTCAATTCATGGCTTCCTTAGGTGATTTAGCTTGCTTTGGTTCATCCAATATCTCAGCTTCCTTGTCTTGTCCAACTTTGTTAGGTTTACCAAAAAATTGACTAGATTCAATCTTATCATCAAATTTATCTTTTCCTTTTAGATCTGATCTATTTTTTGAGTTTCTTTCCAGACATGTGAAATAAATAAGCAAGACTAGTCTTATCATAGGTAGGTCTCTATATTGACATTGAATCATCAAGCTTTTCTTTTCTAGAATAAATCCTTTCAAGTTGTACCTTGCTTTGAGTCAGTTCACCTTTCATAATAGTGTTGTACTTTTGAAGTTCTTCATGATCTACTTTTAATGCTTCAAGCTTAGATGTCATATTTACTAGATTGGCTCTAAGATCTATATTTTTAGTCTTCAAATCACATTCAAGTTTTCTAGGATTACTCTTCAAGCTCAACTTTAGATTGGTAATCTTCAATTCATGCTTCAATATTTTGTACTCTATCTTTAGTTTTCAGTAATCATCATCACTAGTTTCAAATTTAGTAGATTCAAGCTTAGATTTGAGATGTCCAATCTTGTCTTTCAATCGTCCAATATATAATTTGGAGTCTTTGTATATATTTTTTACCTCATCTCTTTCTTCAGTAAGGAGATCAATTTTTTCAAGTGCCTCTTTCATGTTCTTCATCAACTATTCCATATCCATAGGGATCTTACACAAGATGTAGAGCCTCTTTTAAATAACTAGCCTCTAATAAAAAAGTTAGAAATAGAGAATACTAAGAGCGGGTGTGAATTAGTATTCTACAAACTTTTTTTGTGAACTGGATATTATTAATTACTTTGTACCATTCATAATAAAGTAAACAAGTAATGTTGAAAATAAATAATAACCATGCATTAAGAGAACTCATAACACCATATTTTGTTAACCAGGGAAACCCTGACCAAGGGAAAACGCTCATGGGGATGATACCTACTAGATAATATACTGATATATATATATATATATATATATATATATATATATATATATATATGTTCCTTATTAGAGGATGGACCTTGTTAGGAGTCAATGAACAATTTTAGTATAGAGAGTCCCTATTAGGAGACTTTTTATCCTTGTTAGGACATTCCAACCATATTAGGAGTTGTAGTACAATAGATGCAAGAAGATTTCACTACCCAAACAAGTAATTAGTCTTCCAGTTCCTCTAATACAAAAGTAAGGATGCTTCAACTTCTTTGTTGATCTCTAACCTTAGCTAGATCTTGGATCAGAAAAATAGGTTATTCAAAAAAATTCTTCACAAGATACAAAAGTTTGCATTCATAATTCCCATTACAAAATGTATTCACAACTTCTCCAAGTAAACTCACAAGATGTCTTTGCATAAATACCATGACTTTTCACAAATTGTTATGGGTCAAATAAGACCAAAATACACTTTTCCAACTTAGATTAATCATCAAGGATGTTGACTCTAATTGGTTAAGTAATTATTTTATTAAAAAAATAATTCATTTACCTCCAATTTTGATGTTCGATAAATCTTGAATATCTTTTATCTCTACACTCTGTATAGATGTTTGAGGTTGTACACATCATCATAAATATGTATACCATCAAAATTTAACCTCTCTTCTAGAAATAACATCATATAAATAAATTATATGTTAAATATTGCTCTCTATTCTTGACTAATAATCATAGAATTGCTTTCACTAAAAATTGAATAACAAGTGCTAGAGTTAGTAGTTCTACACATGACATTAGACACATGTCCAACATAGTTCCTACTTCCTCCATGTAATCTTGTTAGTCATAATATGGCGTTAGTAACAAGTTACATACAAAACAATACATTTCTATAAACCAATTTCATACTTAGACAATTTTCTAGGTACCAAAAGCTAAGTATGTTTATTTCTAAGATTATCTACAAGCATGTACATCATGTGTTCCCATAAATGAAAAAATTACATATCTCCATTAGGCAATTTTCAACAAAATTTTCGTAGGAATTCTTTGCTAAAAGACATTTCTCCAATTGCCTATGCAAAATTACAACTTTGGGTACCAAATATTATAAGAGAATAAAGAATCTTCTTATTACTTTCTCCTTGTCAAATTCCATGATTTTGATAGTATTATGGATCTTCTCAATCTCATTCTTTGAATCTTCAATTCTGATCTTAGTGTTTTGCAATCTTGTAGTGAGTGAGTGAAACTCACTCATATGGATTTTGATCTCTACATCAAAATCATATAAGTAAGTATAGGACATAGCACACTATCTGTATAACTTCTTACCTTCAACATTACACTGTCTCAACTCCTTGATGTTTCTATCAAGTGCCTTCAAATAATTGTGTACATTAGTGTGCAATTTTTTGAATAATATTGTATCATGATTACTTTGTTCTTGTACTAGTGCTACTTCAACTAAGGTTGTGAATTCCCCATCAAAGGTCTTTGCCAACTCTTTTTCCTTAGCTTGCAAGTCTAGAGTAGCTACAATTGTAGAAACTATCTTTTGCATGCACTCCAAGACTTTAGTAAGAGTCTTCTCCAAAGACTTTATAGATTTGTTTTTATCAAACAAGTTTCTCAATGTGCCCAATAGCTCTTTTTGTTTTTCATCATTAGATGGAATATGTACTACTTCTGATGTCCACCTACTAATACTATTGGAGATATAGTACTATTTCTCATCTACATTCCCCTACACTCTTCTTTTCCTTAGCCTCTTTCTTCTTCTTCTCTTCTTCCTCTAACTTTTCCTCTTCTTCATTCTTCTTCTTATCCTGTTCTTCTTTCCTCTTCTTTTCTTCATCTTCCTTCCTTTTCTTTTCTTTAAGTTTCTTTCACTTATTTTCTTCTTCTTCCTTCTTTTTCTCGTTCTCTTCATCATCTAAGCTAGTATAGGCAGTTATATTGCCAACAATATTTTTCACATACACTACAAATGTATTCTCCTTTGTGTCTATAGTTATGTGCATACTATCCACTTGCATTGATTCAATACCAATAATAATGTGAGGTGGAGGTAGTGCTTGTTGTGTCCCTTCTTCCTTTTCATCTTCACAAGAAAGTGTATTTTCTTTTACATACATTGGATTGTCAACCTTCACTTGCACACTCTCCTTAGGTACTAAGGATATATATTTCATTATGGCCTCCTCTATTTCTTGCCTTACCTCCTCATAATTACCTCCCATTAGAAGAATTTCTCTTCTTTTGTTCCTCAAGAAGGACTCAATACCCTTCAAAATGGTCTTAGATTCCTCTTCCAATCCAACATTACATACCTTGTTTATGGATGAGATCCTCATTTTCAGATCTTCTTCTGCTACCCTTCTCTTCCTATTGTATAGGTCTTATGGAATCTTATTTTGAATACTATCAAATATTTTATTCCTTAGAATCATATTTCTAATTAACACATTCTCTAATTGCCTACTATCCATACTACTATACATACTATAAAATTTATTCAAATGAACAAAATGGTCATAATTTATAATCTACACATTCAAATTTTCTACTTTTGGTTTCCATGCTCTCTTGCCTATGGTTTTCTTTGCTTCTTGTGCATCTTGCTAAAAAGGTTTATCTTCTTAACCATCATTTTATAAGCTTTTAGAACTACTCAATTTGCATAGTTTTCCTCCTTTTTCGAAGTCTTTTGCTGATTTACTTCACTCATTTATCTGCTTCAGGTGTAGGTTCATTGTTAGCCTTCACTAGCCTTCCTAACTTTCTCTACACAATAGGTACTTCCACCCCTGACTACCTCCTAAGTTTCTCATAGCTTGCTATTGTAGGTTGCACTTGCCAAACTATTGCATATGGTGTAATAGGAGCTTGTGCACATGGTTTCACTACCATTACTCCTTCTAAAGGCCCTACCACTACAATAGGTGTTGTTGACAACACTTTTTTCTACCCACTGGCCTTCATCTCCACAACAATTCCCTTTATCTCATTGAATTCATGTCTAGTCATGCTAGATACCTTGAGTACAAAATATATCTCCTTTCCTACTTTCTTTTTACTCTCCTTGTTGTAGAGATTAGACTCTACAATTCTTGACCTTTCATCATATGTCCCCCATCCACGACATTATCTATCTTACTCATATTTGAGTCTAATCTATGCATACCCTTCAATAACTTTTGTACTCATTTCATAGCCCATAGGCTCAATGAACCTCACTCTAGGTATCACTGCTTCCATGCATGTGTTATCAATTGCCACCATGAAACACAAATCATCCTTATACTTCTCTACCATAGAGAGAGGTATCCTATACCTCAATTTTATCTCAAACTAAAAATTCTTCATCATTCTATCAATATCAATGTCTCTAACATTTCGAGGTTTAGATCTGTAGCTTTGAGTTACAATAGTCATTACACACTCACTACTATCTTGGTCAATTACTCTAGGAAACTTCATAGTAACGAAAAACAATAAATGAGTCAATAGGGATTGAAATCTAAATACTACACTCTTAGTTTTCTTTATTCTCACAATATTGTCCAAAAGGTGCACTCTAACAATGTCACACAAATTAAAACTTTTCTCCTTTTATCATTCATCACATATGTTGTATGAATGAATCTAGTTGGTACAAAGTTTACCCTTGATCCATGGTTCAACTTAACTACTTTATCTTGAATAGGATTAACCCTCTTATTTCTTCCATCGAACTTGGTTTTCAGGTTTGCCTCTACTAATTTCCTAACACTTTTCTCATTAACAAGATTACAACCTTCATTTTTGAATCCTATGACCTTGTGGATTAGATCATTACTAATGACAATTTGTCCATCACCTAACCAAAACATATCATCATGAACTTTTCTTAGTATAATTTAGGTCCATTCATGATTGCCAAATTCTATGTAGTTCACATGTATTTCACCAAATTCAAAACTTCAAGGTGCACATACTCATACTTTAGGAATAAGTCATTATTAAACATCAATCCTAAGTCCTTGCCAATCTCTTCATTATCTATGCTCTTGATTTTTCAATGTATATAATTTCTTATATCCTCTACATGTAACACATTTTTTGGATCTTGCAAAAATGTGCCTACAAGATCATTAAGGGAAAAAGTGGGTGTTTCTTGAACTCATACCTTGGTCTATTACTAACATCACGTACTCTTTGACTAGCCATTCCTCAACAACTAGAAATGCTTCAATAAATTGGTTTCAATACACTATAAAATACCTCATATTCATCATTTTAAGGCTTCCACAACTTTTTTCATAAGAAACTTTCTTAGCACATCAAATATTGTCAAATCACGCTTTGATTTTCTCAAGACACTTCACATGAACAAATGGTACATCAAATATTGTTTGTGATCCTTAAATAATTGCATATCCCACTGTGCAATAAAAGTACATCTACCACAAACTCAAAAATACTATCTCTATTTACTAGTGACCTTGGTCTTGTAATTCCTACTTACTATGATCACATCACATCCTTCTATCATTTTTGTTGTTCTTGTTGTGATTAGGGTTCCTATTAAAGTTCCCTCTATCCATTCTATATAATCTTGATATATGTTCAAATTTATTGCATAACTGACATACAAGTGAATTCCTCTAATTTTTCCCATTCTAACTCTTAGGTGGTTTTTAATTCCTTGCAATATGTCTAGGATTGTTACATTTGTAACACACAAGCTACTTCCTCTCACCATTAGGTTTCTCTCCATAATTAGATCTACTATGTGATCTACTTCTTCCATTACATGTATGGTTAGTATTCCTAAGCATTCTACTATTCTTATTATCATCAACAAACTTAGGTTTTTTACATTCCATTGCCTTATGTCCATAACCATGACAATTATAATAATAGAAATTAGTAATGGTTTTAAAAGACTTACCTATACAATCCCTCTTCATATGTCCAACTTCATTCCATGTGAAAAATATACTTTTGAATTCATATATTACCTCTTTGGATGAATCATCTTGCATATTTTCTATCTTCTTTGCTGACTTTTCTCCAAGAAGATATCCAAGGCATGTCTTGTCATAAGATAGTCTTTGATGAAATATTTGTTCATCAACTTTCTCAGAACTTGTGTAAAGTTTCTCCAACTATTATTTTCCTTGTGTTAATTATCCTTTCACAATGATGCTTTTTTTCAACTCTGTATGCTCTATCTTAATAAAATCTGATTCATATGTAACTTGACTTGACTGGGATCTAAGATCTATATTCTCTAATTATATATAAGGTTCACTCTTTTTACTACTAGTCTTGAGACTCAACTTCAGTTCAACAATTTTCAACTCATGTTTAAAGATCTCATTCTCTTTCTTAAGACTTTCTATATCATCATTAACACTAGTCTGCACAAATGATTCCTTTTTAGATTTTAGATCATCAATATCATTGTTTAGTTTTCCAATGTAATCTTTTGCAGCTTTGTATCTATCTTTCAAGTTGTCTCTTTCTTCAGTAAAAAGGTCAATTTGTTCAAGGCCTTCTTCAAGATTCAACTTCAACTATTCCATATTCACTAGGACCTTACTTAAGCTATTAAGCATCTTCAAAGTAACGATACTTTGATACCAATTGTTATAAATAGATAATACTAAGAGGTTTGGGGGGGCAGGGGAGGGAAGGGGGGGGGGGTGTGGGGGGGGGGGGAGAGGGGGTGGGGGGAGGGGGGGGGGGAAGGGGAGCGCAAATTTTTATTCTACAAAATTTTTCCCATAATTGAATATTGTTAATTAATTTATAACTTGCATATGAAAGTAAACCAAAAATATTGAACAATAAATATAACCATAAACATAGAGAACTCATAACACCATTATTTTTAAACCAGGGAAGCCATGGCCAAGGGAAAAGCCTAGTGGGGATGATACCCACTAGATGGCTCACTAAACAGTAGGATCTGGTTAATGATATTGACCCTATTAGGAGTCTATGAAGTACATATAGTGTCTTGAGTCTTTGTTAGAGGACTAGGCCTTGTTAGAAGCCTTGACCCTGTTAGGACTTTCTACAACCTTATTAAGAGTTGGTAGGTCAATTAAAATGTATGAAAAGAGAACCTACTACCCTAACATGCAATTATATCATCCAGTTCCTTCATAGAATAAATATACATACAATACTTGCTTGCTATTGTAACTTGCACTTGCTCTAATCTTTAGATCATATTTCACATCATAAGCCTTGAAAATGGTTCTGAAAATAGTTCTTATGTCACATCTAATCATGTAACTTCCATAGTATCTACACATCACTTCTATCCATTGCGCAACACACGTACACACTATTTGTGCAACATTAAATCTTTACTTATATCTTGCACATTTACAAATTGTTTCTTAGTTGGTTTCCATGTATTCACATGCTTAACATAATATAAAATAATATCCACATATTCATCTTATCATGACTAACTAATTATAATTTTGGAATCAAAACAATTCCTAAAGTTGTACAACATTATTTTCTGCAATGGTCTATTTTGCACTGTTAATTAACAACATGGTTAAACTTACTATAACTTGCATCATACTAACCATAGAGACAAATGAACTAGTATACACCATCTTGGAAATGTTACTACCTTTCCTCAACTATGCATTAAGCTAGTTGTCTACACGCACTATTAAGATCTGTACACTGTGCTCCTACAAATTATCTAATGCTTAGACATTTTTTTATCCTTGAATGCGTAAATGAAATGCTAAGTATATGTATCCATAAATGAAAACCATCTATATTGCCAACACAACTTCATAATATGATAATGTGAGAACCATTGATTAACTAAAGATCTAACATCTAAGAAAGAACATTAATACTTGTGGCATCTAATACATAGAGCAAATGAAAATACATCACCTGGCACCTTTCACTGACAACAACCTTTGGCAACTCAAAGCTTAGTCTGGTCCCAAAAAATCCATGTGTTAACATGTCACAACCTCACTTTGGTTAAAAACTAAGTACTTTGGTTTCGCAAAATTATGGTGATCCTCAATCTCTATTTGAGTCTACGGCTATAAAGATGCACTTTCTTCAAGCTATTTTGTAACATACCATGGGCCCACAAGGACATTTGTCAATCTATCACTTTGTCACATTTTTTACCTACCTTGCATTTTGAAATTGCAAAAATATGAAGCCCTTGATGTGTATTCAAATCAATGGTTGGGAATAGTTTTCTCATTCCATGTGATGGGGACTCACCAAGACAAATGTCACCCTATCATATTCTTTCATTCCTTAAAATGGTGAATACTTTCAACTTGTGAAAATATGACAACTCTTGATCATAACTTGAATCAATGATAAGGGTGAGAGATTATAATGACTTTGGAACCAATCTTGTTGTGATAGCTGGCATAATACAACAAACATTTTGAAATAACACTTTATGACCTCACGTAAACATGGGTCATTGGGTCACATGTTTGCACTTATTAAACAACAAGCATCTTGGATTTTCAAGGATACAACATCCATTGATCTAAAAGGAGATTAATAAATTTCATGAAACAATTAACTCCTAGACTTCCTCAAGTCTCAATAGACAGGTGTCATGTTGTAGTTTCCCCTCTTTAGTTAAACAATTTGCATCTTCAAACTACGAGAATGTGACCATCAATGACCTAGGAAGAGATCAATGGCTAGAAATGTAACTCAACCAAAGGGTTTCAAACAAGGAAAAATGCATGTGGGCTAACCACAACATGACCTTTGGTTAAGAATGAGTTACAAGCTAGGGAAAAGTGGTAATTTTGTGAAAGAAATCAAAAGATTGAAGAAAAACCTTTTCAATAAGAAAATTTTGAAATGTATTAGGGAGTTTTCAAATCTCCCACATTAATTCAAAAGCGTGATTAATTTTACAATTTCAAAAGGAACTTAGGGTACAAATAACATTAGGGGTACAATAATTAGGGATATTTAGGGCACAATTAATCAAGATAAAAAAACCTAATTACACATACAATACGTAGATTTTTCACAATAATTTTGAAGGGCTTACTTGGTGAAAAACTAGGCCAACAACAAAAAATCCATGGAGGAGATAAAAATGTGTTGAGGGCTAAAGCTAAAAGCTTGAGATACAAATTTGATGACATGAGAATGAAAAAAGATGAAAACTTTACTTAGTATTCTAGTTAAATCAAGGAAGTTGTGAATTTTATTAGATGTGTTGGAGGCATCATATGTGATGAGACTATGATAAGTAAGGCATCGAGTAATTTTCTACCTATATGTGCAATTAGAATATGCAAAACTCCACAATTCATGCATACTCTTAGTAATGATATGATCATGGATAGTCTAATTAGTAGACTCATTGCATTTCAGCTGTAAAATTTTGATAATTATTCTAGTACCAGTATTGATTTTTCTTTCAAGTCTCAACTAATCCTTTATGGATCTATGAGAACAAGTCAAAGAAGATTTTTGGATAATAATAGTGAATCAAATGATGATCTTGAAAATCTTGAAGAATTATTGGCAAGAAGGTTACTAAGAGGAAAAGGAAAATATAAAGGTAAACTCCCTATTATCTATTTTACATCTATTAAAGTTGGTCATATTGCTACAAGATATCCTGACAGTGATGACAAGGAGGAAAGGGAGTACTTCAAGTACTGAGGTAGGAGAGACCATAGAGACAACCATGGTAATAATAGCGATATTGATGAAAATGATGAAGAATTTGTATATATATAGTAACGAAAGATGATTTTGATGAAGATGAGAAAACTACATTAATTTCACATGCGAGTAAGAATTGTAAATGGATAATTGATAGTGGTCACTCACATCATATGACTGGTGATACAAATAAGTTTGAAAAGATAGAACATTATAATGCATGTAATGTTAAGTTTGGAAGTGATGCACCATGTTATATGAAATATGAGTGATCAATTATACTAAATGATAAGATTAGATGTGACAAATAATATTAGGTTGATGGTTTAAAATATAACTTTTTGATTATGTCATAGTTGATTAGTTTAGGATACCGAGTTGAATTTCAAAATAGAAAGAAAACTATATTTGATACTACTGGTGAACTAATTGGAAGTGTTGATGAAACAAGAGGTAACTTGTTCTATCTAGACTTATCTAAAGATACTTGTCTATTTGTAGAATTTGAAGATATTTGGTTATGGCATAAGAGACTATGTCATTTGAATTTTCATAATTTGGTAATCATTGGTAAACTAAATTGAGATATAGGATTACCAAGATTGAGAAAACCTAATAAAATGACATGCATACAATTTCAAATGGGTAATATTAAAAATCCTAGTTTCAAGAGGAAGACCTATTCTTCTAATGATATTTTGGAGTTGGTTCAGTGATTTATGTGGTCCTACTAGAGTACAAAGATAAATTATGGTGACAAATAATTGATTCTATTTGATGATGACTTCTCTAGAATGATGACTGTGATGTTTCCAAATGAAAAATCTAATGCATTTTAAATGTTTAAGTGGCATTTGGATAGAGTTGGGAACAAAATAGAAAAGATTATGAGGTGCTTGAGATCAGATAGAGAAGGTGAATTCATATCAGATAATTTTAACATCTTATGCAATGAAAAGGAGTCAAAAAACAAATAAGTACACTAAGGACTCCACCACAAAATGGAATAGTTGAACAAAGGAATAGATCAATCATGGACTTTGTAAGGACATTTATGATGGCAAATTTTTTTCACAAAAGTATTGTAGTACAAGTGAAGAAAGGTAAAAGAAAAACACCTTTGGAACTTTGGCATGGCTATGCACCTAATGTTAATTATTTCAAAGTCTTTGGAAGTAAATGTCACATATTGAAGGATACAAGGTATGGAAAACTTCATGAAAAGAGTGTTCAAGGTGTAATTCTAGGATATTCCACTGAAAAAAAGACTTACAAGTGTTTGAATTCTGACACTAGCAAAATTATGGAAATAAAAAATGTTAGAGTTGATAAATTTGCAGAAAAGAATGAAGAAGAATGCAAGAAAGAACTTGAAAACTACTATAAAAAAATTCTATGTGTATGAAGATGAACCTAGTACCTTACCTAGACTGTAGAAAGGGGCTGCCAAGCATCAATAGCCAAGCATTTCCAAGGTTCAATAGAAGAGCTTTGTCAAGAAACAATAGACTATCAAGCATTGAACTATACACACCAAGTTACAAATAGTAGAAGTTGAACATCAGAGAGCGGAAACTAAACACCAAATTTACCAAGCCAAGTTGTAGCAAGACATAGCTAAAATTGAAGAGAAAGAAGGACCAAGAGAAATACATGAATAAGAAAGAAGACCTCAACATGTCCTAGCAAAGTATGTAAGAAGAAATTATACACCAAACCAAATAATTTAAAGAAAATATTTAGGAGTTATGACAATAAGTTGAAAAATGATACATGTTCATTGTGTGAGGTTAACCTAAATCAATTAAAGATGCCTTGAAGAATGAAGAGTGGATAAAGGAAATAAATAATGAAATTGATCAGATAGAAAGAAAAAAACATGGACATTAGTACCCACACCAAAGGATAAAAAAGTGATTGGAGCCAAGTGGGTTTCAGAAACAAGCTTAATGAGAAAGATGAAGTTGCAAGGAACAAAGAAAGATTAATTTGTAAAGGATATTCACAACAAGAAATATTTGAGTATGAAGAGACATTTTCCCTAGTTTCAAAGTTGGAAGGAGTGAGAAACTTTCTTGCATATGATTCTTTAAAATGATTCAAGGAATACTAAATAGATGTCAAATCTGCATTGTTTAATAGAATCTTAGAAGAAGAAGTCTACATTGAACAACCTAAAGGATATTTTGATTTGAGCAAGGTTATTTTATATTTGGTAAAAATTGGTTTTGTAAGAACTAATAACAATAACAACTTGTACCAAAAAAGTGAATCTAAAAGTAAGATACTAACAGTGAACTATTTTTTGATGATATTTATATTTGGATGACAAGATTTGATGTGTAATTCATTTTAATGAGATGAAAGAGGAATTTGTGATGTCAATGTTTTGAGCGATTAAGTTCTTTGATGGTATAAAAGTTTGTCATATGAAGAAGGGTATTTATATTAAACAATCAAAGTATGTTAAAGATATACTGAAGACTTTTGGAATTGAAGATTCAACACAAGTTTGAACACCTATGGTTATTATACATAAGCTATCAAAGAATGATGATTCAATACCTGAGGTGAATTAAACATTAAATAGGTCAATGATTAGAAAACTACAATATGTTGTACATAGAAGATGTTATTTTTCATTAGTCATTGTTATTATTGATAGGTTTCTACTAATCCTAAAGAAAAGTAAACAATGTAAGTGAAAAGAATATTGAAATATCCAAAAGGAATACACAATTATGAATAATGGTAAAAAGAGAGTGACAAGTTTGAGCTGAAGATTTATACACATTTTGATTTGGTAGGCAAAATTGATTATAGAAAGAGTACAAGTGGAGGTTCTTTGTTTCTAGGAAAGAGATTGATTTTATAGATGAGCAAGAAGGAAATTTGTATTTCTCAATAAATAGAGGAGACTAAATAAGTTGTTGCACTAGTAAATTGTTCAAATAATGTGTGGATAAAACAATTGTTGAAATGTATGAAGAAAGAGATGACCAAACCTATGTGAATATATCGTGATAACATAAACTTATTATAAACACATCTAAGAATGAATGTGATGCACAAAAAGATAAAATGCATTTCTATCAAGTATCATTACCATTTAATTAAAATTTTATATATGTATGAATGAAGTAGAGTATATATTGAAATGAATGAGGGAGACATATGAAGTTGGGTGCATATCAAAGAGAAAAAAAAACTAGAAAAGTTGTCATCTAGTGATCATAGAGTGAACTTGAATTAAATGTGAAATCTAAAGGAGGTTTTTCAAATACAACTAGTAATATAGTTGGTGTTAGTTTTGAAGAGTTTAAAAATTATATTATACAGGGAGAAGTGTAAGTGAGTGCAAGATGAGAATCAAAATGAAAATAAGTATATTAATGAATATTTGTATCAAATTATAGAGGGATTTGTTAAGGAGTTGTTAGTAATATATTATGAGACTATCTTTTGCATATTCATGATAACTAGAGGTGTTTCAATCAATGTGAAAGAAGGAGATTGTTGGAAACTACAATTGGAACAATTTTTATGTTCTAATTGATGTCAAACCTATTGGAAGTCTATTGGGAAAGTTAGATAGGTTGGGGGGCTTTAACCTTTGAAAAAAATATCAAATATCATATCTTTACCTTAAAACTCTTATCTCAACAATATCACATAAACATTTACTAAAATGATGTATCAAATCTAACAACTAATCACATCCATAAATAGGAAAGTAAAAGATCAACACATAAAAAAATTATTTTGGTTACCTAGAAACCGTCCAAGGTAAAGGTAAAACTAGGGTGTGGATGACAACCATAAATCTTCACTACTATAGTAATAAAGTTCTCCTATTAGAGCAAAATGTTTGATTACTTTTAAAATTCTAACCTATGAGGGGTATGCCATGTTAAGAGTTTATAATACTTATTTAGTTGACCTTGATTAAAGGATTTAATCTTACAACTAAGTAAGAACTCTATTAGAAGATTTAAAAAGTTATGTTAGGACAACTTTATTGAGAAATTTACCCTGAAACACTTGTTAGAATGTATCATTACTTGATCCTTAAGTTTGCACTTAATATGCTGATTACTGATCTCCTCTTTGCAATACCTAATTTATTTCCAATTTGATAGGTCACTATTCTACATTTCATTTCTATACTTATTCACTCTATCTTATTCATCCTCAAACTTTACTTTGAGCATCCAAATACACATAGATGCACATTCAGAATATAGAATTTCTCAACAAAAAAAATCTATCAAATTTATCTAAAATTTGAACAATTCTAATATACATAACTCGGAGTAGTAGGATGGCTTGTTCATAGTGATGACTAACCAACTCTACCAAATAAATAACTAAGTGTTTGACACTAATAGACAACATACCTTAGAGATAAAAAATCTACCCCTTTGACATTAGTGGAAAAAATACTTTTTCATGATTCAACATTACATCCAAAACTAAAAAATAGTACTCCCCCTTTGACTATGACTTGGTCTTCATAAAGACTTCAATATATACATGACTCCTGACATACTCTAACTTCAAAAAGAGAATTCATTGAAAAAATTGAAAAGAATCATACCTTTGATCATATCCATTTTAATTCCCTTTTTATAATTCCCTAAATGTTTCCCCCTTGATGAAATTTCCCCATTTTTTTTGTTACTTATGGTTGTTGGGATGATGGGATCAAAGCATCCTTGTCCAAATATTATTTTTCAATCTATATCCATTGCTATTACATTATCTCAACTTGATTTGATAGATTCAAAAATTATCATTTTTATTTCTAGTTGAGCATCTAGGTCAACCAAACTTTCTATAATAGAGATGAGGTATCAAAATTGATTAAATGGAAATAATTTTCCCTTGCATCTCGCCATATATGATTTTTGATTCATTCAATCTCCTTTATGAAAAAATCAATCTATTATAATGAATGGAACTTGAACTTCTATCCATGTTCAAAGAATGTCCTCTATGCTTCAAATATAATTTCAACTTCTCAATTTGATTCTAAACATTTCAAGTGAATGTAGGTGAATCACATAATTTTTAAGACAAATTTTTGGTATTTAAGACAAATTTTGGGTATTCTTTACTACTCCTTGTACATTATTTATATGGTTTGAAAGTTTAACTTTCCTGATAGAGATTTTAGTTGACACTTTATCCAAAACTTTCATCTAAAACCTTTTCTCAAAGAATTTTAGTAACTTCTTATTTGCATCCTTTATCATTTATCTCATGAAGTAATTACTCATGCTAATGCTCCGTTCTAAATTATTCCTATCTGGGTTTTCTGGCCATTAGATCTTTCAAAGAAATTATTTTCTCATAAATTAAGTGATCATTGTCAAATTTTAGGATCACTATAACTTCATCAAGTGTCATTGGCTTCCTAGGTTTCCTTTCCTTATTCTTCAAATTTTTCTTCTTTTGGTTGTTTCTTTTTCGAAGTGCTAGTTGTAGAGAGTGTGAGTAGACATTCACACTCATTCTCTTTAGCTCTTGGGCATCACTATAATCAATTCTTATTGAAGTTGACTCATTATGAACTATAATCACATCCTATGTAGGCACAACACTTTTCTAAGCTTCAATTTGTGTAGCAGGTTCCTCACTCAGTCACATCTCTTCATTTGTTTTCTTCTTCTCCTAGTCCTATTCTTTGGTCCTTGTAGCACTGGATAGCTTTGTCTCTTTTGTTCCCTTGGCAAGAGGTCCTAATACTTGTTCTCTCCCTTCACCTATAGTATATTTATCTACTTGAGCATTAATCCATCAGTCTTACCCTTTGTGGTCTAATCTTCTTTAGTAGGATCTTCATCTTGTTTTTTCTTCTATTGATGACATACTATTTTTCTTGACATCTACAACAAGAGTCTTCTATTCTAATTGATAATTGTAATCAATAGTAGTTGTAGGTATTTTAGTTATTCATATGGTTACTTTTTGATCTATTTCTTTTTCTCCATTTCTTAGATATTCCATGATTTATACAATAATTAGATTGATGGTGTCTATCAAAGTGTCTTTCATGGATATAAGAGCTTGCTCCTCTTCAACCTATTTGGTAGACACTATAGTTACATTGGAAAAAGTATTGTCATAGGTTACATCCTTAATGGTGACTATCTTTGTCTATTGTTTATTTTCTTCAACCATATTCTCTATAGTTTTCACTAATTATCTACATCATTGTACAAATCTTCTATTTTTTCCATTTTAGGTATGTCATCATTTTTTTTCTACCTCTTCAACTGGTGTTGGCATTATCCCAAAGTATTTCTTCCATACAACTTTTCTCTCCTAAAAAAATTCTTTAATTATATTCCTCAAAATTGTATAAGCCCCTTTCTTAGGCACAAATTTCTTTGCAAAATCTCTTAGGACTATAGATATATGAATCTTACATAAATCAAGCATAGTTTTGGCTAAATTTGTTTCCTTTATTTTTATTTCTATACTTAATGCTCATTTTGACTTTGGATCAGTTTTATTATATAATTGTTAGCATCTAAAGAGATATAAAAAATAATAACTACATGCAAATATAACTAATATAAGAAAATAATAAATCACGTAGAAGAGATCAAAAGAAACAAATATTTAACATAGTTCACCCAATACCTAGTCTATATCCACCATCAATGAGTCCAATATATTTATTATCCAATGATTACAAACTAATTACAATTTTTAATCCTTTGTACAACCTAATACTACCACAAGAAGTAACTTTTACATCATGCCTTCTAAAAAACCCTAACCCTAAGCTATTTTATAAAAGTATTTTTTCCACTTAATAGATAAAATTAGTTACAACATGTTGGCCCAAAAATATTGATAAAATAGCCCCAAAAATAGTTTCTTCGGGGCTACACCCACAAACCCTTGCTCAAGGTCCTACCAAACCTCAAAACATAGTAAACAACTATGGAGTATGCACAATACTTCCATAATTAGTCACCACAAAATAAAAATCTCCCACTTGGGGACTAATTAGGCTCCACATGAGACAACAATCTCCCACTTGAAGATTGATCTTGTAATATTGTCACTACTCCATGAGGCTCCCACTAGATCAAACCACCCTAGACACAATTGTACCTTTATTTTATTCTATCAAGAAGGCCAAGTAAAGTTGAAGAGAAGTTTATCTTCTCCCTTATCACTACCATTGTAAAAATCTATGTTTATATTGTCAAGATTTAATCATCCATCATCCTAAACTGACGAAATGAAATGGTACCATGACTGAATTTGTTTTGTCTTTTACTGAAGAGAAGAATTCTTGGCAAGATGAATGAAATTTTGAATATCAATTAACAAATAATTATCCCTCTGTAGGTGGCCAAATTCTTTCAACAATAATTGAAGCCATATCATCTACTTAGTTGCCTCTAGAGCAACAACATACTATGCCTCTGTGGTGCATAAAGAATTCACCTTGTATAAATGAGAAGCCCAACATAGTATTGTCCCACCAATAGTCAATATGTATCATGTAGTACTCCATCAGGTATCAATATCCCCTACCAAATCTTTGTCAACATAACCTTGTAAATTAGTAGTAGAGCCCCCAAAATGTAAACATTTTTTAATGTTCTTCTCAAATATCTTAGAATCTATTTTATCACATTAAAATGCTTAATTCTAGGATGACTCATATACTTGCTAACAACTCCCACTATATGTGCAATATTTAGCCTCATAAATTTAATGTAATGGATCAAATTTCCTATAGTTGAAGCATAAGATACCAGAGACATCTTATCATCCTCTTCTTATGTATTTAAAGGCATCCCCTTTCTCAACTTCAAATGAATAGGTAAAAGTGTGTTGTTATCTTTGGCATTCTCCATAGAGAAATATTGAAATACCTTCTCAATATTATCAGACTAAGATAATGTCAAATTTTTTTTCCTCCTATCTCTACAAACTTTCATGCCAAGGATTTATTTTTCTACCCCCAAATCTTTCATATAGAATGATTGTGCTAACTATTATTTCAAACCCTTAATGTGATCCATGTTAGACCTAGCTACAAGCATGTCATCAACATAAAATAATGTAGCTATCACCATCTGCCTCCCAAAATAAACATAATGGTTAGAGTGACATAGAGTGTAACCATGCTCATGTATAAAACTATCAAATTTTAGATACCATTGTCAAGGTTCTTGTTGCAAGCTATATAAACTTTTCTTCAATCTACACACTAAATGATCCTTACCTTTGACATCAAATCCTTGTGGTAGTGCCTTATACACACACACACACACACACACACACACACACACACACATACACGCATATGTATGTATATATATATATTCATATGTATGTATGTATATACATATGTATGTATGTACATATATGTATGTATGTACATATATGTATTTATGTACATATATGTATGTATGTATGTATGTATGTATGTATGTATGTATATATATATCTTCACTAGCCACAATACTTAAAACATTGTGAATAGAAGTTATTTTAACAACAAGAGAGAATATCTCATCAAAATTAATTCCTTTTACAACTAACCTAGCTTTAAGTATTTTCTTATATCCATCCTCTTCTTTCAACCTATAAATCCATTTATTCCATAAATCCCTTTACATGCAAACAACTTGCTTAAATCCCAAGTCTAATTTCTTAGTAAGGATTTTGTTTCTTCTATCATCATAGACTCCCACTAAATCTTAGTATCCATCTACAAAGCTTCATATAAAAAATTAGGTTCACCAACATTAGTTATTAAAATAAAGTACAACGAAGGAGAAAACGTTGCCTTGTTGACCATATAATATTCAGTCGGGTGTACGGCATTTGTTGTTGTGGTTGTTGTAGAGCATGAGGAACTACGAGAACATCATCCTTTTTAGAATCATCCAACATTACATAACCATTTTCTTTCTTCTCATGTTTTTGCAACATGTCTTTTTGCAATGATTTCTCATTGAATATGACATTTTTGCTTCTTACAATTTTATGAATTCCAAAATCCCAAAGCCTATATAACCAAATTCATCAATTTAATATCCAACAAATAAACACTACTTTGAGTTAGCCTCCATCTTAGTTATATTTTCATAATCTCTATGTGAAAATGCTTCACAAGAAAATGTTTTGAAAAAATAATAACTCATGTTCTTACTAGTCCATGGTTCCTTTGGAATACCATAGTCCAAAGGAGTAAAAGGACCTCTATTGATCATATATATAGTAGTATTGATAGCCTTTTCCCACATATTCAAGGCAAGACCTACATGGAACCTCATGCTCTATGTATGCTCTATTATTGTCCTATTCATATGTTCAACAACTCTATTTTCTTGTGGAGGCCTTGGAACAATTTTCTAGCTATGAAAACCATTAGTGCAGTAATAATCTTCAAACTTATTCTTACAATACTAACCACTATTATCAGATCTAATATGTTTTGGCTTGTTACTAGTATCATTGTCAAAGAAGCATATCCATTTCTTACAAGTTATAAATACATCATATTTCAATCTAAGAAAATAAACCCATACTTTTCTAGTTCCATATGTTGGATTTAATCATTTAATTGTATGTTGTCTTTAATATTACACAAATGTCAATTATATACTAAGAAATCATTATATTTATAGAAAATTTAGGAGTGAAAGGATGTTACAGTGAATGATGAGTATCTCAACATTTACAAAGTTTAGAGCAAGTCTTAACTAAGCTCACTCAACTAACAAATGGAGTTGGTAGCAATATAGTGTCTACTGAGTTCACTCAGTAGCCAAAGAAAATTTGGCATGGAACCAATATTAATAGAGCTCGCTCAGTTACCAAATGAGGTCTAAAGAAAAATCATTTCTAAGTTAAAGTTGACCAAGTTTGGTTGGCTAATAAATGATTTTCTTGTATTACCTTTGTTGGTTAGTTCTAGCGAATTCATGGGATGAATTTCATTTACATGAAATTGTATTCAAGTTGACATTACAATGTAAAACATGTAAGTATAAGGTCAAGTTGAGGATTGAATTCTAAGAGAAGGAGAAGTAGAAGCATGGAATTACAAAGATAAATCAACGAAACAAATTGACCAAGTTGCAAAGAACATTCTATTCAAGAAGGATCAAGTATTCAAGGAAAGACAAAGATCTAAAATCAAAAAATATAGTTTACATCAGAAATTAGGCCATATCATTGTTACTCTCTAATAATTGTAGTAGTGAATCAAACCTCCTAATAGAGTTAGCTTAACATATATTTTCAAAATCCTTTAACAAGGAAACATTTCTAGATTTAAGTGTCTAAACACCTTTAATAGGCCACTCCTTATAGGGTGAAGTAAATCCTTTAATAATGTCACACCTAATAGTGTGTCATGTGACCTTTAATAGGTTTGGCTCTAATAAGGATCACTTCAGAAGAGTGAACAATAGTAACTAGTTACATTTGGTGTTTTTTTCCCAAATTGGGTTTCCACATTGAATCTCAATGTCTTTTGTGTTCATGTTATTTGATTTATGATTATGAAACTAAGTTAATTAAGGTTGATCACATTTAGTATTGTAAGATCTGCATATTTGGTGTTAAGTATTAGTAGTGCATATATATAGTATTAACCAAGTGTTTACCAAGTGGCATTGATTATTAGTGTAAATTGAGTGTTTCAGTGCTAACTGAGTTACAACAGTATATTCAGTAGGGTTTTTTATTTTATTTTGTACTAATATCTTAAGGGTCAAGGATTTTTTTTTAGTAGCTAATCCCCCCTACCCTATGATGCAGGAACATCCTAGACATTCATGCAATCCTACATATTTGGAAGGATTTTGGTTGAGTGTTGAGGAGCATCAAGCATGGATTTTAGTGGAGTTATATTTTCATGGCTGGGAATGTGTTAGACACATTAGGAAACCTTTCTTCATGATTTCATAGAGATTGGATAGATTGAGTTTAAGTTTGAACTATTTAAACCTTGTTATTGGAACTACATTTTTTCTTGTTTCTAGATGCCTATTGCAGAGCATGTAACTAATTATCATTAATGAATGAGAAGTCACATACTTCAAGGTTTGAAGAGGGCCTAGATTAATTCATTTTTTCAAGTGTGAAAGTTCTAACTCTTTATAGGTTTGGAGATATGGTAATTCTCCTATAGTATCAATTTTTGGCAGACTGCACGATAGGTTTTGGTACTTGACTTTCAGAGTTGATACAAAAATTTTCATAAGGAATCAACCTTTGTGAACTTAAGAGGTTGTAGAGGACTTATATTTATAACTATGATTCAAAGAATGAGTTCTAATCCAATCAAATCTAGGATATATCATGATTTTACTCAGATACCAATTTCTAGACATTTAATTATTGTTGTAGGTCAACTTGTGGCATTTAATTTATGTATTTGTATTTAATTTTGTGTTATGGTCTGACTTCTGGCTTAGATTAATATAAGTAAGGGTCTTGGGGAGTCTTTTATTCATTATTGAATTTGGAGTTGGAAGGATAGATGCAAATTTGAAGAGTTAGAGCTACGGCTTAGGAACTAGATGATCTCTTGGTGGACCTGTAGGTACAAGTGTGGATTCTTCTTGGTGTTCTAATCCATTTGTGTATCTAGACTAGCTAATATTGGATGTAATTTGGATCATTTTGGATCTTGTAGAACTGATTTTTTAATTTTTATTTTTATTTTGCCTTAACTCGAAAGGCCTTATAGCCAAGCATATTGCATGAAATTAGTTATATATCTATGAATCAAGAATTGTTAGTTGGTATCAAATCTGGCATTGTTGCTTCTTGTTTAGGTCTAGGACATATCCAATGGGGATACTCCTACCTTGAATTATGTTAGGTGGTATTAGAGGGAAGGTTGTTCCTAAATTTCTAGATAGATCGCCAAAGCTGAGGTAGTTTGCACTAGGACTTGGGTTGAACAAGGTTGATCTTGCAATTGATTGATCTTCTTGATTGGTGGATTTGTTACTTAGGGTATACTAAATTTTTTAAAGATGTCTCCAAGAATATTGGACCCTAAGGAAATTTTTGATCTTAGTGATACTATAGAAGAACAAATCCTAGAGAAGATGAGAGCAGAGTTCGGATATGAGATTGCATTAATGAAGAGTGACATGATTGTTGAAAGTGTAAGTACTTTAGGTGGTGTACATAGACATGTGGGTATTAAATATGGTTATGAGGAAGTTGTTGAGGAATTTTAATTTTTTGAATCAAGTTGGGAGGCTATAAATAATCATACGGAGAGACCAATGGAAAATAAGGCTAGTCAGTTTGCTCAACCTGGATCGCAGTTGAAGCTGTAGCATAAGATGGAGGTTTCTAATTTTTTGTGTACTTTGAATCCTAAAGACCTAATTTATTAGATTGATGAATTGGAAGACTACATTGAGCTTGAGGATATTAAGGATCCACTTAGAGTAAGGTTGGTACAAACTAAGTTGATGGGACATGCTGCTCTTTGGTGGAAGGAACTGCAAAGAGATAGAGAAGAGGAAGGTGAAATGAAGATCACTAGATGGAAATTGATGCTGACTAAGTTGAAGGATAAGTTAATTCCTACTAATTATGAACTTGAGTTGTTTAAAAGGTTTTATAGTTTGAAGTAAAATTATTTGACTGTGAAAGATTATATAGAGAAGTTCTGCAAGTTGACTTTTCAGCCTGGGCATAGAGAATTGTCAAAAGAGAAGGTAGCTCAGTATATTAATGGTTTTAGATTCAATATTTAGGATGAGGTTGGTATGATAAATATTTCTTCAGTTGAGGATTCTTATTAGTATGCTTTGAGAGTAGAGGAGAAGCTAAAGAGGAAGAACCAAGGTAGTTCCTAAGGGAAGGAGAAGTAGGATAGCTTAGCACAAGCTCAACCAAAAGAAGAAGATGAACCAAAACCTTTTGATCAAAAAAAGAGGGTAGGTGGAGGTAGGTTCAAAGGTAATTTCTTCAAGTGTGGTCAAGAAGGGCATAGATCTTTTGAATGTCTGATTGGTAGGACAACTATTGTTGTCAATGAGGTTGAAGTCCAGGGAAGTTAATCAGAGCAAGGAGACAATTTGTTGGGTTGCTAAGTACTGATTGGTGAGAGGACATTGGATTCTTATTAGAGGACTAGTTTATTCAAAACTTGTTGTAACTTTGGTGGTAAAATCTGCAAAGTGATTACGGATGGTGGTAGTACTAATAACCTTGTTGATAAAGAGATGGTTCAAAAATTTGGTTTGAAGAGAATGAGACATCCTTATCCTTATAGGGTTGGCTAGTTGCAAGGTGAGCATGCTTTGGAAGTGAGGGAGAAATGCCTTGTTGATTTCTAGATTGGGTAGTATAAGGATCAAGTTTTGTGTGATATTCTAGATATGAATAATTATCATGCATTGGCAAACCTTGGCAATATGATTGTAGGGTTGTGTATGATTGTGTTAGGAATCTATTTACTATTAAGAAAGGTGGTAGGAAGTTTTCACTAATTCCTTTGTAGAATGAAGAGCTTGGTAGGATGAACTTGACTATTGGCAACCAAGTTGATTTGGCAGATTCTAAGAAGGTTGGAGATTAACATGGAAAGTAGACTTATGGAACACCTATATTGGATGTGAAGATGAAGAAAAATAAGGGAAATAGTGTGCAAGTTGAAGACTTGGAGGACATGTATGTGAAGAACTAGTTTGATATTTATGTGTTGAATCCTAAAAGATGTTCTTCTATTTACTAGAACATATTTTCAAACTTGAGGTGTATGATGCAAGAGCATCCTAGGCTTTCCTACAATCCTACATGTTTGGAAGGTTTTTGGTTGAGTGTTGAGGAGTGTTGAGCTTGGATTTTGGTGGAGTTCTATTTTCATGGTTAGGAATGTGTTGGAGACACCTTGGGGAACCTTCCTCATTATTTCATAGATATTGGATGGATTGAGTTGAAGTTTGAACTGTTTGAACCTTGCTGCCAAAACTGCATTTTTTTAGTTTTTAGGTTCTTGTTACAAAGTGTGTAACTAATTATTCTTAATGAATGAGATATTTTTCACTTCAGAGTTTAAAGAGGGCCTAGATTAATTCCTTGTATCAAGTGCACAAGTTCTAACTCTTTATAGGTTGGAAGATATGGCAATTCTCCTATAGTATTGATTTCTGGCAAATTGTGCAATAGGTTTCTATAGAGGACCTAGCTTTCTACCTATGTTTCAAAGCATGAGTTCTAATTCAATTAGAGCTAGCAGATATCATGATTTTACTCAAATTTCAATTTCTAAACATTTAATTTTTTGTTATGGGCCAACTTGTGGCTTGGATTAGTATAGGTAGGAGTCTTGGGGAGTCTTTTAGTCATCACAAAATTTGGAGTTGGAAGGATAGATGAGATTTGATCCTAAGAATGATATAACTTTCGATTAACTAGTGAGAAAGTTGACTGAATTTGAGTTAGATAATTTAGATAATTACAATCCTAACTACAATAGCCTTGAGTGTGCATTCCAAGCTAATCTATCACTCAAAAAGAAAGCTACAAAGTATAAAAGTAAGAATTCTCATAGTGAAGATGAAGGTGGTTTAGATGATGATCTTGGAATCATTGAAGCATTTCTTTAAAATGATTTACCAAGGGAAAAGGAAAGTACAAAGGAAAAATTCCTTTGATCTTATTTTCTTGTGAAGAATTTGGTCACATTGCTTCAACATCTCCAAATAGAGAAGGTGAAAAACAAAAACAACATGAAAAGTACGAAGGCAAGTAGGATTTCAAAACCTACAAGGACAAAGGCAATAAATCTTGTTATATTACTAATGATTTTGATAGTAGTGAAGAAGATGAAATGGAATAGATTGTTGTTAAAGATGAATTAGATGATAGGAATAATAAGATGGCCCTTATCTAAAATTTTAGTAAGAAAGATACATGGAATATTGATAGTGGTTATTCTCACCACATGACTAGTGATAAATCTAAATTTGAGCACTTGGAACACTATCATGGTGGAAGTGTCAGATTTGGTAATGATGAACCATATTATGTGAAGGAAAAAGGTTATATTTCACTAACCAATATTTTCATAAGTGATAATTATTATTGAGTTGAAGGAACAAGGCATAATCTTCTTACTCTGGCATATTTGAATAACATTGGATTCAAGGTAGAATTTCAAAATAGAAAATTTGAGTTGTTTGATTGAGATGGAAATCTAGTTGGGACTGGTAATCAAACAAGATGTAATCTATTATACCTAGATCTAACTTTAAATACATGTTCCATAGCTCAAGTAGAAGAAAGTTGGTTATGGCCTAAGAGGTTGTGTCTTGTGAATTTTGATAACCTCATCAACATAAGAAAAAACAAAATGGTTAGAGGTATTCTAATCCTGAATAAACCTAATATATTGTTGGAAATATAAGTGTGAGGCCTCGCCCTAACCCATCATAGCATAGTGATACATTACTATTATTTTGATATTCACGACTCGAGATGTCGAGACATTATCTGATGCTTAGAACATGTTATACTATATTATTTCATGTTGTGTGATGTTACTTTTAGATACTTTTGATGATTGTCATTTAATGTTTTATGTATATATATGTCAATGAAATTAGTAAATGTAGGATTGTTACTTTGATGTAAGAGATTTTAAATGGTTAAGAAGTGAATAGGATGAGAGGAACCCTAATTGATGTATGTTTTAATTTATGTGAATTTCTGATACGTATACATTTATGTACATGTAATTTTATGGGACTACTGATGTGTGCAATGAGTGTGCAGATAATTTTAGCCAAGGAAATCGACGGAGGAACAGAACTGATCCCGATGTGCCATTTGTGGAAACCTTGTTGTTCATAACTAAATTAATTGTGAAATGTATGAATGTATCTTTTCATGTTTAGTAAATGTGAATGTCTCGTAATTATCTTCTGTTAGTGTCGCTTGACACTCGTAAATTGGTTATGTTCTTTAGTATGCTGATTAGTGTTAGTTGTGTAACCTTTGGACCCAAGTTGGGTTAGGTTAGTGTCAATTTTCTAATTGGGTTCTTAATCAAGTTTAGTCTTCCCTAATCTAGATTCGTGCTTAATCTGCTTTGTTAGAGTTGTTAGTTGGTCCTAATTATTTCCTAGCCTTTGTTTTGCTCTAAACCTATTCCTAAGGCTTCAAAACATGAAATAATTATACCCAAGGGGTATGGGTATGGGTTGGGGGTCTTTTCCAAACCCTAAGCCCCTTTTGTTGACTTTGGAGATCACTCAAAAATGCTCATTTTACCTTTGTGCGAAAATTGCAAGTGGTTTCCATGAGTTATGTCACCCCACCTCCACTTAGTGTTTAACCATAGTGTGGGTTGAGTTAGCAGTTTCTAGAATTTCTAGTGGGTGGAAGTAGTTACTGATCCCTTTTGGTGGTTGAGTTTTAGGCTTATTTAGAGGCCTTTCTTGGACTAGTGGAGCTTGTTACCCAATCTCTACATTTAGAGAGGAGTTCTTGAAGATTGAAGGAAGGGGAAGGAAACTCTACTCAACTTGTTCATTGCCATTACCTCTTTGTGAAGGTTGGAATTCTCATGTCCCTTGTTCAAATTTTATTCTTGTTTCATGCTTATACTACCTTGTTGTTGTTTGAATATTTGTATGTTTGTGGGTATGTTGGGATGCTTTGCAAACCATGTTATTTTGGATGATTTCTTTTCATGTTTATGTTTGCAATTTTGAGATTTTTCTTGCATGGGTGTTTTGGTATTACTCACCCTTGGAGAGGGCAGAAGTGACCAATTTTGGGAAGGTCTATTTAGTCAGACTCCAACCAGTGTAGAGTCTCTTCTTAGGATGAGAAGAGGGAGAAAGGGTAGGGTGTTATGGGCCCCTACCTGTCAGTACCAACGTTGTATGATTATGGTATGTTGAAATGGAAGAACGAAAGTTCTTGGTTTATAGCCCCGATTGGGCATCTGTTGGTGTTGCGCTTGACTTCTCCTGGGTGGAAGAATCCACCTTTTCATAGTGTTGATTCATTGTGAATCTTAGTGTGAAAACCATGTATGAATATGCATGTTTGATTGTCTCTTGTTTATGTTTTATTGTCACCTTATCAGAATTCTATTTCCTCCATGGTTCTTGAATGTGTTGCAGAAATCGTTATGAATCCCTTGATGATGGTCATGAAGAAAATTCATTTAAATTTTTGTAATTGGGACTGATATCCTATGTAAATTGGTATTTCAAACTTTGTTGGATTGGCAACGAAGCCGGGTTTTCTTCCTGATTCTTTCCTGGCTGAGCCTTTGAATCAGGTTTTCCAATAAAATTGGTGTTGAGTATATTTTCTTGTCATGTGATTTAATCATAAATTTTAAATTGGATGGATGCACATCAAAACATGATGGAAATGGTGTTGTTTTAGTTAGGAAAATTTCAAGTTTACTTCCATGTTGGAAACAAAAATTATATCATGGATGTAGATTCAATTTGATTGAGCAAACTATTAAGTTTTCCTTATATGATAAATATGAAAATTCATGTTAAGAAAAGAAAAATGATTATAGTTAATAGTTCCATTCAGGATGTTTAGGAGATAAAATTTAATCATGTATTTATAAGACATAACATATTGTAGCAATGTTTAAAGTTATTCAAAAAAATATTTACACCTTAAAAAAATGATATACATGGCTTTGAAATCTATACTTAGAAATGTTTGAAAAAAAAAATGAATGCTCCAAGAGAGTAAAAACTCTCTAGTTTTTGTGTGTGCACAAATTTTATTTTCCTTAAGTGATAGAGAATCTTTTGAGATTCCTTTATATTTTAAATATTATCAAAAAAAAAATTAATATCATTCAAAATTTATATTTTTATAATTTAATCATTATATAAAATATTATATAGCCTAAAATTCTAAATATCCAACTTACCTATAAATTTTTTTACATCAATGCTTCACCTCCTCTTTGGACGTCAGTTTGGAAAAGGTAGTTTTAAAAGTATTTAACTTTTGAAAAAGTCACATTGCCATCATGCAAGATGACATCACCCTCTGTCACCTCCCTTTATTGTTGCTAACCATGAAAGATTAAAGTTGTTTTAAAACCTTTGCTTTTTGGTCACCCTCCATTTCATGTTTTGGTCTACGCATGTATTAAGGCCTTAGCCTACACTTGACTCCACCCTTGGGCAGAGCGTTGTACTTGTTGTAGCGCTTTGTTTTGCTTAGGGGTTTGGGGTTTGGGAGACTGATGTGACCGGTGGGAAGAGGGGAGATGGAGTGGGAGTTTAGAGTTAGAGTAGGGTTTAGATGTTTGTATAGGTTAGTTTGTTATTAATTTTTATGTATGGCTACTTTAATTGTTTAATATTAGTTAGATTTGTTTAGATTAATATTTATTTTAGTTAGTATTTAAAGTATAAGTTTAGTTAGTATTAAGTTTTGGTATTTTGTTAGTTACTTTGTTTAATATTAGATTAGTATAAAATATGTTTTAGTAGGTATTTACTTTTATTATTGTCTTTTCATATTTTTTTAATTAAGAAAATTTTAAATGTAAATTAAATGTGTTAGTCAATATTAGTAGATAGTTAACTAATTAAAGTTCAAGTTAGTTGTTTCGTTTTGTTAATTTAAATTATTTTTGTTTTATAATAGTTTTTAGTTAGTAGCATATATTCAATTTTATAGTTACTTTATTTATGTTTTTGCTAATTGTTATTTATTTTAATTAGTTAAGTTGTAAACGTAAATTAAGTAAGTTTTAGTTATTTATTACTTGTGTTATTGGTGTAATCCATTGTTCAAAATTTTAATATATAATTTTCTTAGTAATGTTAGTTTTTATATTGATGATATATTAGTTAAATATATTTAGTTTTAGTATTGAAGTACGTCTGAATTTTTGAGTACTAATTGGTTTTAGATTTATGGTTATTGTCCATCTAAAATAAGTTTTAATGTCAACGTTATTTGCTTAGTTGTTTCATTAAACTAATTTTGTAGTCATCTACATCATTATTTAATTAACTCTTTCTATAATGTTGTATAAGAAACGTAAGAACATAAGTTTAACAATATCAATCTTATAAAAAAAGTTTCAAAACCTTAACGATGTAACCGTCCTCATGTTAATAATCTTATGACATAATGTAGAGAACTTGTACATAAAATGTTATCTCAATTATTTCATCTTAGAGCTTTATAATTATTAATTTAGTTATAAAAATTTTTTTTTGTGTATTTGCCCTCGTAGTTTTGGGCATGACATTTTGGTATCAAAGCCCATGTTTCAACACTAGGAACCTTAAACCATTGTGCTTCCTAAACTTAACTCAAACTTTTAATTGTGTAGATGCCGCCTATTACTTTTAGTCGGCGAGGTAGAGGTTGTAGGGCTAGGGGTGGTAGAGCGAGATAGGAGGATGGACCACCTCCACCACCACCTCCACCTCCACCACCACTGAACTTGAACCATGACATTATAGATGCACTTTAGACCTTGATCGGTGTAGTTTAGTAGAGAGTAGTACCTATAGTTTAGCCAGTTCAGCAGATTCCAGTAGTGGAAGCAAAAGGACTCGAAGGAGGTGGGCCCAGACTTAGATAGAGGACTAGGAGTCCCCCACCAAGGCAATTAGAGGATCTGGGTGAACACGAAAAAGAGTCCATACACCAGAGAGGACCCCCATTTCAGACCTCCTAGACATGTAAAAGATGATATCAGAGAATTGATTCGACTTGGGCCACCACTATTTATCGATTTTGCTGAGGGTTTAGTACCAGAGGCATGGTTGCAAAGCCTACATCAGTGCTTTGGGTTACGCCCTTATGGGAGTAATCTAAAAGCATGCCTAGCAATTCATCAGTTGAGAGGGGATGCCTCCAACTGGTGGCATCAGGAGGAGATCATAGGTGGAGTGAGGATGGACACCCTCACATGGGAATCTTTCCTAGAGAGATTTCGAGAGAGGTACTTGTCAGAGCATTTTTGGTAGAAATAGATAGAGGAGTTCCATTCTATTTATTAGAGAGGCCTTATAGTGGCACAGTACGAGAGTAGGTTTTTGGAGCTCCTTCCTTATGTGGAATACATGAAGGATGAAAAACTATAGGTGCATCACTTTATTATGGGGCTGAATTTCTCTCTTCAGGGACTAGTTCGGATGGCATTCCCTACCACCTTTAGACAGGCAGTAGAGATAGCACTAGTTGTGAGGATACTCGAGGTAGGAAAGAGTCACAAGATCAGTCTCAGAACTGAAACCCTTCCCACCAAAAACCCCCTTGGAAAGGGAATCAGAACTATACAACAAGGTCCTCTAAGGGCCAGTAGTCTCAGTAGCCAAAACCCTATCAGCAACAACAGTAGAAACCTTCTCAGGGTTATTAGGGCTCCAAGCCCAAGCAGTGGTAGTCATAGGGTCCTAGGCAAGATTAGAAAGTACAGGCCCCACAGTCATAGTCAGTGAAGACTCAACAGTCTTTTAGGGGTGGATATAGCGAATCTAGTAGGTTAGGAGGCCCACAGCAGTATGGGTCATAGGGTACATGATCTTATACTCATGGACCATGTTACACTTGTGGTGGCATGGGTCATATAGCTAGGGAGTGTCTATTGGGATAGGCATCCAGTGGTTAGAGAATGGCTTTTTCAAAGCTGACAGTTGGTGACCCGGGTAGATCCCATAGAGTTTTTGTAGCGGTTGACAACTGCTAGGCTGAGCATCAGGCCACAATTATCAAGGCTACATGTATTATATAGGGCCATATGGTTGCAATTTTATTTGATTCTGGGGCTACTGACTCTTTTATATCTCCATTTGTGGTGGAGCATTACGGGCTAGTGGCAATTAGATAGGATGTTAGTTGGAAGGTAGAGTTAGTCTCAGGAGCTAGAGTGTCAGTTAGTTCCTTGGTGCGGAGTTGTCAAATGTAGATTGGAGACATGTCCACTAGGATTGATCTACACATTACCCCTCTAGGTTATTATGATGTTGTTATTGGCATGGATTGGCTTTATGCCCACAGTGCCAAGATGGATTGTCAATAGAAGAGGGTGGAATGTGTGGATGATGATGGTATCTCTAGGGAGATCTTTAGAGTGAAGAGGTTAGTGTCCCTTCGTATGATTTTTGCTATGCAGCTTAGATAGTGCATGCGAAAGGGTTGTCAGTTGTTTGCTATCACCATTAGTGATAGAGAGGAAGATTCAGAAAGGGAGCCATCCCTTGATGATTTTCCAATCCTTCAAGAGTTTGCAGATGTGTTTCCTTCAGAGCTTCCTGGTATGCCTCCACCTCGAGCAGTGGATTTTCACATAGACCTAGTGCCAGGAGCCAAGCCAGTTTTGAGAGCACCATACAGGATGACTACTCATGAGCTCAGTAAGCTAAAGGCTCAATTGGAGGAACTCTTAGAGAAGGGGCATATTTGACCTAGTGTGTCACCTTGGGGTACATCGGTGATCTTCGTCAAGAAGGATGGATCACTTAGGTTGTGTATTGATTATCGATAATTGAACAAAGTGACCATCAAGAACCAATATCCTCTTCCCAAAATTGATGATCTCTTTGATCAATTATAGGGTGCCCAAGTATTTTCAAAGATTGATCTAAAGTCGGGTTACTATCAGTTGAGGATTGTGGATAGTGATATCCCCAAGATAGCTTTTTGTACTAGGTATGGCCACTAAGAGTTCACTGTGGTACCTTTTGGCCTTACGAATGCTCTAGCTATATTCATGAGCCTCATGAATGGAGTATTTCATACATTTTTGGATAAGTTTGTGGTTGTGTTTCTTGATGACATTCTAATTTATTCTCATGATGAGAGAGAGCATGAAGAGCATCTGAGATAGGTATTATAGAAGCTGAGAGAGAATCAGATGTTTGGCAACTTGTCGAAGTGTGCATTCTTTAGACCCAAGATACATTATTTGGGTCATGTCATATCAGGTGATGGTGTCTCAGTAGACCCATCAAAGATTAGGGCTATCATGGATTAGCCAGCACCCACCAGTGTTACTAAAGTGAGGAGCTTTATGGGACTAGCAGGATATTACCAACGCTTCATTTTAGGATTCTCTAGATTGGTACACCCCATCACTTCTCTTTCAAAAAAGGGGAAGAAGTAGGAGTGGATAGAGAAGTGTGGTAGAGCTTTTCAAGAGCTCAAGAGAGCCCTCGCGAGTGCACCGATTCTTGCAGTACCAGATCCTGTTGTAGATTTTGTGGTGTGCACTAATGCATCTTTAGATGGTTTAGGGGCAGTCCTTATGCAGGAAGGGCAACCTATTTCCTTTGAGTCTAGGAATTTGAAGACTCATGAACTCAATTATCCTACTCATGACCTAGAACTAGTGGTAGTGGTTCATGCCTTGGTGAGATGGTGACATTTCCTTCTGGGTCATAGATTCGAGCTTCATTCTGATCACCAGAGCTTGCAGTACATATTTTCTCAGCTGAACCTTAATGCTAGGAAAAGAAGGTGGATGGAGTTCCTATGTAGTATGATTTTGATGTTCATTACATCAAGGGAAAAGAGAATGTGGTTGCAGATGCCTTAAGTAGAAGGCACCATGAGCTTTCATATGTGACTACTTGCACTGACTTGAGAGAGCGGATCTTGCAACACTTACCAGTTGATGAGCTTTATGCAAAAGTTAGTCAGTTAGTACATTCTCAGAGACCCTTGGAAGGGAAGTTTGTAGAGTATTCCTTGGAGTTCAATGGAATTTTACGTCATAGGGGATGTATGTATGTACCTTCCATTGGGAGTTTACGTGAGCTCATTGTACTTGAGGCTCACAAAGCACCTTATGCAGCACACCCCGGTGTTAAGAAGTTACATGCTAATTTGAGGTAGCTGTATCATTGGCTAGGAATGAGAGTGTAGATTGCTAGCATAGTTGTGAGATGCCTTGAGTGCTAGAGGGTGAAGGCAGAGCACCATCATCGTGGCGGGCTTCTCCAGCCGCATGAGATTGTAGTAATGAAATGGGACACTATATCTATGGATTTTATTGTTGGTATTCCTATGTCATCTCGTTGCCATGATGCCATTTTGGTGATAGTTGACACATTGACCAAGGTTTCCCACTTCTCACCCATGCGTACTACATTCATAGCATGAGACATAGCTCAGGTGTTCTTGCGAGACGTTGTTAGACTACATGGTGTTCCCTATAAGATCATCTCCGATAGAGACTCATTGTTCACTTCTTCATTTTGGAGAGAGTTGCAGTTAGCTTTAGGCACTAGGCTCAATTTTAGTACAGCGTACCATCCTCAGACCAATGGCCAGACCGAGTGAGTGAATCAGGTTTTGGAGGACATGCTACATATGTACGTGATGGATCATCAGGTCAAATGGGAGGAATACCTACATCTTGTCAAGTTTTCCTACAACAATGGGCATCATTCTTCCATAGGTATGTCACCTTATGAGGCTTTGTACGGGAGACCCTACAGGACACCCTTGAGTTGGGATAGGATCGAGGATCAAGTATCTATTGGTCCCTAGTTAGTAAAGGAGATGGAGCAGTAGGTGACCCTGATTAGACAACACCTGAGAGAGGCACAGAATAGGCAAAACAAGTATGCTGATCCAAAGAGGATAGATCAAGAGTATCAGGTTGGTGATAGAGTGTTCTTGAGGGTGCGACCACACAAGAGTCCAATTTGTTTCGAAAAGGGTTCTAAGTTGGCACCCCAGTTTGTTGGACCATTCGAGATCCTTGAGAGGATGGGACCTGTTGCATACCGTTTAGCTTTGCCACCTAGCCTGTCATGCATCCATGATGTGTTTCATATTTTAGTGCTTAGAGGATACATTTATGATGAGTCTCATATTATAGGTTGGGATGCTTTACAGGTGGAGTCAGATGAACAGCTATCACTAGAGCCTATCCGCATTATTTCTCGACGGACCCTAGCACTTCAAGGCCGAGAGCTGGACTAGGTTAGGGGCCAATAGGATTGTTATAATGAAGTCACGGCTTCATGGGAGGATGTAGTGCAGATGTAATCTCAGTACCCGTATCTTTTTCATGAACTCCAGGAGGAGGTTCATGCCTAGTGGGGGAGGATGTGAGGCCTTGCCTCGACCCATCATAGCATAGTCATACATTACTATTATTTTGATATTCACGAATCGAGATGTCGAGACATTATCTGATGCTTAGAACATATTATACTATATTATTTCATGTTGTGTGATGTTACTTTCAGATACTTTTGATGATTGTCATTTAATGTTTTATGTATATGTATGTCGATGAAATTAGTAAATGTAGGATTTTTACTTTGATTTAAGAGATTTTAAATGGTTAAGAAGTGAATAGGATGAGAGGAACCCTGATTGATTTATGTTTTAATTTATGTGAATTTTTGATATGTATACATTTATGTACATGTGATTTTATGGGACTACTGATGTGTGCAATGAGTGTGCAGATAATTTTAGCCGAGGAAACTAATGGAGGAACAAAACTGATCCCTATGTGCCATTTGTGGAAACCTTGTTGTTCGTAACTAAATTAATTGTGAAATGTATCAATGTATCTTTTCGTGTTCAGTAAATGTGAATGTCTCGTAATTATCTTCTGTTAGTGTCGCTTGACACTCGTAAATTGGTTATGTTCTTTAGTATGCTAATTAGGGTTAGTTGTATAACCTTTGGACCCAAGTTGGGTTAGGTTAGCGTCAGTTTTCTAATTGGGTTCTTAATAAAGTTTAGTCATCCCTAATCCAGATTAGTGCTTAATGTACTTTGTTAGAGTTGTTAGTTGGTCCTAATTATTTCCTAGCCTTTGTTTTACTCTAAACTTATTCCTAGGGCTTCAAAACATGAAATAATTATACCCAAGGGGAATGGGTATGGGTTGGGGGTCTTTTCCAAACCCTAAGCCCCTTTTGTTGACTTTGGAGATCACTCAAAAATGCTCATTTTACCTTTGTGAGAAAATTGCAAGTGGTTTCCATGAGTTGTGTCACCCCACCTCCACTTAGTGTTTAACCATAGTGTGGGTTGAGTTAGGAGTTTCTAAAATTTCTAGTGGTGGAAGTGGTTATTGATCCCTTTTGGTGGTTGAGTTTGAGGCTTATTTAGAGGCCTTTCTTGGACTAGTGGAGCTTGTTACCCAATCTCTACATTTAGAGAGGAGTTCTTGAAGATTGAAGGAAGGGGAAGGAAACTCTACTCAACTTGTTCATTGCCATTACCTCTTTGTGAAGGTTGGAATTCTCATGTCCCTTGTTCAGATTTTATTCTTGTTTCATGCTTATACTACCTTGTTGTTGTTTGAATGTTTGTATGTTTGTGGGTATGTTGGGATGCTTTGAAAACCATGCTATTTTGGATGATTTCCTTTCATGTTTATGTTTGCAATTTTGAGATTTTTCTTGCATGGGTGTTTTGGTATTACTCACCCTTGGAGAGTGTCGAAGTGACCAATTTTGGGAAAGGTTTGTTTAGTCAGACTCCAACCAGTGTAGAGTCTCTTCTTAGGATGAGAAGAGGGAGAAAGGGTAGGGTGTTATGGGCCCCTACCTATCAGCACAAACCTTGTATGATTATGGTATGTTGAAATGGAAGAACAGAAGTTCTTGGTTTATAGCCCCGATTGGGCATCTGTTTGTGTTGTGCTTGACTTCTCTTGGTTGGAAGAATCCACCTTTTCCTAGTGTTGATTCATTGTGAATCATATTGTGAAAACCATGTATGAATATGCATGTTTGATTGTCTCTTGGTTATGTTTTGTTGTCACCTGATTAGAATTCTATTTCCTCCATGGTTCTTGAATGTGTTGCAGAAATCGTTATGAATCCCTTGATGTAGGTCATGAAGAAAATTCATTTAAATTGTTGTAATTGGAACTAATATCCTATGTAAATTGATATTTAAAACTTTGTTGGATTGGCAACGAAGCTGGGTTTTCTTCCTGATTCTTTCTCGGCTGAACCTTTGAATTAGGTTTCCCAATAAAATTGGTGTTGAGTATATTTGCTTGTCATGTGATTTAATTGTATATTTTAAATTGGGTGGATGCACATCAAAATAGGATGGAAATGGTGTTTTTTTAATTAGGAAAATTTCAAGTTTACTTTAATGTTGGAAACAAAAATTATATCATGGATGTAGATTCAATTTGATTGAGCAAACTATTAAGTTTTCATTATATGATAAATATGAAAATTGATGTTAAGAAAAGAAAAATGATTATAGTTAATAGTTCCATTTAGGATGTTTAGGAGATAAAATTTAATCATGTATTTATAAGACATAACATATTGTAGCAATGTTTAAAGCTATTCAAAAAAATATTTATAACTTTAAAAAAAAATGATATACGTGGCTTTGAAATCTATACTTAGAAATTTTTGAAAAAAAAAATGAATTCTCCAAGAGAGTAAAAACTCTCTGTTTTTTGTATGTGCACAAATTTTATTTTCCTTTGGTGATAGAGAATCTTTTGAGATTCCTTTATATTTTATATATTATCAAAAAAAAAAAATTAATATCATTCAAAATTTATATTTTTATAATTTAATCATTATATAAAATACTATATAGCCTAAAATTCTAAATATCCAACTTATCTATAAAACTTTTTACATCAATGCTTCACCTCCTCTTTGGACATCAGTTTGGAAAAGGCAGTTTTAAAAGTATTTAACTTTTGCCAAAGCCAAATTTCCATCATGCAAGATGACGTCACCCTCTGTCACCTCCCTTTATTGTTGCTAACCATTAAAGATTAAAGTTTTTTTAAAACCTTTGCTTTTTGGTCACCCTCCATTTCATGTTTTGGTCTACGCATGTATTAAGGCCTTAGCTTGTGCTTGACCCCACCCTTGGGCAGAGCGTTGTACTTGTTGCAATGCTTGGTTTTGCACAGGGGCTTGGGGTTTGGGAGACTGATGTGACCGATGGGAAGAGGGGAGATGGAGTGGGAGTTTAGAGTTAGAGTAGGGTTTAGATGTTAGTATAGGTTAGTTTGTTATTAATTTTTATGTATGGCTACTTTAATTGTTTAATAATAGTTAGTTTTTTTTAGATTAAGATTTATTTTAGTTAGTATTTAAAGTATAAGTTTAGTTAGTATTAAGTTTTGGTATTTTTTCAGTTACTTTGTTTAATATTAGATTAGTATAAAATATTTTTTAGTAAGTATTTACTTTTATTATTGTCTTTTCATATATTTTTTAATCAAGCAAATTTTAAATGTAAATTAAATGTGTTAGTCGATATTAGTAGATAGTTAACTAATTAAAGTTCAAGTTAGTTGTTCGTTTTGTTAATTTAAATTATTTTTGTTTTATAATAGTTTTTAGTTAGTAGCATATATTCAATTTTATAGTTACTTTATTTATGTTTTTGCTAATTGTTATTTATTTTAATTAGTTAAGTTATAAACGTAAATTAAGTAAGTTTTAGTTAGTTATTACTTGTGTTATTGGTGTAATCCATTGTTCAAAATTTTAATATATAATTTTCTTAGTAATGTTAGTTTTTATATTGATGATATATTAGTTAAATATATTTATTTTTAGTATTGAAGTAAGTCTGAATTTTTGAGTACTAATTGGTTTTAGATTTATGGTTATTTTCCATCTAAAATAAGTTTTAATGTCAATGTTATTTGCTTAGTTGTTTCATTAAACTAATTTTGTAGTCGTCTACATCATTATTTAATTAACTCTTACTATAATGTTGTATAAGAAACATAAGAACATAAGTTTAACAATATCAATCTTATAACAAAAGTTTCAAAACCTTAATGATGTAACCGTCCTCATGTTAATAATCTTAAGACGTAATGTAGAGAACCTATACGTAAAATATTATCTCAATTATTTCATCCTAGAGCTTTATAATTATTAATTTAGTTATAAAAAAAAAATTGTGTATTTGCCCTCGTAGTTTTGGGCATGACAATAAGAAAAGTAACTTAGAGGGGAGGGGTGAATTAGTTACCACAAAATTAAATCCTAAATCCCTTAGATGTCAATACAAAACATAAAATCTACTAAAATTGTTGTTACTCGGTTAACACACAGGAACTTGATTAACACTAATAATATGTTATAACTCGACAAGCACTATAATATCAACTAATACTTGAAAATAATAAAGATGCAAATCTTAAGATATTAACTATGATTAACTTTAATTAACTTTTTTGCATCACATAAAATAAATAGAATGAACACAAGTGACACCAAGATTTTACATGGAAACCCAATTTGGGAAAAATCACCGATTACAAATAGTTACTATTTTTCACTTTGCTAAGTGAGCCCTATTAGGAGCCATCCTTATTAAAGGTTACAAAACACATTTTTACATGTGACCCTATTAGAAGATTTAATCATCTTGTTAGGAGTGACCTTGTTAGAGGTCTTTAGACACTTCAATCTAGAAATGCCATCTTGTTAGAGGATTTGGCAAATAGTTGTTAGGATAACTTTGTTAAGAGATTTAATACACTTCGACAATGGTTAAACAGTAATAGTGATATGACGCAATTGTTGATGCAACTATATTGTTGAATTCATATCCCAATTCTGGCTCAGATACTTGATCCTTCATGATTAGATTAACCTTTTTAGCCCAACAAAGATATTCTTCTTATCCTTCCAATTTTCTTCTTCTAAGAATCTTATTATCTTTCGTACATTCTCACACTCTCTCAATCCTCAACTTTACCTTATATCATATACATTATCGATCTAGCTTGAATACAGCTTTAAAAAATAATTCTTTATCTCTTTAATCAGATAGAACCAACAAAAAAATCCATGAAAATCAATCTTCTAAAACAAGAAAAACCATTTTTAGTTGACCCAACTTAGTAGACACAAACACTAAAATTATTTTCCTATGTTAGCCAAGTGAACTCGATTAACATTGCAACTTTGTAAACTTTCTTTCGTAATGGAGTGAGCTTGGTTAACATTGGTTCCATCCAAGTTTTTCTTTGTAAAATGAGTGAACTTGGTTAACACTCAACTTTTGAAAACTTTACTTTGATATCTAGGAGAACTCAATAGACACTATCTTCTAAACTTGGAAAACACTTGAATGCTCAAAAGACACAAAAAACTATCTTCATTGCCTGAGTGAGCTTGGAATGCATTGAATGGTAAATATATGACATTTTGTGTAACATCAAAGACAATATAAACTAATTAATTATTTTCTACAATATCCCTCTTTGGTATTGATGGTAACACAATATGTCATAATACAATGAAATTTTAGAGAAAAATAAAGAAAGGATAATATCCTTAGTTTTATTCTGATTCTCATCTATGAGAACTCTGTCTATCAGTGTGAACTCCCTCTGAGTTTGGAACAATTTATTCCTCCATCAGAAAACTCTTCCAATTTGATATTAGACCAAGTTCTTCCTATTTGACATCTTGAAACAAAATTTATGTGAGAAATTTACATACTCTCCTTCATTTAGAAAATTTATGTGATATGACAACAAACACTCCCTCCTTGACATCTTATGCCATAGACAATATTCAATCAGTTTTAATGTACCTCATGTACTAAGTCATATGCAATTTTCCCTTTCATTAATACATCAACTTGATTGATCTTCAACATGCTCTGGTTGATGCATCACTAAACTTCATTTAGTGAGATTCAAATAAGGGAATAATGCCTAAATTACCTCTTAGATACAAAAGTTCACTATTAGGTAATGGCTTGGTGAATATGTCTACAATTTGTTCTTTAGTATTCGCATATTCCAATCTCATTTTTTTGTCTTGCACCAATTCTCTCAAAAATGATATTTTATTACAATGTTCTTGGTCTTGGTATGCATAATAATATTCTTTGATATATTGATTGCACTAGTGTTATCACAGAAGATAAGAACTAGATCCTTGATTTCTACCTTAATACATGCCAACAATTGTTTAAACTAAACAATATTGGAACAATTGACTAATACTACAACATACTCTGACTCTTTTGTAGACTAAGAAATGTAATTCTTCTTCTTACTTTTCCAAGACACTAGTCTCTTACCAAGAAAGATCACTCCACTACTAGTGCTCTTCCAATGATCAATACTTACTACCCAGTGTGCATCAGTGAAGGATTTCATAACTATATTACATCCTTTCTTGCAACATAGTCCATAATCTTCAATACCCTTCAAATACCTCATAATTCTCTTTATTATCATCATATTATTTTCTTTAGGATTAGTTGAGAAACTTGCCACCATACCAACTACAAGAGAAACATTACGCCTAGTATGTACTACATACTATAGTTTTCCAATCATAGATCTATATTTTGTTTGATCTACCCCCTTGGAATCATCATTTTTGGAAAGCTTATGTCCTATAGATATAGGTGTTCCAACTGGTCTTGAATCCTCCATTCCAAACTACTTCAATATCTCCTTGATATACTTAGACTGAGTAATGTAGATACCATCTTTCCTCTTTCAAAACTACTAGCCAACAAAGAATTTGATTTCTCCAAACATTAACATCTCAAATTTCTTACTTATTTCCTCTAAAAAAATCTTTGCACAAATCATCATCTCTAGTAAACAATGTATCATCCACAGAGATTTCTACCAACACAATCTTCTTATCTAGTCCTTCTTTGATCTAAATGTTGTTGTTATCATTTGTCTTTTGAAAACAAGTATTCATCAATAATTATGAAGTCTTTCATACCAATCTTTGGGAGCTTTCCTATGACCATACAATGCTTTGTGTAGTTTACAAACCATATCCTTTTTGCTAGGATCTACAAAACCTTCAAGTTGTTCTATGTAGACTTCTTTTAAAATTTTGTTGAAGAATGTAGAATTCACATCCACCTAATACAGTTTAAAAACTTTATGTGTTGTATAAAAAATTAAGGTCCTAATGCCTTCTAATCTTACAACAAGAGAAAAAGTTTCACCATAACCAATACCTTCCTCTTGAGAGCAACCTTTGTATACTAACATTTCTTTATTTCTTGAAACTTCTCCATCTCGATTCAACTTATTGTTTAAAACCCACTTAGTGCCAATTACATTCTTATCCTTGAGTCTATGAACAAGAGTCCAAGTCTTATTCCTTTCTATCTATTCTATCTCTTCATTCATTTCTTCAATCCAACTTTTTCTATCTAAAGCATCTTTGACTATTCTAGGTTCAAATTCAGGAAGAAAACATGTAGCTTACAATTTGTTCCTTGTCATTGTACCATCTAATTTTTCTCCAATGATTTTCTTAGGTGTGTGGTGCATTCTGACATATCCTACAAATATAAGTACTTTGGATTTAACACTTATTCCACTTGTATTACCATGATCCTCTACATCATGCTCAAGTCCCACTATCTATGACTCGAGTCCTTTACAATCATACTTAGGTTGTAGTAGCTACAACTCAGTAGCTTCTGATAGTGACTAGGGTCCTTGAGAATGTGACTTAAGTTACATAAGCTGAAACATAGGTGATTATGGAGATTTTGGGGGCTTGTAAGGTGAATTCTATTAACTTCCACTTGGATTAGGAAATGTGTCAAGTTCAAAGTAAATGAACTTTCTGTAATCTTTAGGTTCTTTGTTGTTCTCTTCTTCACTCTTTTCAACGAATTCAACAATCTTCACATGTGCAATTTATATGATCTTATGAGTATTTAGATTCAAAAATTTGTATACTTTTCTTTTTTTTGGAGTATCCTAGGAATATGAATTCATCGCATTTGACATCAAATTTACCTTTCTTAGTCTCCTTCAAAATATAACATTTCCTCCCAAATACTTTCAATTAACTTACATTAGGTTTGTAGACATACCATAGTTCATAAATAGTTTTATTTGAGGCTTTCTTTAGTTTTACTCTATTTAAGGTATGAACCTTTTCATTTATTGCTTCCTTCGAGTATTTCACTACAATATTCTATTCTATCATTAGGATTCTTGTATAATCCATGATTGATCTATTTCTTCTATTTTCGATGCCATTCTGATAAAGTTTACCAGGGGCTGATACTTGTCTTTTGATTCCTCTTTTAGTATGGAAATAATTTAATTCATTATAAATGAACCTCCTCTATCTAATCTCAAACATTATAGCTTCTTTCATGTTTCCTTCTCTACTCTAGTTAGATACCACTTGAACTTTTGAAAAGCTTTAGATGTATCTTTCAGATATGTTACTATCATCATCCTAGAATAATCATCAAAAAATAAAATAAAATACTTATCTCTCTCTATGCCAATAGGTCCACAAAATTCTATATGAACCAACTCCAAGACTTCTTGAGAATGATAGTTCTTTCTCTTGAAACTTGTCTTTCCCATCTTACCATTTTGACAATTCTTGCATAGGCCTATTTCAGGTTTCCTTAGACTATGAATTCCTCACTCTTTTTTTTTTTATTAGCTCAATTATGTTATCAAAGTTTACTTGATGCAAAATTTTATGCCATAACCAGTTGTCTTATACTTGAGCAATGAAACATGAAATTTTACTAAGATCTAGGTAGAATAAGTTACCTTTTGTTTGATAACTAGATGCAACTAGATTTCCTTTACCATCTAGAATCTTGGCATTCCCATTCATTAATTCTACCTTAATTCTAATATTATTCAACTATGCTACATTTGATAGATTATGTTTCAATCCTTCAACCCATTAAGCATTATCACATCTAAGGTCATTGGTTGTAGAAATACAACCTTTTCCTTTTATGCAACATGGTTCATTATTTCCAAATTTTACACTTCCACCATTATTATGTTCCATATATTCAAAAATTTTTTTTTATCACTGGTCATATGATGAGAACAACCACTATCAATAATTCATGTATCATTATTACTAACATGATAAATAAGTGTCATTTATCTTCTTCATCATGAGATTCATATTTTACAACAATATATGCCATTTCATCATCATAACTACTATTTGAATCTTTAGCCATGAAACAAGACTTCTTACCTTTGTCCTTGTAGTCCTTGTAGTTTTTGAAATCCTTCTTTCCTTTATGCTTGATGTTCCTCTTGTCTTCTTTGTCTTTTCTGTTTGGAGACCTTGTAGCAACGTGACTAACTTCTTCACTATAAAAATAGATTAGAGGAATTTCACCTTTCTACTTTACTTTTCCTTTTGCATATCTTCTTGAAAGAAGTGCTTCAATAGATTCAAGATCACTATCAAAATTGTCTTCCTCTTTAGTTTTAGATTTTTTTCTTGTAGTCTTTGTAACCTTTTTCTTGAGTAACAACTTGGCTTTAAATGCAAACTCAAGATTGCTAGAGCTAGGAACATAATTATCATAGTTATCTAACTCAAATATTGTCAATCTTCCCATTGGAGTATCCAAGGTTATCTTATTATTTGGATCACATCTCATCTCTTGAATAGTTGACACTCTAATTTCATAGATAGGAAGAAGGGTTCTAAGTAACTTTCTTACCATTGTGGCATCCTCAATTTTCCCTCTAGAGGATTTGATTGCACTAACACTAGCTTTGATTCTATCAACATATTTTGTAATGTTTTCATCCTCTTGTATCTTCATCTCATCAAACTAACCTCTCAAGCTCTCTACCTTGGTTCTTCTCACATTATCATCACCTCCATAGATATCCTTTAGTTTTGTCCACATCTCATGAGTAGTAGCATGCCATTTTAATTCATCAAATTCAACATAGTTAAGAGTGGATGCAATGTCAATCATCAAAATGTTATGATTCTTCTTTTTAGAAATCTCCTCCAAAGTCAATGTTTCAATAGGAGCTTTATAATAAGCATTCAAATATTTTAGACCTAAATCATCGATAGTTTCCAGATGTAGCTTCATTATTTAATGGCATGCCTCAAAGTTATCTTTTTTCAACTTGGGACTCTCTCTCCTATAAGACATCTTGGTCTTTAGCATAGTTCGTTGAAACCTTCTCTATAATCACCAAAAGCTCTAATACTAGTTATTAGAAATATAATCTAGGAGTAACTAAGAGGGGAGGGTGAACCCGTTACCAAAAAACTAAATCATAGATCCCTTGGATGCCAATACAAAATATAAACTTTGCTAAAATTATTATAACTCAGTTAATAGACAAGCACTTAGTTAACACTAACAATATGTTGTAACTCAGAAAGCACTATAATATGAATTGTTACTTGACAAACATTGAACATGAAAATCTTAAGATATTAACTACGATTAACCTTTATTAACTTATTTGTATACATATAAAAGAAATAACATGAACACAATTGACACCAAGATTTAATGTAGCAGCCCAATTTGGGAAAAACCACCAAATGCGACTAGTTTTTTTTTTTTTTACTCTTCTAAAATGACCCCTATTAGGAGCCAACTCAATTAAAGGTTATGGAACACACTATTATGTTTCAATCTATTAGAAGATGTAATTACCCTATTAGGAGTGACATTGTTAGAGTTATTTAGAAAGTTCAATCTAAAAATGCCACTTGTTAGAGGATTTGGCAAATAGTTACTAAGCTAACTCTGTTAAGAGATTTGATACATTGCTACAATGGTTAGAGAGTAACAATGATATGACCTAATTGATGATGCAATTGTATTTTTGATTTCAAATCTCAATTCTAGCTTGAATATGTGATCCTTGCTGATCAGATTATTCTTTGTATCCCAACAAGGATATTCTACTTATCCTTCCAATTCACTTCCTCTAAGCATCTTCTTATCTTCCATATATTCTCACACTCCTCCAATCCTCAACTTGACCTTACATCAAATATATTATCAATTCAACTTGAATGAAACTTAAAACAATAATTCCTCATCTCTTCAGACAGGTAGAACTAGCAAATGAATCCATTAAACTCAATATGCCAAAACAAGAAAATATTTTGTCAGCCAACCGAGCTTAGTAGACACTAACATTGAAATGATTTTTCTATGTTAACCAAGTGAACTCTGTTAACATTAAAACTTCATAAAATTCCTTTGGTAATCGAGTGAGCTCGAGTAACACTAGTTCCATCTAAATTTTTCTTTGTTAACTAAGTGAGATCAGTTAACACTTAACTTTTGTGAACTTTACTTTGATGCCCAAGTGAACTTGGTAGACACTTTCTTCTAAACTTGGAAAACACTAGAATGCATGACAAACACATGAAATTGTCTTCGTTTCCCAAGTGAGCTTTACATGCATTGACTCATAAAGATATGAAATTTTGTATAACATCAAAGACAATATACAATTGATCAATCATTTTCAATAATGGGCATGTGCAAGAATAGTCAAATTGGAATGATGGGAAAGACAAGTTTTGAATGAAAAAACTATCGCTCTAATGAAGTACTAGAATAGGTTCATATAGACCTTTGTGGTCATATTGGAATACAAAGTTATACTTGACATAAGTACTTTATTTTTTTTGTTGATTATTATTCTAGGATGATGATGGTTATGTAGTTAAAGGACAAGTCAAAATCTTTTCAAAAGTTCAAATGGTATCTAGCAAGAGTTGAGAAGGAAATAGATAATAAACTGAAATGTTTAAGATTAGATAGAGGAGTTGATTTCATCTCTAAAATTCAATGGATTCTACAATGAAAGAGGAATTAAAAGATAGGTGTATGTACCTAGTAAACATTAGCGTAATCATATTGTTGAAAGAAGAAATAGATCAATCATGGATTGTGCAAGAACTCTAATGATAAAGAAGAAAGTTGCTATCAAATACTGGAAAGAAGAAATCAACACTGCACTTCATACCTTGAATTGATTTTAGTTAAAGAACTCAAATCAAACACCATTTGAATTATGGTATGACTATAAACCTAATGTTTGTTGTTTCAAAGTCTTTGGAAGAAAATGTTATATTCTGAAGGAGTCAAGAAATAAGAATTAATGTAAAGAGTGATGAAGTGCATATTCTTTGTATATTCCAATAAAAGTAAAACATACAAATTTCAAATTTATATACTCTCAAAGTTATAGAAAGTGCACATGTAAAGATTGATGAGTTTGTAGAAGAGTCTAAAGAAAAAAGTAGGAATGAACCTAAAAACTATAGAAGCTTTGTTTACTATGAGCCTGATACTGTACCTAAATTTCAAGAAAGTGTTAATTAGAAGTCTTCATACCCAAATCCCCAAAATCCCTAGTTTAACTTAAGTTGCAGCCAATGCAACCTGAGTCACAATCTGAAGGACCCACATCATAGTCAAGACCTAAATTTCAACAATTGAAAACCAAGTCATCTGATGGACCCATGTCATAGAAAGAAGAACCTAAGCATTATTTAGAAGATGATGGTGAACCTAGTGAATTTAGAAAGAAGGAGCCCAAACTTTCTAGATATTTCAAAAGGCATCATATACTTGAGAAAATCATTAGAGATCAGTCAATTGGTACAATGAAAAGGAATAAATTAAAAGGTACATCTTTTCTTACTCAATTTAAACCTAGATTTGTCAAAGATGTATTAGAGAGTGGAAGCTAGATAGAAGAAATGAATGACAAGATTGACTGGACATAAAGGAATAAAACTTGAAATCTTGTTCCTAGACCCAAGTACAAGAATGTAATTGACACAAAATGGGTATTTAGAAATAAGCTGAATGAGAATGGAGAAGCTTCAAGAAAAAACCCAGATTAGTTTGCAAAGTTTATGGTCAAGAGAAAGGCATTGACTATCGATAATTTTTTTTTCTCTTGTTGCTATAATTGAAGGTGTTAGAATAATACTTTCATATGTAGCACACAAAGGATTCAAAGTATATCAAATTGATGTGAAGTTAACAATCTTAAATGAAATCTTAAAGGAGTTCAAGTCTACATAGAGAAAATAGAATGTTTTATTGACCCTAGCAAAAGGGACATGGATTACAGACTACACAATGCTTTGTATGGTCTCAAACAAGCCCTAGAGCATGGTATGAAAGGTTACATAATTATCTCATAAAGATTGGTTTCCAAAAAACTAATAATAACAACAACCTATACATCAAAGAAGCATTAGATAAGAAGATTGTGTTGGTACAAACCTTTATGGATGATACATTATTCATTGGAAATGATGATTTATGTAAATCTTTTTCTATGGAAACGAGTAAGGAATTTGAAATGTCAAAGTTTGGAGAAATCAAATTCTTTGTTGGCTTACAAATTCAATAGATGAAGGATTGTATCTATATTACTCAATCAAAATAAATGAAGGAGATACTAAAGAAATTTGGAGAGGAGGATTCTAGATGAGCTAGAACACCTATGTATATTGGACATAAGATTTCCAAAGATGATGATTCCAAGGAGGTAGATTAGACTACATACAGATCAATGATTGGAAAAATCTAGTATGTGGTTCACACAAGATTAGATATAGCACTAGCAGTTGGTCTACTAATCCTAAAGAAAATCATATGATGGCAATCAAAAGAATCATAAAGTATATGAAAGGTACTAAAGAATATGGTTTGTGATATAAGAAATGAGGACACTTTTATTTAAAGGCATTAACTAATGCAGATTGGGCAAGAAGTGTTGATAATAGGAAGACAACTAGTGGAGGAGCACTTTTTCTTGGAAAGAGGCTCATATCTTGGACAAGAAAGAAGTAGAACTATATCTCTCAATCTAAATTAGAAGCAGAATATGTTGTTGGAGTAGTCAATTGTTCCAACATTGTGTAGTTCAAGTAAGTATTTCTCAAATATGAAGGAGGAGATCAAGAACCTGGTTGTTATTTTTTGTGATAATACATGTGCAATCAACATATCTAAGAATCCAATGATGCATACCAAGACCAAGTAGATTTTAATCAAATATAATTTCTTAAGAGAATTGGTACAAGAAAAAGAAGTGAGGTTGGAATATGTGAATATTAAAGAAAATATTATAGACATATTAACCAATCCATTGCCTAAGGATGCATTTTTGTATCTAGGAGTTAAGCTAGGTGTTATTCCCCTATCTAAAGCTCACTAATTAGATTTTAGTGATGCATCAAACAAGTGTTTTGAAGATCAAAAAAGTTGATGTAGTATTGTTGGAGTAGAATGAATATGAATCTATACATCAAGGTACATAGAAACTATATTGATTAGTTTATTTTTACATAAGATGTCAAAGAGGGTGAGTTTTTTGTGATATATCAGAGAAATTTTATGTCTGATATGGAGAGCTTGATGTTATATATTAGAGATGTCAAAGAGGGAGAATGAATTTGGTTGATATCAAAGAGGAAGAGTTTGATATTATAGTTATTATAATTAGAGATTGATGATAGAGGAAGTTCACACTAATAGAGGGAGTTCTCATTAATAAGAATTAGAATGAAACTAAGGATAGTATCCTTACTTCTATTTTTCTCTAAAAAATATATGTATTATGACATGTCATATTACCATTAGTGCCAAAGATGGAGATTTTTGGAGACAATCATTTAATTGTATGTTGTCTTTGATGTTACCCAAATTTCAAGTATATATTGAGCACTCAGTGTATGTCAAGATTACTCAAGAGTCAAAGGAAATTGCAGTGTATGATGAATGCCTCAATGTTTACCAATTTTATAGAGAGTGTGAACCAAGATCACTTAACTACCAAAGGGAGTTTACAAGAAGACAGTGTCTACCAAGTTCACTTGAAAGACAAACAAAATTTGGCATGGAACCAATATTAATAGAGCTCACTTTGATACCAAGGGAAGTCTGAGAAAAAATTGTTTCTAAGTTAGTGTTGACCAAGTTGGGCTAGCTAGCGAAGGATTTTTTTCTAACCAATTTTTCTGGTTAGTTCTAGCCAACTCATGGGATGAATTTCACCTATTTGAAATTATATTCAAGCTAACTTGACAAGGTAAAATATATAAGGTCATGTTGAGGATTGAATTGTAAGAGAAAGAGAAGAAGAAGCATGGGATTGGAAAGATAAATCAAGGAAATCAATTGATTCAGCTTCAAAGAACATTTTGATCAAGGAGGATCCAGTATTCAAGTTAGAATAGAGATCTAAAATTAGAAAATATAGTTTGCATGAGTAATCAGATCATATTATTGTTACTCTCTAATAATCATAGTAGTGAATCAAATCTCCTAATAGAGTTAACTTTACATTTATTTTCTAAATCCTCTAAAAAGGTGACATTTCTAGATTGAAGTGTCTAAGGACCTCTAACAAAGCCACTCCTAAAAAGGTGAACTAAATCCTTTAATAGGGTCACACCTAATAGTGTTTTTTCTAACCTTTAACAGAGCTGGCTACTAACAGGGCTTGAATCAAAAGAGTGAAAAATAGTAACTTGTTGCATTTGATGGATTTTTCCAAATTGGGTTTCTACATTAAAATCATAGTGTCTCTTGTGTTCATGTTATTTGCATTATGATTCTGCAACTAAGTTAATTAAGGTTAATCACACTTAATATCATAAGATCTACATATTTAGTGTTAATCAGTAATAGTGCATATAGTAAGTATTAACCAAGTGTTTACCTAGTGACAATGATTGTTAGTGTAAACTGAGTTCATATAGTAATTGAGTATTTTAGTGCTAACCAAATTACTGTAGTATATTTGATAGAGTTTGATTTTATTTTTGTACTAACATCTTAAGGGATCTAGGATTTATTTTTGTGGTAAATAATTCATCCCTCCCTTCTTATTTAATCCTCTTATATTTATAACAGCATCGTCAATAAATGTAGCATAATAATAAGGGCCACCAAGAGTAAATACTTGAGTTGGTCCTCATACATCTATATGCACAAGCTCCAATTTCTCATTTTTCTTTCCCTTCCCGCTCTACATAGAACTCCCGCTCTCTTGTTTTACATACACACAACTTTCATAGAATTTCATATTGACACATTTTTTACTTGGTAAAACTTTCTTTGAATGAAGTAAAGCCATACATTCCTCATTCTTCAGCCCAAGTCTATTATGTCATAGCATTGTATTAAAATGTATAACAATTATTTGTTCTCCCTACTCAACTGCAACAATTATTCTTGAACATTCATTTTTCTCTTAAATAATTAGAGTAAAAGGAACAATATGACCTCTACAAAAATATAAGTTGCCTACTTTCACTCAATTTTCTACTACTGGGGAACCTTTTGAAACCTTCCAATTTTTATCATTAAAATTAATTGTACAACCCTCATCACCTAGTTTCCATTTTGAAATTAAATTCCTACTTAGCCTTGGAACATGTGTTACCTCACGTAGTAGCCAATGATTCCCATTTTGCAACTTATTCTTACCTTTTCCCTTTCCAAAAATTTGTCGAGCTTCATTATTCCTTAGATAAACAAGCCTAGAATCTCCATGGACATAATCAATAAAAATAACCTCTATGGCATGTAGCATGAAATAAAGCCCCAGAATCTAAAACCAAAGAATCATCAACACTTTCAAAAGAAAGAAGAAAAGGATCCTCTTTGTATTTTTTACTCACCACATTTGGCTCATTTTTCCCTTTTGGTTTATCTCCTTCATTGTTCTTTCAAATCCAATAATCTTTCTTCTTATGCCCTAGTTTCTAGTAGTACCAACAGTCTCTTGGTCCTCTAGACTGATACCTCTTCTACTTTTATTTTCCTCTTGATTTTCCATGATTTCTAGAACTACTTCCTCTCTTGATTATTCTACCTCCCTTTGTGCATTCAAAGTACTTCCTAATGTAGATCCACCTGAAGTTTTTCTACAAGTTTTCTCACTTATAATAACACCAATCACATCATCAAATTTTAGGGTATTAGATCCACAGACATAAATACTCATAGTCATTACCAAGCCATTCCAACTTTCAAGTAAAGAACACAAAATCAAGAGAACCCTAATTTCTTCATCGAATTTCACATTTATGGAAGATAACTAACTAGTAACCATATTAAACTCAAATAAATGATCTAAAATAGATATACATTTTGTCATCTTCATATTAAATAAATGGTTCATGATAAATACCTTGTTGAAGTAGAGGACTTTTCATATATTTTTCTTAGGTTGTGCAACAAATCTTCTATCATCTACAATTTTATAATGTTAAATGTCATCGATTATGCTATGAATTATTGAAAACTTCCAATTCCTTTATATCCAAAATTTTCCACTACTCATCTACCAAAGTACCTTGTTTATTAGCTTTTCCTTCCAATGGATGTCATAAATCCTTCTGATAAACATAGTTCTCCATTTGCATTTTTTATAACTGAAAGTTCTACCCATTAATAGTTTCAATGTTTAGCTTACCCTCATCTGCCATCACTCTCACTCAACCATAAGACTCTTACTCAAGCATGAGACTTTCCTATAGAGGATGATTAAAAAAAATATCTCTCTCTAATATAGCTTTTTAGGATTTAAATCTCAATAGAAATAACAATTAGATGCCAATATAACCGCTATCAAAAAATAATAAATCACACAGAAGAGAACACAAGACAGAAAGATTTTGTTGGACATGTAATACAAACTAGGTGACTAAGAGGGGGAGGGGGTGAATCAAGAACCAATGAACTTGTAATTTATTTCACCAATTAAACCTTCAAAATATAATATAATCTATTTTCTTGCATGGAAGACTAAAATAAATAAAAAATTCATAACACTTCACACAATATTTGGGTACTTAGAAACCTTCCAAATAGAAAATAAAACTGGGGTGGTGATGATACCCACAAGCTTTTTTACTACAACATAAAGTTATCCTATCAAATCTTACAATTGATCAATTCTGGTGATTTACACTATTAGAAGCAATATAGACTATTAGATCCACTTTGTGAAAGGACTTGCAACATACAATGAAGTATACACTTAGTTAGGAGATTTGGAAAAGACAAGTCCACCTTGTTAGAGGATTTGACTGATGCAATCTATTAGGATGAACTAGTGGTTGATCTCTGATCTACAACTTAGTTTTTTGAATGAGTGTCCTTTGAAATACAATGATCATCTTGTTGTGATAGATGAGACTCTAATTCTCTTTCTACTATTTGTAGCCTTCTTATTGCACACTCATACTGCTTCTTGCTTTATTTACTTTGATGTTACAATGGATATGATAAGATGTATTACATATACACTAATCCAATAAATTACCTTATGGAGTTGGCTACAACACCTAATTCAAAAATCTTCACTTAGTTGGCTTACTATTGTAACTCAGGTTTTGAAGACCTCTTGTGTGATATTCTAACACTAGGAAGTACTATCAACTCAAAAAACTATGGCATTCCTTTGACACTAGCTCTCAATCTATATTGATCACTCTAGAGTAGCGGGAACTTGGTTAACATTTCAAGACTTGACGAATACCAAAGAACTTGGTAGACTCAGTTGTCACTGAAGCTTAGTCAAAACTACCTTCATTCTGCTTCATTAATATATTATAGTTCAATAGTCATTGATAAACTTAGTAGACACTATAGAGCTCAGTTAACACTAAAACCTTCATCAATTACACTGATGAGCTCAATAGCAACTAATATCTACTTCTAGATCTTGGTAGACTCTACTAAGCTTGAGAGACTCTTCTTTCAACATATGGAGCTTAGTAGCAATGTAAAAAATTGACTAAGTGTTAAGTCACTAATTGACAAATGATTTGACCTTAATGTCAATCATCTTCCCATTTGGCATTAGTGATAAAAACACTTATCATATCAAAAATTTGAATACTCAAATATAAGTCAAAACTCTCACTATCAACATGTTTGAGTTTGTAACTCAGTTTTGACTGATGTTTGCTGCTTAGTAAACTCTGACTCTATTTTTAATTTTTCAAAATTTGCTTTGTAAACTTACTTTCTACTATGTATATACATTTTTCTTATTGTACATATATTTCCTTCTTACATATATATATTCTCTTTGATTTTATTTATGATATACATTACCCCTTGATTTTGACACAAATGCTAGAATTCCATAACTACAAAGTAACACCAAAATGTGAAAGTAAATACCTATTTTCTTATAAAACTTGTAAATTGTTCAAAGCTATCTGCATCTCTATTGATAGTTCCATCATATGATCAGCAATTGAGAAATTGTTGTCATGGATCAATATTTTTGCATGTGCAATATGTTTTTTCAATGTATCCATGTTGCGAAGCATCATGCCCGAAATTTGCACTAGTCTTTCCCTTATGGATATGTGCAGGATCATGGTGTGCCAAAAAGTGGTGATCTAAAAAATCTATAGTTCTAAAATATCTCAAACCATTTCAAATTTTGTTCAAACTTTTTTCCCACCCACCCTGATACTAAATGAAAACAATTAATATCTTTATAAGGTCTACTATATTTTTTGATAGCAAACCTATATGGTCAACTTTAAAAACATCCTTAAAATGTGCTTTTGGCCTTTTTTTATGTGATTTTTATTTCAAACATGTTGCTGGTGACTTTTTTTCACCAAAATTTGATGAAATGAAAAGGGTTTCTTAAGAATGTTCTTATCTTTCCATAAATGTAAGTTTTTTCAAATTATGAGTTTAGTAAGTAATTATTACTTATTTTCTAATGGAGTTAAATATAAAGTGCTGACTAACACACTACTTGAAAAAAAACTATAAATTTCAAATGGTACAACATTTTTTAAATCCAAAAGATGTATCACATTCTATGTTACTTCTACTATAAGGGAAAAAAATGAAAAAATGAATTTTGCAGAGTTTTGAATTAGTTAAGATGGTTAGACACAAGAGTTTTTTTATTCAAAAAAATACTAAAGTCAAAAATTAATTAATAATTATTTGTTTAGAATAAAAATACCCAAAAATATGTGTCACATCCAAGCATGAGTCTAATACTTATATCTAGAATATTATTAAAAAATATTATCATTTGATTTTGATTAAGGTGGTCAGACATACATCTACTTATTTTTGTTCTGAATTTTTTGTAATATTACATTAAAATTCAAAATTTTGACCAATCAATTTTAATTTTTTTGAGATAAGTCCTAGTAGTTTAGAAACTAGATTCAATTTTCTAGAGATTCTTTTCTCTCAACTTTTTGATATAAAGTTAATAACAAGTAGAAAATTGCATGTCAAGTTGACATAACCTTGATTTTTTATTTTTTTATTGACACTTAAGAGCATAGTTTGGTTGACCATGATCCTGTAGATACCTTTATCTTGGATTCTTCCCTTAATACTTTCACCTATAGATATGACTTTCACAAAATGTGTAGAACTATTTCTAAGATCAAGTGACAAAAGATGTGTAGTTGCCTTGATATCAACATCAATCTTACATAAGTTATCCTTTACTTCCTTAGTAAAATTTAATGTGTTAGTCAACTTCACAAATAAAGTAACAACATTATTTACATAATTTTCAAAAGAAACAAGAATAGTGGATAGTTCCACTTGATTAGAGGCTATTTTCTAAGCTACTTTCTCCAAAATTTATTTTCAAATTTCCTTTCTACCCTCTATTGAAGTTTTATTGTCCACATAATTCTGTATTAACCTCTTGAACTACTTCAATAAGACGATCCAAAATTGGTTGTTTTTCATCAACCTTAATATTCAATACATCAACAAATATGCCCTTAATATCTTCAAGAACTTGATTTTTCTTTTTTCTTCTCTTCTCTGAACTTTTGTTTTCTATGTCGTCTCTTCCCTAGCTCACCCAATGCATCCATTTAATTAGGGGTTAGATTGGAAAGATCCCAATTTGGTATTGCAATATCTTCCTCTTGATTAGTTTCTTCATTAAAGGCTTCTACCTCTTTACCTTTTTCTTTATGTATAACAGAAGGAATAATTTCCTATTAAGACTTTACCACTTGGTTGAGGCTTAACCACAATTTACATTTCACTTTCCACAATAGAAACAATAGTAGAAACAATATCAATTATATGAGAAACAACACTAATAGTTGGAATACTTGTCGTACCTTGCTGAGACTATGTTAGTCCTATTACTAAGATAATCAGAGCATGTTTCTCAATAGATGAAGTGATAGAAATAGAACTCATCATTTCACTTAGTAGATTTACTCCAATAGTCAATTTGATGTTTGGTAAAATAGTGTTTACCTCAACTAACTTGGTCATAGCCTTCAATAAGATAGGTTGCACTAAGGCTTTGCTCGAAGAGAGTGGGAGAGAGGCCATTACCTTTACTGCTATCTTCTCTAGATACGATTCTTCAATAATATGGATGGTAGAAAGATCTCCATGTGTAGTGTAATCCTCTTCAACCTCTTCATCATTTTTATCTCCTCATCATATTTATCAACATCATCTATTTGCACAGCCTCCTCAATAGGTTTATGCAATCAATAGATGTTATTCCATGCAATTGTGTTTGAATTCACAACTGATTCAATATTTTTTTACAAAATTAGGAATGCATTGAATCTAGGGGTCATCTTTTGTTCATTTTTCTTCAATGGTTCCTTCACTTCCTTGTCAAAAAGATTTCACATAAGCTACCTCAAGGTTTTTTCTCTAATGTCCCTAACAACATCTAATGCATTATCCCAGTGATGTGTCATTATCTTTAGTAGGATATCAAGATAATTCTTTGTTAGGTCCTTTGGGGAGTACTTCAACTTAGCCATTTTAGCCACTTAAGATTCTTCAAATAGTTTTTTCTCTTCCTTATTTCTTGTTTCATACTTAAAAAACTTGAAATCAAACATTCCTCCACCATCTTTAATTATTTTTAGTCTTTACTTAAAGGCGAGGGCTGATCATTTGAATGTCACTTATTGATGTTCTTTTTCATCATCATCATCACCCAATTTGAGATTTTTCCTAGATTTTGCAAATCACCTAGTGAATATTGCAAGGGATGATTTTGTTGGCTTTGTTGTTGTGACCTTCCCTTCCTTCTTGTGAGGCTCCTCTTCTTTAGGTTCTTTTTCCTCTACATGCTCCTCTTCTCCTTTCTCTTCTTCAATGTCATCTTCTTTTCCCTCTATCAATAGAAGAGGGAAGCTAGATGACTTGTTGTTCTTTCAAATTTTCTCCAGTATCTTTTTTCCTATTTTCATAGACTAAGGAAGCCTAATTTCTAACCTTGTCTTCTTCATAGGTACAAAAATATGGTGCCACTGTCTTATTTATAAGAGCATCAATTATATCTTTTGTATCATCAATGTTAATCCCATATCCAAGAGGCTTTACCAATGTTATCCTTGGCCTAACTATCTATTTATGTACTTTGTCACAATCGACAAGGAAACAAATATATTGTTCATAGTATTCAACTAGCTTCTTGAGAATTATGTATCTACTCTAAGTTTTCTCCTTAAAAATCTCAAAGTACACATCCATTATGGCTTCAAAATTCTCTCCCATTTCTACTATGAACTCATTGATATGATATATATTAGGTATATCTATCTTCCATGCCACATTGCTTTCAGAAGGGAAAAAATTTTGAACGTAAAAGAATAAGTAGGTCAAACAAGATTCAAACTTATAAGGATTTGTCTTTGATGACTGGATGCTCTCCATATTTTTGCTAAGTTGATTGAGTTGTAGCTTGGCAAGGTTGAAAGACAAGTTGTTCTTCGCAACTTTGTAAGCTAGGTCAACAACATTACATAGAACATTGTTCAAATGAATTGAGCTATAGATCTTGTGAGCAATTACATGAATGCCAAATTTTATCTACATGTATTTAACTCCATTCAACTTCATATCTCTTCCATCCCATTTAGTAAGAGTTTTCTTTGCAAGTTTGACTCGACCTAGGGTTTTCATAGTTTTCGCTTTGTTGAGCATAGGTAACCCTATGATTCTATGAATCATCTTCTAAGTTATCTGAATGGGTTGATCTAGACATAAATTCATGTTGTAAACTTGGCTTAGAATGAACCTAATCTACTTCTATTGAATCTTGGTATGTGCAAGATATGCATCAAACCCTTTGTTTCAAAATGTTTGTGTTTAGGTCTAAAACTCCTATCCACACACAACTCATTATATGCTCGATTCAAATCTAGGGTTCTTAATTCTTGGATAGAATAGTGATACAATGGTCAAATACCATGAATTACAAGTACCTGAGGAGGAATTTGTGATTGAGCTCCAATTGGGTCAATATCCTCCACAATTTTTGGACTCAATTGGAATGCTAGGGCTTTTCAACCAACACCTTAGACAAACATTTCTGAACCTTTCTTCATTTTTCTACAGGGAGATGCCATTACACTTGGTGATGCTTCAAATGTAGGAATAAACTTCAAAAAAATACTCTTAATCACTCGGGAGCTCAAAGATACTCTACATGCTTTTCTCTAAAAATTTGTGGTAAAACCATTGTTGGAAATATTCATGACTATGCTAGGTTACTGGGAGGGGAGGGGTGAATTAGTAACCTCGAAAACTTTACTAAATTCATATCTTAATTGCAATAATCCAATGACCATTTAATTCATTAAATTAGATCTAAATACATGCATGAGAAACTAAAAATGTAAAACATTCATGGCACTTGAACACAATAATTTGGTGACCTAGAAATGTTCCAAATAGAGAGTAAAATTGGGGTGCGGATGATACCCACAAAATTTTAATACTATAGTATAAAGTTGGCTTTTTAAGGCTTACAATGATCACTTCTGATGATTTTTCATGTTAGGAACAATTAGAACTACTAGGTCCACCTGGTTAGAGGTTTTACAAACATACAATGAAGTATGCACTTGGTAAAGAGATTTGATAAAAGACTATTAAGTCTACCTTGTTAAAGGATTTGGACTAGTTCACCTATTAGAATGAAATAATAGATCTCTAACTTACAACTTGATTTTCTGATAGAGATTCTTTGAAGTACTAATTATCTTTATGTGATGGGTATGACTCTACTATTCCTTTGCTGATATGGCCTTACAATACACTTTGTTACTGATTCACATTCACATCTTTCTTACTCTTTCATCATTTCATGCTTTCTTTATTTTTCTCTCACACTTTTTTCATATATGGATATTATACAATACATTATATATATATATATATATATATATATATATATATATATATATATATATATATATATATATATATATATATATATATATATATATATATATATATATATATATATATATATATATATATATATATATATATATATATATATATAAAATTCCAATTTACAAAATTACAAAGTCAGCTCAAAATGAAGACACTTAGGTTTTGAAGATTGACTTGGTGAAGTTCTAATACACAACATCCACTGTCACTACTTGGCATCATCATGCATTTGGTAGAAGTAGAAGCTCGGTCCATACTAATCATCTTAGAGTAGTCTTAAACTCAATCTACACTAGTGACTTAGTAGTTACAATGTAACTTGGTAGAAATTGAATTACTCGTTTACCATGACTACACTTGGTAAACACTAATCATCACATAGCTCAATTAACACTAACTTCACTTCACATGAACTCCTAACACAGTTGAACCTACAAAACTTGGTAACCATTGAACTACTCAGGTTGAACTGCTAGACTTCACACTGCTTGATTCTGCTTGGTTTGAACTATAAAGCTCGGTTGCTACTAAATTACATGACTAACACTATAGACTATTCAATGAGATCGATAGCCTTATAGAATCTGAATAAGTTTTGTCACTAATAAAAAACTTGACTTAATGTGAACAATCTCCCCCTTTGGCATTGGTGACAAAAACACTTATCAGCCAAAACTTATATACATCACAGTGTGATACTGCCTCAGTGTGGTATATTGTTTTCGAGATTTTTCAAAATTTGTCTAAGTTCTAAGTATATACAATATACTATATGTACAAATTCTATAATTTCCTTTCCTTTACATGATTCTCCCCCATATATTATACATACTAAGTGTCTCTCTATATATACATACTATCTCTCCCCCTTTTTGACAATAATGTCAAAAATTTATTCAAATCTTATTTATATAGGGATACCAATATAAGAAATAAAATTAGAATGTACCTTAAGTATGAGTGATAATGTCTTATCCCAATTTTATTGCAAAACTTTACACATATGTAGAGCAATTTGCACTTCTATAGATATTTCTATCCTGTGATCTGTAATGGAGAAGTTGTTGTCATGGATCAAATTTTTTGAGTAAATAATATTCTACATTGTATCCATGATGGGAAGGATCATATTCTAAATATCTATCAGTGAAGACCGGATCCTTTCTTCTTCTTGCAACAACTCTTTCTACATATCAGACAAGAATCTAATTTTCATATGATGTGTAGAGCTTGAACTAGGTTCAAGTTGTGACTGTTGCACACTAGCCTTTAGATCTTCATCAATCTTCATTAGTTTTCTCTTTATTTCCTTTGTGAAGTTAGTACCATTACATAATTTTCCAAGAAGTGATGTAATATTTGTGCAAGATTTTTCAAGATTGGTCAAAATTGAGGAAAGCTCTACTTGTTGAATGGCAATTTGTTGAGCAATGTGCTCAAGCACTTTGTTATCAAATTTCTTCTCTCCTTTCTCAATCAATTTTTCTATACCACTAGAGTCCTCATTAAACTTCTAAACTACCTCTACCAATTGAAACAAAATGTGTTGAAAAGTATCAACCTCAACACCTATCACCTCAGTCAAAATATTCTTAACATCTTCTATGATTTTATATTATCTATCTCTTTCCTCTCTCAATTTCTTTTGTTTTACTTTCTTTTGTAGGAGTTGACTAGCTATTTGCATTTGATCTATAGTGGCATTATCAAAATCCCATTTTGAAATCTCAATCTCTTCCTCTAGGTCAATATCCTCCTTTATGTCCTTTCCACTCAAAAATATTGTACTTGGTTGAGCCTTAGGTTCAGTTGCCTTTGTACTTAATGCCTTAGAATCTGAAATAGATACAATAGTAGAGATAGTAGGACTAGCTATGAAAACTAATATAGTACCAATAGATGGAATACTAACTAGTATGTTTACTAAATCCAAAACTAAAGTACTTACAGAAGTACCCAAAGCTATAGGAGACAGAACTATAGAATCCAAAATTGTAGAACTTGAAACTATACTTACTACTGAAGAACACAAAAGTGTAGAACATATTAAACTCATTGTTGATGATGATAACTCAAGAGCTACAGAAGAGGGAGGTTGCAGCTCGGTAGATGAAGTGGTAGACACTATTTTTAGTGATATGCTAAGTTGTGAGGGAGTAAAGAGTGATTGGACATTTGATGTATTTACTGTGGTCACAATCAAATTTCCTAAAGCTATCTCCATGATTGATATAGCTACTAATTTTCTTCGAGAGTGAGGAAGTGAAGCAATGACTATGGTTTCTATCTTCATAGGATCAGTCTCCTCATCATCTTCTTTGTCTTTCTCGGTAGCTTCTTCCTCTTTATCTCCTTCAACTTCTTCATTGTCAAAATGTATTGGCTCGGAGTGTGTTTCTTCTTCCTCATCATCACTATAATCATCCTTGACTTCTACTGGGAAGTCACTTTGTTTATGTAAGTGATAAAGATTCTTCTACATACCTGTGGCATTCTTGACTACATGCTCTATATTACCAAAATTAAACAGGTATTAAATCTAAGAGTCATTTTGTCTTCATTTTTCTTGATAGACTCTTTTACCTCAACATTTGTGATGCTTAGTAATAAATACCTTAGGGTTTTTTCATAGATATCTCTTGCTATTTGCATAGTTGAGTCCCATCTTGGCTTTAATTTCTCTAATAGTCCATTAGAGATTTGGGAGGCTATCTGATAAAGGGAATACTTCCTTTTTCCCATCCTAGTTAGCACCAATTCTTCAACCTATTTCTTCTTAGTCTCTATCCTAGTCTCATACTTTAATGATTTGAAATTGGTTATGTTTTAAACTTCTTCCAATTGTTTCATTTTTTCCTAGAAGGTGGGAGGAGGCTTGCTAAACACAACTTGACTGCCTTTCTTCCTGGATCTTCTAGTGAACACTATAGTGGATGGCTTGGGTGGCTTGGTAATGATCACCTTGCCTTTCTTCTTCACTATCTCTTCCTCATTTTATAACTCTTCTTCATCCTCTACTTCATCATCATCTTCTCCCTTAGCCTAATCACCATAAGAGGTGTGTTGGTTTTGAGTTTTTCTATTCTCCTCTTACCTTTGTTAACTACATGTGGAAGCTTGATTTCAAGCTCTACTCTTGCCTTCACCTTAGCATATGTTCCAAAGTGTGTTTCCTTTGGATTAGTAGGTTCATTTATCAAGGCTTCAATTATGTCCTTTTCTTCATCAATATTCACCTCATAGGGAAGAGGTTTTACCCATACAATTCTAGGTTTCACTACTTGAATGTAGATGTTGTCACTATCTGCCATAAAATAAACATCATCTTTGTAATCTTCAACCAATTTACTAGGAATCCTAAATCTATTATTCATGTTCTCCTTGAAGACATCAAAGTAATTATCCATTATGCCGACAAAATTCTCACCCATTTCTACAATATACTCATTAATCTGATACAAAATTGGCACATCCTTTCTCCATATGATTGTACTTTTAGAAGAGCAAAACTTTTGAACATAGAAAAATAGACATGTCAATAATGAACTGAATTTACAAGGATTTTTCTTGGATGTCCTAATACTTTCCATGTTTTTTTTAAACTGTTTCAACAACAAGTATGCAAGATCATATGACAAATTGTTCTTCACAACCTTGAATGCCAAGTCCACTGCTTCACACGACACACTATTTAAATGAATAGAATTGTAGATTTTGTGAGCTATCACATGTATGCTAAATTTCAATTCTACATCAGTTGCACTACTAATCTTCATACCTTTTCCATTCCACTTGGCTAGGGTTTTCTTCTCTAACTCCACTCAACCTAGGGTTTTAGTACTTTTGGCTTAGGAGAGCATGGGAAGGCTAGTGATACGATAAATCATCTTCTTAGTGATCAAAATTGGTTTCTCAATCCATAACTAACTAGTGTGAACTTGACTTAGGATTAATCTAATCTATTTAATTTGGAAACTTTGGGGCGGGTGGGGAAAGTGGGTTAAACCCTTATCTTCCAAGTGCTTATGTTTGGGTTTAAAAACACCATTCACACACAATTCACCTAGGGCATCATCTATCTCTAGGGTTCCAATTTCTTGAATTGCATACTTAAAATGAGTTTGAATATCATTAATGAGTACTACCTTAGAGGGATTTGCAATTGTGCTCCATTTGGATTGAGGGTTTCAACAATTGCTAGCACAAGTTTGAAATATGTTGGTTTCCATTGAACTCCTTGGAACAACATTTCTAACCCTTTCTTTGCCTTTCTGCTATTGCTTGATGCTGACATGGCTACTCACTAGGTTATGGAAAACTTTGGAAAACTTTGCTACCAATTCTTCTTGAAGTTGTTTGATCACTTTGCAATTCCCTTGATCACAATACACTTAAAATTCTCAGTGAAAAATGAATTTGATTTCCTACCTTTTGATAACACTTCACCCTTAATGCTCAATATGAAGATAGTTGTAATGACATCATTATGCATGATAACCTATCATCTATTATCTATTTGGATCGCTTGGTGAATGCTTCATAACTTGGTAACCAAACATGTGTGACTAGTTACTCCGACCTTGCTTGGTAGAGTTCATGACCCAACCATACTTGGTAGAGAAAGTAACTTGGTGATAACTGATATTAATCTTTTGTGAACCCTTTGTATCTTTAATATTGATGTGGATCTTTTCTTCCTTTCAATTTTGGACCTATTTGGATGTGATCATGATAACATAGTTCTAGTTCTTATTTAAGAACTTAGTTGGAAATAGTGGAGTCACCCACTTCTTGAGTGACATGAGCATCATTTCTTGGACTAGCTTCCTTGGTGGATTTAGGAATTCATTGTTGCCTCATTTTCTTTCTGATGTTGTCTGCTTTTTCTTTCTTTTCATCTTCAATTCTTCCTATATTCATGTAATTCTTGGTTAGATGACCAAGTTCTATACAAGTGAAACATCTTATGTTGGTATCTCTCTTCCTTATGTGATGTTTAACATAGTTCATACCAATGTTTTCATATTTTCCATAGTAATGACATCTACACCAAGTGTTATAGTCACAACCAAATATTGCTTTCACAACTTTCTGTGCTAGATTGAATGACTTGGTTCTATAGTCTAATGCCTTGTGACCTTGTTTCTTGCATTTGTGACACTTGCCTTCAAATTTTGGTTTCTCTTTGCATTCATTACCTTGTGACCATGTTGATTGCAATTGTAATATTTACCATTGAATTTTTCTTTACCATTACTCCAACATTTGTTTGATGTATGACCTACCTTACCATAGTGGTTACAAGTAGGTCTTTGATTCCTTTGAGCATTTTGTTTGGAGGATTCACCTTCTTCTTTGTATCAAATTCTTACATTACCTTTTTGTCTATAGAGATTTTACTCATTCAGTTGATTCAATTGATTCATGTGTACTTGAGATTTTATCATTCTCTCATTGATTTTCTTTTTAGTGTTTAGGTCATTTTTCAATATTTTATTGATTTTCTTTTTAGATCTCAACTCACTTCTTATTCTTTCATTGATTTGTCTTTTTGAATTCAAATAATTTCTTAAGCTTTCATTGATCTATCTTTGGCTCATGATTTCTTCATTTGCATTCGAGATTTGATCTATAAGATCTACATGCTAAAGGGATTGGTTTTGGATCTCACTATTTCATCCATCAATTTCTTCTTTCATCTTGTTCCTTTGTTCCAAGATTTCACATAGCCTTAGTGGCTGAATTGCTTGTTCTCTTTTGAGCTTTCTTATTTCTTCTTGGAGTGAACCATTCTTCTCTAACAGTTCTTTGATTGCATCATTTGCTCTATCTAAACTACTTGACGAGAAAAAGTCTTCAATGTTTTCTTCAATTTACTGATGATCATTCATTTGATTTGCAATTTCCTTCTTTTCAGGATTGGGAAAGTTTCTCCTTAGCTTTCTTGAGTTGTGCAATGACCATTTCTAGATCTAGCTTTTCATTGTCAATTGCCTGATCAAGTTTGAATATCTCCATTATCCTTGATTTTTGCTCAAGTTGTCAAGATTTATCTTGAGAACCACAAAGCTCTAATACCAATTGTTGGAAATATTCAAGACTATGCTAGGTTACTGATAGGGGACGGGTGAATTAGTATCCTCAAAAACTTTACCAAATTCATATCTTAATTGTAATAATCCAATAACCATTTAATTCAGATCTAACTACATGCATGAGAAATTGAAAACATAAAAAATTCATGGCAATTGAACATAATATTTTGGTGACCCAAAAACCTTCCAAATAGAAACTAAAATTGGGGTGGGGATGATACTCACAAAACTTCAATACTATAGCATAAAGTTGGCTTTTAATGCTTACAATGATCACTTCTGATGATCTGCCCTGTTAGGAGCAATTAGGACTGCTAGGTCCACCTTGTTAGAGGTTTTATAAATATATAATAAAGTATGCACTCGGTAAAGAGATTTCACAAAAGACTGTTAAGGCTACCTTGTTAGGGGATTTCAATTGGTTCACCTGTTAGAATGACATAGTAGATCTTTGACTTACAACTTGATTTTCTAATAAAGATTCTTTGAAATACTAATCACCTTTATGTGATGGATATGACTCTACTACTCCTTTGCTAATATGGCCTTATAATACACTTTGCTACTGATTCACATTCGTATCCTTCTTACTCTTTCATCATTTCATGCTTTCTTACTTTTTCTCTCACACCTTTTTCACATATGGATATGATACATTACATTACACACACACACACACACATACATCAATCCAATTTAAAAAAATATAAAGTTGGCCAATATACAAGTTAACACCAATATTACAAAGTTGGCTCAAATTAAGAGATTCAAGTTCTAAAGACTAACTTGGGTAAGTTCTGATAGATGGTATCCACTATCACTACTGAGCATCATCATGTATTTGGTAGAAGTAGAAGGTCAGTCAATACTAATCAACTCAAAGTAGTCTAGAACTCAGTCTACACTGGTGACTCAGTAGTTACAATATAACTTGGTAGAAACTACATTATTCATTTACGATGACTGCACTTGGTAAACACTAATCATCACATAGCTTAGTTCACACTAACTTCACTTCACATGAATTGCTAGCCCGGTTGAAACTATGAAGCTTGGTAACCACTAAACTACTCGGGTTGAACTATTGGACTTCACACTACCTGATTCTACTTAGTTTGAATTGTAAAGCTTGGTTGCTACTAAATTACATGACAAACACTGTAGATTGTTCAATGAGCTTGGTAGCCACACAAAATCTGAATAAGTGTTGTCACTAATAAAAAACTTGACTTAATGTCAACAACAATAACCTTTGATTTCTCATTTTTTAACTAAATTCAGTCTTTAAGTTTTTATTAATGTGTTGTACAATAGTTAGCTTGGTAACAAGCTGTCCAACTTAGCTATGTCTTCAACACTCAAAAGATACCTTTGACTCGTAATGTCTCCAACTTGATAGGGTCTTCAACTTTGGTAGAATCTTCAACTCAGTAAGAACTCTAATCTTGCCATCTCGATCTAAGCTCAGTTAGGTCTTGCAAACCAGCCATCCTTGGTAAGTTCTTAATACATCACTTGAACTTCTATTCCAACTCAGTGATCCCAACGCATTTAAAATGTTGATTTGGACCTTTTTCTTGTTGACTGGAACTAATATGAGATATGTCCTTTCGAATCATAGTTCTAGTAATCTTTATGGCTAACTAGTTTGAAATGTGTGAGTTACCTAGCTCACTGACTCAAGTGTTAACACTTTTAGGACTTTGGCTTGCATTCTTTGGAGATTTTTTTACCCATTGTTGTCTTATTTGACTTCCAATTTTGGAAAATGTCTTCAATTCTTTATTCAATGTAGAGATTGTCATTCTTTTGTATTGCAAGGTCTTTTCTTATTTTAAGGGATTGAGAGAGTGCTCCTTCATTTTCTTTAATTTTTCCATGGAAAATTGTAGATCCAACTTTTTATTTTCAATAGTTTTCTCTAGTCTATATACTTCTATTGCCTCTGATCTTTTCTCAAGCTACTAAACTTTTGATGTGAGGACCAATACCCTGATACATGTTTTTGGAAATGTAGCATAGACTAGGTGACTAAGAAGGAGAGGGGATGAATCAAGAACCAATAAAACTTGAACTTTAATTCACCAATTAAACCTCCATAATATAATCTAATCTAATTGCATGCATGAAAAATTGAAAGTAATAAAACATTCATAACACTTGACACAATATTTGGTAACCTAAAAACCTTCCAAATAGAAATTTAAACTAGCGTGGGGATAATATCCAAAAGCTTTATTACTACAATACAAAATTATTCTATTAAACCTTACAATTGATCACTTTTGTCAATTTTTCCTATTAGGAGTAATAAGGAATGTTAGATCCACTTTGTGAAAAGATTTACAACATGCAATTTAGTATGTACTTAGTTAGGATAGTTGGAAAAGGCTATTAAGTCCAACTTGTTAGAGGATTTGACTGATGCAAATGTTAGGATGAATCAATGGTTAATCTTTTATTTGTACCTCAATTTTCTAAATGACATCCCTTTGAAATACAATGATCACCTTGTTGTGATAGGTGAGACTCTAATTTACTTCTACTATTTGTAGCCTTCTTAATTCACACTCATACTACTTCTTGCTTTATTTACTTTGATGTTATAATGGATATGATAATATTTATTCCATCTATACCAATCCAATAAATTACCTTCTAGAGTTGTCTATAATATCTAATTCAAACAATCTTCACTAAGTTAGCTTACTTTTATAACTCAAGTTCTACAAACCAATTGGATGATATATTAACACTTGACAACATTTTCAACTCACAAAAATCTAGCATTCATTTGACACTATTGCTCAGTCCACATTGACCACTCTAGAGTAGTGGGAACTTAGTTAGCATTGGGTGACTTGATGAATACTAAAGCTCAGTCAATTATACCTTCATTTTGCTTCATTAACATATTGTAGCTCAATAGTCATTGATAAACTCATTAGACAACACAATTCTTAGGTAACACTCAAACCTTCATTGATTACATTGATGAGCTTGGTAGCAACTGATATCTACTTCTAGAGCTTAGTAAACTCTGTTAAGGTTAGAAGACTCTTCTTTCTACATATGGAGCTTGATAGCAATGTAAACAACTAACTGATTGTTAGGTCACTAATTGACAAATGATTTGACCTTAATGTCAATAGATTTAATAGGCTTCACACAATATCTAGGCTATGTCCACAAACAACAAGTCCAATGTTCTTATTATTTAGTGATTACAACCTAATTACAATCAGTAAATCCTTACAGATCAATACTGCCACAAGAAGAAAAATTTTCATCATGCCTTATAAAAAAAACCCCTAACCTTAAGCCATTTTATACAAGTATTTTTTTCACTTTAGGCGTAAAATTAGTTACAACATGTTGGCCCAAAAATACCAATAAAATAATGAGGAATTATGGACTATGTACAGTACTTCCTTGATCAGCCACCAAAAACTAGCAATAATTCCTTTGGTAATTATTTACCTAATTCTATAGGTGTTTATTTAAAATTTACCATCATATCCAAAATTGCCTCCTCCACTTTTTCTTCACCACCTGTATCTAAACTATCAGACTTTATTTGTTTAAATATTTTTAACCCTGTTGAACCTCTAATATAATCACATATCTTTTCTATGTCCTAAGGAGCTCACCTTGACGCTATTTAAAACTTGCTCAAATCATTTAATTTAGTCCTCTTAACATCATCCTCCTCCTCATCATGAGGTTTAACAACAATCTTTTTCCTCAATTGCATGTGTGTGTGTTAAGATATGTATATAAGTAAATATGTGTATATCTATGTGTATACATATGTATATGTATATGTGTATGTGTACATATATATGTAGATGTATATCTATATATATACACACATACACATATATGTATATATACATATAGATATAAATGTGTATAGATATATATGAATATATATATATATGTAAATGTATGTATATATGTATGTATGTATATATATTCATGTATACACATATATACATATATATGTGTGTGTGTGTACTATTGAAAAGAAATTGTTTGAAGTGTGGAACTTATCATGGAACAATCATTATTTTATCACTGATGTCAAACCTGATACTTCCTAGTAAGACAACTACTTTTTGGTCTAAATGTTATCATTTGGTTGAGTGATGAAGAGAATTCAAAAGGAAAGCATATTAAAAATACCTAGAAAAAGGTTAAGTTATATGGCATATAAAAGGAGCACTAAGACCAAGTAAGACATTGATAATATATTTTTATGTTGATCTACTTAAGTATAAAGTAAATGGTTACTTCAGCTAAGTTAAGAAGAAGAGTTTTCACAAAAAGTGTCTGACAAGCCTAACCGATAAAATAGTGTAAGATGAGTAAACCTAGTTTAGGTTGAGAAAAATTTAGTATGTGTTGAGTGTTAGAAAATATAGTAGGTGTCAAGCATTAGTAAAACATAGTAACTGTTGAGCATCAGAGAAATAATAGTGGTGATTGAGCAAGAAAGACATAGTAAATACCAAGCAACCTAGTTTTGGTTGAGCATCAGAAGACTATTGTTGCTAAGAGAACATTTTGGATGCTGAGTGAAAAAAAAATGAGTTAAAACAAATATTTGATGAACCTTAGCACACAAAGAGGATTTCTTGAATTATGTGAAGCATGTAGGAGATAAGTATGATGAGATGGAGGCCCAAAATTCTAGGTAAGCCATTTTGAGGTGAATCTAAGGAAGATTGTAACAAAAGTTTTTGGAGGGAACCTAATGGAAAGAGGGAGGATTTAATGAATATGACCTAACCCTAAGATGGATTATTGTGATTGAGTGGCAAAAGATCATAATTCTCTTTATAAGGGAATACAAGGATAGAAGTAAACATTTTTTGTTAAGAAGATGGAAGTGTTGCTTCATATGGTGACCGTAGGGGTGAATCTACAATTGGCATACTGAGCAAGAAGACTTAAGGAGTTGAAGACTTCAAGGATGAACAAGATATTAGAGACAAAAGGTATGAATGACCAGTAGAATGGACGACTAAATCAAAGATTTGTAATTTGCAAGTGAGTTGTATTTTATTATAAAAGCAAGTCCTATTGCTACTTTCTAACCATTGTACTAGTCTTGATAAATCATTTGGATTAAGGTTGACATCACAATCATTTATAAATCCTTGAACTAGGTGATGTTATAATGGAATATTCTAAAGCAATCTAACAAGGCTCACTCCTAATAGGGTGATTGAAATCCTCTAACCATGTCACATTTAATAGTGTGCATTGCAACATTTAACATGGTTGGCTCCTCATAGGGCTCACTTCAGAAGAGTGAAAATTGGTAGCATGTCACTAGTGGTTTTTCCCAAATTGGGTTTCCACATTAAATCCTTGTGTCAAAATGTGTGATTGAATCTATGGTGTTTAATTTTTATATTTTTGCAAAGTTATTTTCTCCTAAGACAATGACCTACTAAGTTATGGAATTATTAGATGCATGCATGATATGGATATATGGATATGAATATGTTAAGTACTGAAATATTTTATTTTTTATATCTATATATGTATATGTATATGTACATGTATATGCATATATATACATATGTGTGTGCGTAAACACACACATCTATCTATGTATGCAAAAATTCTAATAATACATATATGTATATGTTCACTTGATATAAGACATATAAATAAGGTAGTTGTTAAAATATCATATATATGTATGTGTGTATATGTGCATATGTGTATATATGCATACATATATATACATATATATACAGACACAGACATATATATACATATATACACACATATATATGTATTTATATACATACATACATACATACATACACATATATATGTACAATCATATGTATATACTATTGTTGAAAAAAATTAAACAATTGTGTATTGTCTTTGATGTTATACAAAATGTCATATCATTATTGTTAGCTATTATTTTGCACAATGCTTAATGACAGTAATCCTTTCAAACTCCTTTCTTGAAAAGCTACTCCAAGGATCAACTCTAAGGTTTTGGGTGATCTTGTGATGTACTAGAATTCACTCAGTTGAATATAAATGTGAGTGTTCATGAGGAGGCCTTTGCTAGTTCTAATAACTTCAAATAAGATGTAGAATTTGATTGTTGCTTCAAAACAATAAAACACACAAAAAAGAGACGTATATTTTTGTATTCTTGTATTTTATGATGAATGCAATATAAAAATGCAACTATATGAATTCTTAATTTAACCAAGGGGTTGGTAAAGGAAATAACAAAGATAGGGTGACAAGAAGTTTAAGAAAATAACATGAAAGTTTTAAAAAAAATCTTAACAGACAAAAGCCATAGAAACAACACATCTAGGAGTTCAATTTTTGAAGAAATTGATGGGTAACCAATGAAAATAGTAGTAGTGCTTCCTTAATTTTACTAATACAATTGTTGATGGGAATTTAGCAATCATATAATGTTTCAATTTTCATCAAATCCCAAGGCCACAGAAAGTGCACTCATGCGAGACAAAAATTTATGCAAGGAAAAAATGGGTGATCCCTTCTCAAATTAGATAAGTCAGTGAAATTTGTAAAACCATAGGAAAAACTAGAGTTAAAATATTGCACAAGAAAAAACAATTGCAATGAAATTTTGGGTAAATCACATTCCATGAACATATATTCATAAAATATAACACACTTAGGGAAGAATCACTACACTCCAAATGCAAGCACCAAAAGAATAGATTATTACAAAATAATGACAACCTTGGTTACATACATCTCCTCAATTTTTGTTGAGAGTGAGATATATCTTTATGCAATTATATACTTCTAATTAAGAAAACAAATCTAATTATATACAAACTGACTCTCTAACTAGTGCTTAATAGGACTCCATCCATTTTTTTATCATTAATTAGATGTATGAGACTTTACATGTCTTAAATCAAAGAAAGCATCAAAAAATTACAAGAAGAGAGCCTTAAGCTAATGTAGGATTGTTTGCAAGTGCCCAATATAGAAGCTATATCTTCACTAGACATCCATAGGAGTTGAACTACTATTAGAATGCATTTCCAATGCATGGAAAGCTCTAATTTTGGAACTAACAGTTAACTGTGGGTGCACCTCTAACTTCTCCATAATCTTCCAAAACACTTTTTAAGAAGTTTAGTAGTGCACCTAGTGCACTTGCACACCTAGTAGACCTGATGCAACAATGCACCTCAAAGGTAAAAAATGAAAAATTTCACCAAGTGTCAAAATTAAAATTTTGGCTTCTTGGTTTTGTTTTCCTTTACACCAAAGCTAAGTTTGGGTATTTGCCCTTGAATTTCTCAATTATCTCAATTAATTTAGCTAAATCTAGTAGATCTAAGGCATTATATTTATCCTTTACTTTCTACTTGTAATTATCCACTTCTATATAGGTTTCTACAAAATCCCCAAGTTTTGTGTCAAGCTCTAATAAAGATTCTTTTGTTCTAAATGCCTATCAGATATCTTCATCATTAGAAACTTCATCAAAAAAATTCCACAATCTCTAAACTATCACCTCTACTGGTATTATTTTTTCCAATGCATCATCCTCAAAAATGTCCAAAGATGCATCACTATAATGTTTCTCAACTTCCAAAATTTTCTCTTGGGCTTGGTCCTTGAGCCTGTGAATCTCCATGTTTAATGACTCCATTAATTTATTTCCATTTACAATCTTCTCAATTCAATCATCTATTAAATCTAGTTCCTTCATTGTATATACATCCATGAGCATCTGATACCTCTAGCCTTTGATTGCATGTAGTGCATGTAAATCTTTCCCCTAGGTATGCACATCATCCATTAAACCAAAATCTTGATTCAAAATTGCCACTAACTTATTTTCATTCTCTTGCACAAAATGTAATAATTTAATATTCCCTTGGATAATCAAAATGCCTTTCTCCTCAAAACTTTCCTATCATTTTTGACAGGCATTCAAAAATGGGTCCAACTAAACTACTCCACTATCCCTTCTTTGAATTTCCATATTTAGAGTTTCTTTGAGGTTAGCAGGATCCAAGGGGCCAACAACTTCACTCAAATGTCCCTTTAGGATTTCATTCTAATACCAATGTATTATCAATTTTTCCCCATCCTGTTCTAGGCTCTTGAAAACCTCCTTCATCCTTGTTGTAACCATTAGTGTTGCAATTTCCAAGAATAGCTTTCCAAGCATAACTTCTCAGATCTAATAATCCCCAGGAGTCAATTATTCAACATTTTATTGTAGAGGAGGAAGAGCTACATGAGAAAAAAGGTCTCGATTCTGATCACTCATAATGAAGGCTAATGGTTGCACATCATTAGAAGGTGAATCGAGTTTCCTTAGCACTTCTATCAACTTCATCCTATCTTCCTTAGTAGTGAATTGTTGCTTCTTGTTTCTTATCAATTTTTTTCTTAGCTACCTTGGAATATGATACATTAGGGATTTACCTTTAGAGGACAAAGGTGTTTTCTCAGCTATACATTTCCCCTTATCACTCCTTTTTGGATTATTCTACCTTTCTGAGAGGTCTGCCCCAGTAGTCTCTATATTTGTGGAGCCCATAGCTCTCACCTCTGTGTCCTGGGAAATTTTTTGAGGTTGTTCACCTATCAACACCTGTTCTAACACTTCATCGATGGATACTTGACATTTCTCTTCTTCATGTTCTACCTGGACCTATTCAACTTCTATGCCCAAAGGAACAGGGGTAGTTGATCCCTTGTATACACAAAATGTGACTTGTAATTGGGATTCTCTAACTATCTTAGGTCCTTGTGATTCAAGGGGCATTTGATTCCAATCCTCCTATTGAGGTTGATTAATTAGCATATCTCTGATCTTGACCCTGACCAATTCAGTACCCGTGGGCATAAAGTCAAAATCTAACATCTAAAATACATTAGTACCCTCCACATATTACTCATTTATCCATGACTACATCTCATCTTCTAATGTAGTGGTTTGCATGGGTTCATCATGGATAGATGGCAGGGTAGCCATAGAACTTCTCTTGCATTCCTCCTCTATGGCTTTGGCTAGCTAAGTCCTTCAACTCAAGGGTATATCATGCTCTTCATCCTTAAAACCCTCTTCTTTAACCTCTTCTAGGATGGGTTCGAGGATTGAGGGAAAAGGGATCAATTTCTTGATCAGCTCTTGTCTCCACTTTACTAGAGTCTTAATTTTCCTTCTCTTAGGTGCTGAGGGGGATGCTTGTTCTACTTGTCAAGGTAGGGAAACCTTGTTTACTTAAATTCCTACTTCTATTTGTCCATGTGAAATTGGTAGCACTTGAGGATCACTTGGGGCTTGCATGGCTTCTTCATTCTCCGGCCCTTGTATTTTTTTCTCTTCTTTGTATGGAGGTGCCAATATTTCTTCCTCTTTAGGCTCAGGTCATTGAGGAGAATTCCTCTTTGTCTTACCCTTTCCTTTACCAATTTGAGCTCGCTAATAACCAACTAGCCTATCGAGTTGGTGCATTGTCTCTAGCCTTACTCATGATTGAGCTATAAATGTAGGGAAGGGAACCTTTTTCCTTCTACCTTTGGCTAGACAAGCTTGCACATGGAAGATCACTATATCATGAATTGGATCAAGGTTGAATCATTCCATGATCTAATCCTATGTCAATATGATGATGTGCCTTGCCCTATGATTAATGTCTAAGTTTTCTTCTCCATCAATCTTGACATTCATAATAGGCCTTTCACTAATTTTATCCCTATTGAACAAAGGATCAAGGAACTCTTCCATGACTTGTTGCACAATCTTCAACAAAATATTTATCATCAAAGCCTTCTCTACCAAATACAAAGTCATCCTACAATAATCCTTGATATGGACATCATAGTCTTTCATCACATTCATCCAATGATCTTCAATGGCTTCTTCATGTTGAAATTTTTTGCCCACCAAGTACTACATTCTCCCAATATTGCCAAAGAGAATTATGTAGCTTCTTAGGCTTAATATCTATGGATCTTCTTAGGCTTAATATTTGTACCTGCTACCCTCAAATATGTAAACATTCAAAACTAGATATAGTAGGCCCTAACTAATGATATATGTGCAGCTTCCTCCTCTGATATTATTTTTGCATATTCTCCTTCTATAAACCAAATTATGGTGAAGATTAAATCATTGCTCACAATTTTGTATTCTTTTCTTTTCTTTGAAATCCTTTTCTTCACCAGCTAAGGTTATACAATATATGGCCATGAATTGGCATCCTACATACTACCCCTTTTGTAGAGCCTTGGATAATTAGTTGCCCTTGTGGCTGACAAGTACACCAAGTATGATGTCATGTAGAATTTCCCATTGTTCTTTGTCGCCACAAACTATTCACCCAAATTCTAACTAAGAGTAGAAGCCCAATCTAGTGGCATCTCTACTTTCTTTATTGTTTCAATAAAATGCACCATGAAAATGTTTAGGTGTCTAGCTACTGGAAAACCCATTACTCTACTCAAGAGTATGATTGAGTACCCAATGTCTTCCTTCATGTAACCTCTTGTCATGTCCACTTTTCTAGTTTTCTTTTCCATAGGAGTCTTCTCTATAAGGTATGAGGACATGATAATCTTAGAAGCTTCATCAATATGTTGGACTAGTACCATCTCTCTAATTGCTCATAGGTTAGTCTAATGAATTAGTCTACCCTTGGGAGGTGGAAAACCTTATCAATATTCTTGAGTTAGAGATCAAGAATGATCTCTCCCCTTATACTCTTGACTACCTTCTCTTCAAGAACAAAATGTTCTATGAGTGTATGATCATTTCTAAAGGTTTCACAGACACCAAGTGTGATGCTACATTAACAAGCCTTAATTGAATTAGTGTAGAGATCACCTGGGACCTCTTAGTTAGTTTGTTGCATATCTTTAAAAAATTTCCAAAATTTGTGTGTCCCAAATTAGTATCTCAATTTTTTGAGTTGTCATCTTGAAAGCATGATTTTCTCATAATGCCCTAGAACTTGAACACTACTAGTTTTGGTGTCATTTTCTCACCAAGGGTGGATGATGAAGATATACTTGTATCTACACAAAAGAAAAAAAGTTCATTAGTTTGGATTTTGAGAAAAAATTATTAATTTAGACCCTAGAAACAAAACCCAGAAACCTTTTTTCTCCAGAAAACAAAAAAGAAACTTGAGTTTAACCTAAAATGTACTAAAAAAATGTGCACTAGGTGCACCTAGCACACCATTTTTTGTGAGCAATTTAATTGAAATGGGTGCACAATAGTGCACCTAACCATGTGCACTACTACGTACCTTAATCAAATGAAGGTTTTTGTTTATGTTTCCTAGGAAAGTGTGCCAATGTGCACCTATCTCAAGGTGTGTTGTTAAGTTTTTAAAGGTTTTTTTTCTTGTTTTTGAAGTTGAAATGGTGGACATCAGCACACTTGAGGAGGTGCACTAATGTGCACTATTTGTGGGGCTTTAAATTAACATTTTTTTTGCAAGGTTCAATGGTGGAGAGTTTGATGAGTTGCATCTAAGAGGGTGTGTAGATGCATCTCGAAAGGGCTTTGAAGGATGTGAAGAGAACAAAGTGGCAAACCAAAGGAGGTGGGGATATATAGGCCCCAACTACCTTTGATGTTGTGCAAGTGCATAGTTGCACAACTACACTACACAAACACTCTTTCTAAATAGATTTAGCACACAAGCACACCCATTGAGGTGCACTAGTGCACCTTTTTTAAAATTTGAAAAAGGGCCCTCTTCATTAAAATTTGTGATTTATGACAATCGGGTTTCTCATCTAGGACCTAAACTTGAACTAGGAGAGTAGATAAAACCTTGAAAAGACTTAGATACTAGGCTAGAGGTCCAAAAAGCCAAAAAATAATGAAGGGGGTCCCCATTTCTGATCGAAATGGGGTGTGCATTGTGTAACCACAAAAAATAGCCTTAACAAAAAGGAAGAAATGAAAAAGGCATTTCTTCATTAGCAAGCATTTGTCCGACATCTGTCAAATAGCAACTATATCCCAAACATTCCAAGCATATTTTGAGTCTCTTTTTAGTCAAAACCTTAGAATATTGAGCCCCAAGTTTAGTGTGTGCTCAATGTATTCATTTTCTTTGTCATCTCAAAATGCAGTCTATCAAGATTTTCTTACAACACGTAAACAACCTTCCACCCAATCTAGCTTATTCATTGAGAATCTCCATGAAAATTGTTTTTCGATCCTTTATTTCACCAGATGAAAGAATCAATTTGAGGGCTCTTGGTGGGTTGTCACTTTTTATTTGAATTCCTTGGCAATCCTTTGAATGCTTGCTCCATGTAAATCATAATATCACCATTTGATTCTTTGATGAAGCAATGTTTTGGTATTTGGATAGCATATTTGGAGTGCATATCCATTTATCAGATTACCCCCTTTTAGACCTTTTAGAATCCTTCATTCTTAACACTGTTCTTTTTCTTTTATTTTCTTTATAGATCCTAACCATGCTTAGATTGTGTGGCCAAGACATCAATGTCATTTCTTAGATTTGATCTTTTGTGAACATCCCTTTCTTTCCTCTTTTAAGAACTTCTAGAAACTCTCACTTCAAACAATGATCTTAGCAATTCCTTTGAGGATACCTTTCTATTTGAACCAATGTGGTTTGGATTATCCGTTGTTATCTTCAACCTTGGTTTGACATCACCTAAGATAATTGGTCATTAAATTTTCAAAGTGTCGAGAACTTTTTTATGTGCAATTCTAAACTCATGACTAAAGGTCTTCTATTACTACAAGAAACATCCATTCCTCAATTGGTATAAGATAGAAAATCATCAAAATGTTTTGACAAATAAATACCTCTTCCTAAAATTGGAACCAAAAGAGTAGTCAGTAAGATATGTCAAGATCAAAATCTTGATTGAACCTACCACCTAGGCTAACACAACTTTGAAAAAAGAAACACGACTAAAAACAAACATGCAATTGAAAAGTAAACACACAACTAAAATAAACAATTGCAGAAAATAAACACACTTGTAGAAATGAAATATATCTTTCTTTTTTTTTGGTCTTCTAGGCTTCAAAGTAATGTTTAGAAATTTCTCATTGATTGGCAATGGAACCAATTCCTATTGTAAGGAACTCAGCTTAAAATTATTATCTTCAAGAATTTTCACGATCTGATAGGGACCAATCCACAAGTGTGGAAATTTAGTATGGCTACCCAGCTTTTGTTTTGCCTTATCCCAAAGTAGAACAAGATTAGATATTCTAAAAGATTTTATCGTGGCCAACTTGTCAAACCACTTCTTGATGATTGTTTAATGTTTAGCCATGTGCTCCAAAGTAGCTATCCATTTTTCATCCATCTCTAAAAGATTCATCAATCTAATTTGTACTTTGTTAGCATCTTTAGCATACCCACTCATGAATTTAAAACTAGAATCTTAAGATTAAGTAGGAATATTGGCTCTTGTCCACAAACAAGAAAATATGGAGACAAAGTGTTCTTTACCCTAACTTGATCTTTCCATAGAGCATATTTGAGTTGTGTATGCCAATCTTTAGGATTCTCCTTCAACAATCATCCTACTACTATGATGAAGTTTTTGTTTGTAGATTTAGCTACCCCATTTCCTTGTGGGTAATAATTTGAAGAGAACTTGATAATAACCTGATTTTCCAATGCCCATTGAGTTAGGAATACTAATGCAAAAGCTGATCTATTATCTAACACCAAGGAGAATGGCATCCCAAATCTAGTAACAATGTGTTCTTCCAAGAAGTCCATTACCACCTTGGTTGTGCAATTTCTGAATGTCTTTACTTTTGTCCATCGCATTCACTAATTAGCATCAATGAGAATAAAGGTGTGTCCAATTGATGTTGGTGGATTGATTGGACTGATATAGTCTAGCCCCCACTTTGCAAAAGGGCATATCTCAAACACTGGTTGTAATGGCATCATAAGATGTATTTCTCTATTAGCACTATTCTAGCAAATATGACAGGTGCGCACATGCTCAAAAGTGTCTTCAAATATTGTGGGCAAAAAATATCATAATCTTAAAATCATATGAGCAGTTTCTTCTGCTAAACCATGCCTTGTACCATACTTATCATGAAATTGTTCCAAAAATTATTTTATTTCCTCGCATCCCAAGCATTTAAAGTAGATCACTTCATAGTTCCTTTTGTATAACTTTCTATCATGTAGCATATAGGATTCACACTTCATTTTGAGTCCTCTACACTGTGATTTATTCATCTAGCTGGGATATTGATTTTGTAAAAGATAGTAAACAATATTTTGGTATTAGACATCTGTCACTACACCTTGATCAATATCAACTTGATGTACTACCATCTTCTTTTGATCTTCCATATTTGTTTCACTATCAAAACTGAATTTCTTTTCATCTTCAATTTGGTTATCCACTATCATCTTTGATAATCCTTGACCTCTAACTAACCTCATGGGTTAGATCTCCAAATCAAATTCTTGAAGTATCACCATCCATTTTCCTCATCTTTCACCAAGTTCATTTTGCATCAATAATGTCTTCACTGCTAGATTAGGTACAATCACATATACCTTGCTTCTTAGTATGTGATGGTGGAACTTCTTTACCACTTTGATTAAAGAAAAAGAATATTTATTAAGGTCGAAATAATTAAATTTGGAATTTTTTAGAGGGCAACTCATAAAAGCAATAGGTCTTTCATCTTCCTTTTCCTTCTTTTGTGTTAGAATCCTAGCACATGAATGTTCTGAAGCAAAAGAATATATTTTAAAAGGTAACTCATAGTCAAGACTTACTAATACTAGGGCTATGGAAATGGCTACTTTGATATCCTTGAATGATTTCTTAATCTCCATAACCCATTTTGTTTTAGCTCCCTTTTTGAGTAAATCATCAAGGAGTTGAACTATCTCTGCAAATCCACTTATGAATTTTCGCACAAAATGTATCTTCCCAAACGAAAACTTGATTTATTTTATACTATGAGGAGGTGATAATTTTAGAATAGCTTTGATTCTAATAATTCAATGGAGATTCCATCTTGGGAGATGATATAGCCTATTAGCTTCCCTTTAGTGACCCCAAATGAACATTTCTCAGGATTAAATGATATGTCATATTTACAACATCTATTAAATACCTATCTTAAATCAGCAATGTGAGTGCTTCAATCCTTTGAAGTGATACTTAATTCATCCATGTAGATAACTATACACTTGTTTATTAATCCCTTAAAAGCTTTGTACATGGCTCAATGCAATGTATTCCTTGCGATAATCAGTCCAAAAGGAATTCTTCTATAAGAAAAAATCTCGCATTTGGTCATGAAGGCTATCTTTAGCCTATCCTCTTCATCAACCATCATGTGATTATATCTCAAATATCCATCCAAGAAAGACATCATCTTTGATCTATTTATAATTTGTAAAACCTCATTTAATGAAGTTAAAGGGTAGTTGTCCTTTGGAGATGCAAGGTTCAATTTATGAAAAACTACATAAAGACCAATCTCTCCAATCTTTTTCATATAGGAACAAAACTAGTTACCCATGTAGAATGGAAAATAGGGAAGATGATCTTGGTATCAAGTAACTTCTTAACTTCTTTCATTGTCAGTGATTCAATGATAGGATTAACTAGTATTTGCCTTTGTCAGAAAGGTTTGGCATATAGTTTGAGTGGAATATATTGTGTAATAATCTCAGGATCATATGTCTTTAGCTCTTCATAGCTCCAAAAATAACATCCTTATACTTTGTAAGTAATTTGACCATGTCTTCCCTCTCCTGTGTATTACACACCTTTCCTATCCTTACGATTCTAGTGTCTTCATTAGTACCTAAGTTGTATGAGTCACGTTCCTCAATCCTCTTCTCTTGGGCCATTCTTCTATTAAGCATTGATTCACCATGATAAATAATGCATTCTAATTCAACCATTCGCTTAGGAATAGTGCTCAAATTTAGAATCCCATCTTCATCTTCAAGTTCATCATCTTCAAGTTTCTCATCTAAAGTGTCATCAATCTCCTACCCTTTAAAATGGCTATTGCACATGATAAATTTGAGAATATGTTGATCATCCTGAAAGACTTGGAAGTTTGTAATATTGTCTAGAATAGATGGAGCAATAACCAATTCGACCAAAAATCTTTTCAATTTCATTCTCTTGACTAGTTGTAATGTGCTTGTTGAGATAGCAAGTGCATCTACTATCATATTTTTTCTTCTTCGAATGGACCTTATGTTCAAAGCTTCAAAATCATCCATTAGATCCCATACTCTTTTCCTATAAGCAAGCAACCTCTTATCATTACAAGAGAATAATGATTTCACTTGTTGTATAACCAACTGAGAATCTCTCTCAACTATGAGAGTTGTGATTCCTTTCTCGAGTGTGAAAAGAAGTTCTTGGATCAATGCTTTGTATTTTGCAACATTATTAGTACATCTAAACTATAATCAATATGTTGTGTAGAAAGACTTACCTTTAGGATTGATCAACTCAATACCCCCATTGGCTCCCAATTTGTATTTGGAACCATCAAAGTAAAGTGTCCAAATTCGATCTTCCTTGGGCTTTCTAACTTTATTCTTATTCATCCTCAACTTCTCTTTCACTTGGGCCTGGAAGGATTGCCTCTTAGGTACCCATTGTAGTCTTTTGCAGGGTGGACTTAATGATTTCCCATTGTTATTCCTTGATATTGAGAGTGTATGTTTTTCTTGTTTGTCCTAAATTTCCCCTATGTACTCTTTAATTTCATCCACTTTAGGTTTAGGATGGATGACTACTGAAGTCCATCCTTGAACTTTCATATATCATCTTCTTCTTTGAACTTTGATCACTCTTTGGGGAGGAGAAGATTGTTAGATTGTGGTGACTAATTAGGAAAGTATTGTACATACTTCATAAATTGTTTCATAGTTGTGATGTGAAAATTGGTTCTTGAAGTGGTATTGAGCTGTAAGGGATTACAAATTGTAATTAGGTTGTTATCACTAGATTTTAATAATATCAGACTTCCTATTTGGTGGACTTAGCCCAATGATTGGGTGAACCAAGTTAATTCTTGGCACCTTGTGTGCTTTTATGTGTGATCTATTATTTTCTAATATTGGTTATATTTGCATGTAATTGTTATTTATGTCTATAGTTTATTCCTAAAAAGTGTTATCAAAGCCTACTTGTTTTTCAGTTATCCTCTAGAAGAAAGTCTCATAGTTGAGTGGGAGTCTCACAGTTGAGTGGGAGTGATGGTAGATGTGTGTAAGCTAAGGGTTGACAAGTTTAATGGGTAGAACTTCCAATTATGGAAGATGCAAATGGAAGACTATTTGTATTAGAAGGATTTATGGAATCTATTAGAAGGAAAAAGCCAAGAATTAGGGATCTATGTCAAATGATGAATGGGATCTTTTGGATAGAAAGGCAATTGGAAGAATTTGATTATGCCTGGCACCATCGGTGGCATTTAATATTACATAAGCAAAGACAATAGAAGAGTTCATGAAAACCCTAGTGACATTGTACGAAATGCCCTCTACTTCAAACAAGGTATTTCTCATGACCTGTTTATTTAATATGAAAAGGGTAGAAGGTGGATCTATTGCAGATCATTTAAATGAGTTTAATATTATTACTAGTCAGTTATCTTTTGTGGGTATCAATTTTGATGAAGAAATTAGGGCTCTCTTGATTTTTTGTTCTTTGCTTGAAAGCTAGAATGGCTTGGTAATGGCCATGAGTAGTTTTGTTCCTAGATTTAGTACCCTAAAATATGATGATGTGAATGGTGTTGTTTTGAGTGAGGAAACTCATAGGAAAACTATAGGTGGATCTACATTAGGAAGTTCTTTGAATGCACAAAGAAGGGGTAAAATGACTGAGAGAGGAAGTAATTCTGCAAACCATGGGAAATCAAGAGAAAATTCAAATGGGAGGAGGTCTCAATTGAGAGTACCAAATTACTTGAAAGATTGTTGGAATCAAGAGAAAAATGAAGGAGATAAACTAGATGGAGACAAGGAGGCAAATGTGATAAGTAACAAATCCGAAGAGGATGCTTTTCTTATGTCTTTAGAAAGTGTTGATGATTCATGGGTTTTAGATTATGGTGCTTCATTTCATGCTACATCTCATAGATGTTATTTCAATGATTATGTTCAAGGGGATTTTGTGCTTGTTTATTTGGAGGATAATGAGCCCTATCAAATTATTAGAAAGGGAAAATTTAAGTTTAAGTTGTTGTAAATTCTAATACAATGTTGTGGCACAATAGACTTGGGCATGTGAGTGAGAAAGGTATGAAAGTACTTCATTCAAAGAAAGTTTTACCAAATCTAAAATGTGTTAATAAGGATTTATTTTAAAGTAATGTGTATGGAAAATAAAAGAGAGTGAGTTTTGTGAAGACTAGGAAGGAAAACAAAAAGGAGAAGTTAGAGCTTGTGCATACCGATGTATGGGGACTGGCTCAGGTATCTTCCTTTGGTGGCTCTCATTATTATGTTACATTTATTGATTATGCAACTAGAAAAGTATGGATTTATTTCCTTAGGTAGAAATCTAATGTATTTCAAACTTTTAAGAAATTAAAATGTCTCAGATTTGATGATGGTGGTAAGTATTGCAATCATGAATTTGAATATTATTGCTCCACTAATGGTATTCATAGATATAAAATGTGTTCCAAGGACTCCACAAGAAAATGGAGTGGTTGAATACATGAATAGGATTATAATGGAGTGTGCAAGGAGCATGAGGTTCAATGTTAGGTTGCCCTTACTCAATTGGGTGGAGGCTATGAATACTACTATATATTTGCTTAATAGAGTTCCCTCTACTCCTTTAGGTTGTGGTACTCTAGAGGAAGCATGGACTGGTAAGAATGTGAGTTATTATTTTCTCAAGACTGTCAGTTGTGAAGCTTTTTCTCGTATAGATTTAGAAAAAAGAACCAAAATGGAAACTGTCATGCCTAAACTATAAGGCAAAAACAAACAATTTTTTTTTTTTTTAATTTAATAATTAGAATGCTCTAAGTTTGATAAGTTTTCAATCACATTTTAAGTAAGGTTCTCTATATCTCATCTTAAGTTACATATCTTGTGAAGGAATACATCGTTAAAATTTGATGCTCTCGTTATTAGATTTATAGCAATCATTAAACACGTTATTTCATTAACTTCTCAACAAGATACGAAGGTTATTTAAATAAAAATTTTAAATGTGTTTGGTTTTAAAAATTAATTGAAATATCTAATCAAGGACTAGTTAAAAGAATTAATACATCTACTCATACATATATATATATACTTTATTTAGCTTTTCTCAAATTTCAATTTTAATTAAAACCCATAATGTTATTAAGAGTTAAACATTTATGAAGATATTAACAATATAAATTACACTTAAATTTGACTAGATGATAAGGAAATCAATTTAATATTTTCTATTTGTCTAATATATACTCACGTGATAAAATAGGATAATAGTTCACAATAAGTTTACTAAAACTTTAAAAGTATAAAGTTTCTACTAAATTAAAATTTAAAACAAATAACAATTAATCAATCATAATTAATGACTACTTTTTGATAAATATTAACATCATACAATAAACTAATACTATAACAAAACTAAACTGAACTACACTTAAATTCTTAATAATGAACTAATCACAAATCTATCCTAAATAACATTTTAAACTAACTTTAATGAAAAACTAACTAAATTTAAAAAGAAAATAACATACTATAACTTTAATTTTAAACTATTACTAAACTAATCTGAACTAACACATCAACTAACACCTAACACTAACCTATTACTAACATATACTACCGCCTATACCAGATGTCAAAATTAGAATTCACTTCCCTAAGCACTGCACTTGGGATGGTGCACTGCCCAAGTGGGAGGAAAAAGTACCTATTGTCCTTCATGACTAAGGTGACCCAAGAGAAAACAAGGAGAACAAAAAGTTTCATTTGTTTGTGTAAGCTTTGTTTAAATAAATACATTAATGCTTTCCCCCTCCACTATGTGAAGTGGCGACCCAAAATGCAAAGGGGATAAAACAACAATTTCAAACACATTTATTCCTTCTGCCAAGGTTTGCAAAAGTCATTGAGGGATAGGGGGTGACATCATCTCAATGATGGCAAAAACACTTTGTTAATAAAAGCCCTTTTATAAAGCAAACCCAAACTGATGCCCAAGGTAGGTGGTTATGCAATAAAGACAATAAAGTTTTATAGGTAATAATATAGATATTTAGGATATTTTTAAAATGTTAAAAGTCTATTTTGGAATTGTTACATCTATTTATAAATTGATTAATTTATATTTATATTTTTCAATCACAATATACAAAGGAATCTTTCAAAGATTCTCTATTGTTATGAGGGGAATTAAATTGCCTCCTCATACAAAAACCAGAGAGTTTTTACTCTCTTGGAATACATTTTTTTTTGTCAAAATTTTTCTAAGTATAGGTTTACAAAGCAATGTATTTTTATTTTTTAAATTGTATATTTTTGAATAGATTTAAAACATTGATACAATAGTTTGTGTCACATGAACACCAGATTTATTTGATCTCCTAAACAAACTTGAATTGAAATATATCAACCATATCCATTTCTCTTTCCTTAACGTAATTTTCATTCATTAACATATAAGGAAACTTGAAAATTTTTCTTAATTAAACCATCATCATTTCATCCTATTTTTGATGTGCATCCATCTAACTAAAAATTATGATTAAATCACATGATAAGCAATTATACTCAATCACCATTTTTTTATTTATTGGCAAACTTGATTCAAAGGCTCAGTCAAGAAAGAACCAGGGAGAAAACCCGACGTTATTGCCATTACAACAGGGTTTTGAAATGCAAATTACATAGGATTCCAATCCCAAAATTACAACAATTTAATTGAATTTCCTTCATGACCCTCATCAAGGATTATATATCAATTTCTGCAACTCATTTTTAAGAACCGTGGAGAGAATACAATCTGATCAGGTGCCAACAAGCATGACCAAGAAACAAATCAAACATGCATATTCATACAAGGTTTTCACAATAGGATTCACAATGAATCAACACTAGGGAAAAGCAAATTCTTCCAATAAGAGAAGTCAGGCACAACACCAAAATAGATGCCCAATCGGGGCTATAAATCAAGAACTTCTGTTCTTCCATTTTAACATGCCATACTCATACGAGGTTTGTTCTAACAAGTAGGGACCCATAACACTCTAACCTCTCTCCCTCTTCTTATCCTAAGAAGAGACTCTACACTGGTTGGAGTCAAACTAAAAAGACCTTTGCCAAAATTGGTCACTTTTGCCCTATCCAAGGGTGAGTAGTACCAAAACACCCATACAAGAAAACATCAAAATTCAAAAAAAAAATGAAAGAAAGCAATCAAGAACATGGTTTTCAATGCTTCCCAACATACCCAACATACATGAAAGCATCCAACTAACACCACCATAGCATAAGCATGAAACAAGCATGAAAATATGAACAAGGGAGATGAAAATTCCTACCTTCCCAAAGAGGTAATGGCAAATGAAAAATTTGAGTAGAGCTTTTCCCTTCCTTCCTTCACTCTTCCAAGACTCCTCTCTAAAAGTAGAGGTTGGGTAACAACCTAAACTACTCCAAGAAGGGCCTCTAAATAAGCCTCAACTCAACCATCAAAAGGAGCAATAACTTCTCCCACCTACCTACAAATCTAGAAGTTCCTAACTCAACCCATACTATGGCTAACCACTAAGTGGAAGTGAGGTGAGGCAACTCATGGTAGCCATAGTCAATTTTCGCACAAAGGCAAAAAGAGACTTTTTGAGTGTCCTCAAAAGTCAATAAAAGGGGCTTAGGGGTTGGAAAAGACCCCCAACCCATACCCATACCCCTTGGGTATAAATATTTCATGTTTTAAAGCCTTAGGAATAGGTTTGGAACCAAACAAAAGCTAGGAATTAATTAGGACCAACTAACAACTCTAAAATGCAGATTAAGCACTAATCTAGATTAAGGGTGACTAAACTCGATAAGAACCAACTTAGCAAAAAGACACTAACTTAATCCAACTTAGGTCCAAAGGTTACACAGCTAACCCTAAAAAGCATGCTGAAGAACATAAACAATTCATGAGTGTCAAGCGACACTGAAAGAACATAGTTATGAACATTAACATTTATTGATCACATGAAAATATATACATACATCTCACAATTAAAATACTTGAATTACAAACAACAAGGTTTCCAAAATTAGCACATAGGGATCAGTTATGTTCCTCCATCGAGTTTCTTAACTAAAATATTTGCACACTCATTGCACACATCAGTAGTCCCATAAAATCACATGCACATATGTATATACGTATTAGAAATTTACATAAATTGAAACATACATCAAACAAGGTTTCTTTCATCCTACTCAATTCTTAACCACTAAAATCTTTTAATTCAAAGTATCAATCCTACATTTACTAATTTCATCAACATACATATACATAAAACATTAAATGATGAACATCAAATATCTAGAAGTAACATCACACATCATGAAACAATATAATATGTTCAAAGCATCTGATAATGTCTCGACATCTCCATTCGTGAGTATCAAAATAATAGTAATTTATCACTATGCTACAATGGGTCGGGGTGAGGCCTCACATCCTCTCCCACTAGGCATGAACTTCCTCCTAGAGTTCATCAAAAAGATAAGGGTACTAAGATCACATCTACGCTGCATCCTCCCATGAAGCCATGACCTCATTGTAATAATCCCACTAGACCCTAACCTGGTCCAGCTCTCGATCTCAAAGTGCTAGGGTCTGTCAAGCAATAATATGGATAGGCTCTAGTGCTAGCTGTCTGTCTGACTCCACCTATAAAGCATCCCAATCTATAATATGAGACTCATCATAAATGTATCCTCCAAGTACAAAAATATGAAACACATCATGGATGTGTGATAGGCTAGGTGGCAAAGCTAAAAGGTATGCAATAGGTCCTATCCTCTCTAGGATCTCGAACAGCCCAACAAATCGAGGTGCCAACTTAGAGCCCTTTTCAAATTGAATCAAACTCTTGTGGGGTCACACCCTCAAGAACACTCTATCACCAACCTGATACTCTCGATCTATCATCTTCCCATAAGCATACTTCTTCTGCCTATCCTATGCCTCTCTTCGACATTGTCTAATTAGGGCCACCTACTGCTCCATCTCCTTTACCTACTGGGGACCAATAGACACTCAATCCTCGATCCTATCCCAACTCAAGGGCATCTTGCATGGTCTTTCATACAAGGCCTCATAAGGCAGCATACCTATGGAGGAATGGTGCCCATTGTTATAGGAAAACTCGACAAGATGTAGGTATTCCTCCCATTTGACCTGATGGTCCATCATGTACATACATAGCATGTGCTCCAAAACTTGATTCACTCGCTCAGTCTAACCATCAGTTTGAGAATGGTACACTGTACTAAAATTGAGCCTAGTGCCCAAAGCTACCTACAACTCTCTCCAAAATGAAGAAATGAACAATGAGTCTTTATCGAAGATGATCTTATGGGGAACACCATGAAGTCTAAAAATGTCCCGCAAGAACACCTAAGCTATGTCTCATGTTGTGAATGTAGTATGCACGGGTGAGAAATGGATAACCTTGGTCAACATGTCAACTATCACCAAAATGGCATCATGGTGGCAAGATGACATAGGAAGACCAACAATGAAATCGATAGATATAGTATCCCATTTCCACTCTGCAATCTCATGCAGCTAAAGAAGCCCACTAGGATGACCGTGCTCCACCTTCACTCTCTGGCACTCAAGGTATCTCGCAACTATGCTAGTAATCTACAGTCTCATGCATGGCTAGTGATACAACTGCCTCAAATCTACATGCAACTTCTTAACACCAGGGTGCACTACATAAGGTGCTCTATGAGCCTCAAGTGCAATTAGCTCATGCAAACCCCCAATGGAAGGTACCTACACGCATCCCCTATGATGCAAAAGTTAGTCAGACTCTAAGGAATAGTCTAAATACTTCCCTTCCAAGAGTCTTTGAGAATGTACTATCTGAATCACTTCCACATAAAGCTCATTGGCTAGTAAGTGCTGTAAGATCCGCTCCCTCAAGTCAGTGCAAGTAGTCACAAAGGAAAGCTCATGTCACCTTCTACTTAAGGCATCTACAACCACATTCTCCTTTCCCTTGATGTAATTAACATCAAAATCATACTCACATAGAAACTCCATCCACCTTCTTTTCCTAGCATTAAGGTTTGGCTGTGAAAATATATGCTGCAAGCTCTGGTTATTGGAATGAAGCTCAAATCTATGACCCAAAAGCAAGTGTCACCATCTCATCAAGGCATGAACCCGTACCACAAGTTCTAGGTCGTGAGTAGGATAATTGAGTTCATGAGTCTTCAACTTCCTAGACTCAAAGGAAATAGGTCATCCATCCTGCATAAGGACTACACCTAGACCATCTAAAGATGCATTAGTACACACCACAAAATATGCAACAAGATCTAGTATTGCAAGAATTAGTGCACTTGTGAGGGCTCTCTTGAGCTCTTTCAAAGCTCTACCACACTTCTTTGACCACTCATACTTCTTCCCCTTTTGTTGAAGAGATGTGATGGGGTGTGCCAATCTAGAAAATCCTGAAATGAAATGCCGATAATATCCTGCTAGCCCCATAAAGCTCCTCACTTCAGTAAAACTGGTGGGTGCTGGCCAATCCATGATGGCCCTAATCTTTGATGGGTCTACTAAGACTCCATCACCTGATATGACATGACCCAAGTAATGTACCTCAGGTCTAAAGAACACACACTTTGACAAGCTACCAAACAATTGATTCTCTCTCAACTTCTACAATATCTGCCTTAGGTGCTCTTCATGCTCTTTCTCATCATGATAATAAATTATAATGTCATCAAGAAAAACAACCACAAACTTATCCAAAAAATTACGAAATACTCCATTCATGAGGCTCATGAATATAGCTGGAGCATTCATGAGGCAAAATGGTACCACGATGAACTTGTAGTGACCATACCTAGTATAAAAAGCAATTTTGGGGATATCACTATCCATAATCCTCAACTGATGATAACCCAACTTCAGATCTATTTTTGAAAATACTTGGGCACCTTGCAACTGATCAAAGAGATCATCAATTCTGGGAAGAGGATATCGATTCTTGATGGTCACTTTGTTCAATTACCAATAATCAATACACAACCTAAGTGATCCATCCTTCTTCTTGACAAAGATCACTGGTGCATCCCAAGGTGACACACTAGGTCGAATATACCCCTTCTCTAAGAGTTCCTCCAACTGATCCTTTAGTTCACTGATCTCATGAGTAGTCATCCTATATGGTGCTCTCAAAACTGGCTCAGGTCCTGGTACAAGGTCTATGTGAAAATCCACTACTTTAGGTGGAGGCTCTAAAGGAAACACATCTGCAAACTCCTACTGGATTGGAAAATCATCGAGGGATGGCTCCCACTCTGAATCTTCCTCTCTGTCACTAATGGTGATAACGAACAACTGACAACCCTTTTGCATGCACCGTCTAAGCTACATAGTGTAAATCATACAAAGGGACATAGGTCTCTTCACTCCAAAGATCTCCCTAGAGATACCATCATCATCCACACATTCCACCCTCTTCTATCGACAATCCATCTTGGCGTTGTGTGCTTAAAGCCAATCCATGCCAAGAACAACATCATAAGAACCTAGAGGGGTAATACATAGATCATACATAGTGGACATGTCTCCAATTTGCATTTGACAATTCTGCACCATGGAACTAACTGACACTCCAACTCCTGAGGCTAACTCTACTTCCCAACTAACATCCTTTCTAACTGCCACTAGCCCGCAATGCTCCACTACATATGGATATATAAAAGAGTCAATAGCTCCAAAATCAAATAAAACTACAACTATACGGCCCTATAATATACCTGTAGCCTCGATAATTGTGGCCTTATGCTTAGCCTGGTAGTTATCAACCGCTGCAAAAACTCTGTGGGATCTACCCATGTCACCAACTGTCGGCTCTGAAGAAGCCCTACTCTGACCACTTCATGCCTGCCCTTGTGGACACTTCCTAGCTATATGACCCATGCCACCACAAGTGTAGCATGGTCCTCAAGTATAAGATCATGCACCCTATGATCCAAACTACTGTGGGCCTCCTGACCTACTAGATCCACTGTATCACCCCTAGAAGATTGCTGAGTCTTCACTAATTGTAACAGTGGGGCTTGTACTTTTTGATCCTACTTGGGACCCTATGACTGCCACTACTTGGTCTTGGAGCCCTGATAACCCTGAGAAGATTTTTGTTGCTTCTGCTACTAGGGTTTTGGCTGCTGAGACTATTGGCCCTTAGAGGACCCTGTTGTATAGTTCTGATTCCCTTTCCAAGGGGGTTTCTACTGGGAAGAGTTTCAGTTATGAGATTAATCTTGAGACTCCTGCCTACCTCAAGTATCCTCAGCAAGTAGTGTTATCTCCACTACTTGTCTGAAGGTGGTAGGGAAGGCTATTCAAACTGGGCCTTGAAGTGAGAAATTTAGACCCATGATAAAGTGATGCACCCATAATTTCTCATCCTTCATGTATTCCACATAAGGAAGGAGCTCGAGAAACTTTCTCTCGTACTGAGCCACTATAAGACCTCTCTAATAAAGAGAATGAAACTCCTCTATCTATTTTTGTCAAAAATGCTCTGACAAGTACCTCTCTCAAAATCTTTCTAGGAAAGACTCCCATGTGAGTGTATCCATCCTCACTCCTATGGTCTCCTCCTAATGCCACCAATTGGAGGCATCCCCTCTTAACTGATGAACTGCTAGGTGTGCCTTTAGATTACTCCCATAAGGGCGTAATCCAAAGCACCCTTGTAGGCTCTGTAACCTTGCCTCTACTATTGTTCCCTCTATGGAACCACTAAATAATGGTGGCCCAAGTCAAATCAATTCCCTGATGTCATCTCCTATATTTCTAGGAGGTCTATCAAGTGGGGGTCCTCTTTGGTGTATTGACTCTTCCTCATGCTAACCCTGGCCCTCTATCTATCTCAGTGGGGAGCTCCTAGTCCTCTCTTTGACTTTGGGTCTGCCTCCTTTGGTTCCCTTTGCTTCCACTACTAGAATCTGCTGAATTGGCTGAACTACAGGAACCACTCTCTGTTGAACTACACCGATCAAAGTTTGAAGTGCATCAATAATTTCTTGGTTCAGGTTCGGTGGTGGTTGAGGTGGAGGTGGAGGTGGAGGTGGTCCATCCTCCTGTCCCACTCTACCACCCCTAGCCCTACGTCCTCTACCTCGTCGGTTGCTTCGAGTAACAGGAGGCATCTACACAATTAAAAGTTTGAGTTAAGGTTAGGAAGCACAATGGTTTAAGGTTCCTAGTGTTCAAACATGGGCTCTGATACCATTTTTGAAATTAATAATTAGAATTCTCTAAGCTTGATAAGTTTGTGATCACAGTTTAAGTAAGGTTCTCTACATCTCATCTTAAGTTACATATCTTGTGAAGGAATACATCGTTAAAATTTAATGCTCTCATTATTAGATTTATAGCGATCATTAAACGTGTTATTTCATTAACTTCTCAACAAGATATGAAGGTTATTTAAATAACAATTTTAAATGAGTTTGGTTTTAAAAATTAATTGAAATATCTAATCAAGGACTAGTTAAACGAATTAATACATCTACTCATACATACATACATACATACATACATACATACATACATACATACATACATACATACATACATACATACATACATACATATATATATATACACTTTATTTAGGTTTTCTCAAATTTCAATTTTACTTAAAACCCATAATTTTATTAAGAGTTAAACATTTATGAAGATATTAACAATATAAATTACACTTAAATTTGACTAGATGATAAGGAAATCAATTTAACATTTTCTATTTGTCTAATATGTACTCACGTGATAAAATAGGATAATAGTTCACAATAAGTTTACTAAAACTTTAAAAGTATAAAATTTCTACTAAATGAAAATTTAAAACAAATAACAATTAATCAATCATAATTAATAACAATCTTTTGATAAATATTAACAGCATACAATAAACTAATACTATAACAAAACTAAACTAAAGTACACTTAAAATATTAATAATGAACTAATCACAAATCTATCCTAAATAACATTTTAAACTAACTTTAATGATAAACTAACTAAATTTAAAAGGAAAATAACACACTACAACTTTAATTTTAAACTATTACTAAACTAACCTAAACTAACACATCAACCAACACTTAACACTAACCTATTACTAACATATACTCCCCCATAGACTTCCTCCCCTATACCGAATGTCAAAATTAGAATTTGCTTCTGCAAGCATTGCTTTTGGGATAGCACGCTGCCCAAGTGGGGGGAAAAAGTACTTGTTGTCCTTCATGACTAAGGAGACCCAGGAGACAACAAGGAGAAAAAAAAGTTTCATTTGTTTGTGTAAGATTTTTTTAAATAAAAACATTAATGCTTTCCCCCTCCACTATGTGAAGTGGCAACCCAAAATGCAAAGGGGGTAAAACAACAATTTCAAACACATTTATTCCTTCTGCCAAGGTTTGCAAAAATCAATGAGGGATAGGGGCTGACATCATCTCAATGATGGCAAAATTTTTTGTTAATTAAAAGCCTTTTATAAAGCAAACCCAAACTGACGCCCAAGGGAGGTGGTTATGCAATAAAGACAATAAAGTTTTATAGGTAACAATCTAGATATTTAGGATATTTTTAAAATGTTAAAAGTCTATTTTTGAATTGTTACATCTATTTATAAATTGATTAATTTGTATTTATATTTTTCAATCAAAATATACAAAGGAATCTTTCAAAGATTCTCTATTGTTATGAGGGGAATTAAATTGCAATATATCAACCATATCCATTTCTCTTTCCTAAACATAATTTTCATTCATTAACATATAAGGAAACTTATAAATTTTGCTTAATTAAACCATCATCACTTCATCCTATTTTTGATGTGCATCCATCTAACTAAAAATTACTATTAAATCACATGATAAGCACTTATACTCAATCACCATTTTTTTTAATTGGCAAACCTGATTCAAGGGTTCAGCTAGGAAAGAACCAAGAAGAAAACCCAACGTCATTGCCATTACAACAGGGTTTTGAAATTCAAATTACATACGATTTCAATCCCAAAACTACAACAATTTACTTGAGTTTCCTTCATGACCCTCATCAAGGGTTCTATATCAATTTCTGCAACTCATTTCTAAGAACCGTGGAGAGAAGAAAATCTGATCAGGTGCCAATAAGCATGACCAAGAAACAAATTAAACATGCATATTCATACAAGGTTTTCACAATGGGATTCACAATGAATCAACACTAGGGAAAGGTGGATTCTTCCAATAGGAGAAATCAGGCACAACACCAAAATAGATGCCCAAATGAGGCTATAAACCAAGAACTTCCATTCTTCCATTTTAACATGCCATACTCATACAAGGTTTGTGCTGACAAGTAGGGGGCCATAACACCCTACCCTCTGTCTCGCTTCTCATCCTGGGAAGAGACTCTACACTGGTTGGAGTCCAACTAAAAAGACCTTTCCCAAAATTTGTCACTTCTGCCCTATCCAAGGGTGAGTAGTACCAAAACACCAATACAAGAAAACATCAAAAATCAAACAAAAATATGAAAGAAAGCATTCTAGAACATGGTTTTCAATCCTTCCCAACATACCCAACATACATACAAGCATCCAACTAACACACCCATAGCATAAACATGAAACAAGCATGAAAATTTGAACAAGGGAGATGAAAATTCCTACGTTCACAAAGAGGTAATGGCAAATGAACAATTTCAGTAGAGCTTTTCCCTTCTTTCCTTCACTCTTCCAAGACTCCTCTCTAAAAGTAGAGATTGGGTAACAACCTAAACTACTCCAAGAAGGGCCTCTAAATAAGCCTCAACTCAACCACCAAAAGGAGCAATAACTTCTCCCGCCCACCTACAAATCTAGAAGTTCCTAACTAAACCCACAGTATGGTTAACCACTAAGTGGAAGTGAGGTGAGGCAACTCATGGTAGCCATAGTCAATTTTCGCACAAAGGCAAAAAGAGACTTTTTGAGTGATCTCAAGAGTCAATAAAAGGGGCTTAGGGGTTGGAAAAGACCCCCAACCCATACCCATACCCCTTGGGTATAAATATTTCATGTTTTAAAGCCTTAGGAATAGGTTGTGAACCAAACAAAAGCTAGGAATTAATTAGGACGAACTAACAACTCTAAAATGTAGATTAAGTGCTAATTCAGATTAAGGGTGACTAATCTTGATAAGAACCAACTTAGCAAAAAGACACTAACTTAATCCAACTTAGGTCCAAAGGTTACACAGCTAACCCTAATAAGCACGCTGAAGAATATAAACAATTAACGAGTGTCAAGCAACACTAAAAGAACATAGTTATGAACATTAACATTTACTAATCACAGGAAAATACATACATATATCTCACAATTAAAATACTTGAATTACGAACAATAAGGTTTCCAAAATTAGCACATAAGGATCAGTTGTGTTCCACTGTCGAGTTTCTTGACTAAAATATCTGCACACTCATTGCACACATCAGTAGTCCCATAAAATCACATGCACATATGTATATACGTGTTAGAAATTTACATAAATTGAAACATACATCAAACAAGGTTTCTTTCATCCTACTTAATTCTTAACCATTAAAATCTCTTAATTCAAAGTATCAATCCTACATTTACTGATTTCATCAAGATACATATACATAAAATATTAAATGATGAACATCAAATAGCTGGAAGTAACATCACACATCATGAAACAATATAATATGTTCAAAGCATCTTATAATGTCTCGACATCTCTAGTCGTGAGTATCAAAATAATAGTAATGGATCACTATGCTATGATGGGTTAGGGCAAGGCCTCAAAAGCTAAGTCAAAGAAATGTGTATTTGTTGGCTATGACATTAATGAATTTTTTTATATGGTTGGGGATTTTGAAAATCATAAAATTGTAAGAAGCAAGGATGTCATATTCAATGAGAAAGTGTTGTACAAAGATCTATTGTAGCAACATGAGAAGAAAGAAGATGATTATGTAGTACTGGATAATACTTCAAAAGCCGATGTTCCAGCCATTCCTTATGATGTGCAATAACTGCAACAACAAATACCACACACACCAATGAATGTTAGACAATCAACAAGGAAAATTAGACCTCCAAAAAGATTCTATCCCTCTTTGTATTCAATTTTACTTACTGATGTCAGTGAACCTAAATGTTATGATGAAGCTATGTAGGTGGATACTAAGATTCAGTGGGAGTTTGCAATAAAAGACAAAATGGACTCTTTGCTGAAGAATAAGACAAGGGATTTATGCAAGTTTTCTAAAAGTAAAAGAGCTTGACAAAATAAGTGGGTTTATAGGTTAAAAGAAGAGGATGGAGGTAAGAAAATTTTTTAAGCTAGGTTAGTTGTAAAAGGATTTGCATAGAAAAAGGGCATTGATTTTGATGAGATATTTTCTCATGTTGTAAGAAGTCTTCTATTTGTACAATTTTAAGTATTGTGGCTATTGAAGAATTAGATTTAGAGTAGCTTGATGTTAAAATAGCCTTCCTTCGTGGTGATTTGGATGAAGAGATATTTATGGCTCAGCCATAGGGATTTGAAGTCAAAGGTAAGGAGAATTTAGTTTCTAAATTAAAGAAAAATTTATATGGCTTGAAACAGGCACCTTGACAATGGTATCTGAAAGTTGACAGTTTTATGCATGAGCATGGATATTATAGGTGTCATTCAGATCATTGTGTTTATTTTAAGAGGTTGAATGATGAAAACTACATTATTTTATGTTTTATATGTTGATGATATGCTTGTAGTTGGGTCTAACATGGATCATATTAAGGGGCTAAAATTTCAGTTAGCACATGCATTTGCTATGAAGGATTTGGGGGCAGCAAAAAAATCCTTGGTATAAAGATTTGTAGAGATAAGAAGAACAAAATAGTGATGCTATCTTAGGCTAATTATGTGGAGAATGTGTTACAACATGTTCTCTATGGGGAATGCTAAAGCTATCAACACATCTTTGCCTAGTCATTTGAAGTTGATTAAGGAGATCCGTCCCAAGATACAATAAGAAGAGGATAAGATGTCCAAGGATAAGATGTATGCTATGGTATGTACAAGGCTAGATATTGCACATGAAGTGGGAGTTGTTAGTAGGTATATGAGCCATCCAAAAATTGAGCATTGGAATGCAGTTAAATGGATTCTTAGATATTTGAAAGGAACATCCAATAAGTGTTTACACTTTGGGGGCTCTACTATTGATTTATAGGGCTATGCTGACTCAGATTTGGTAGGGGATATTAATACTAGGTGGACTACTATAGGTTATGTCTTTACTATTGGTGGGGTAGTTGTGTTTGGTTTCTAGGTTACAAAAGATTAATGCTCTATCCACTACAAAAGTAGAGTATGTTACTACTAAAGAGGTATTCAAGGAGATGATATGGCTTCAATTCTTCTTGGAAGAATTGGGACATCCTCCAAAGGGTAATTATTTGTTTATAGATAGTTAGAGTGCCATTCATCTTGTAAAGAATTCAACTCTGCATTCCAAGACCAAACACATACAATTGTGGTACCATTTCATTTATTTAGTTTTGGACGATGGATAGTTAAAGCTGGATAAGATACATATAGATGAAAATCTAGCAGATATTTTTACCAAGGTAGTGATAAGGGAGAAGTTGAACTCCTCTTCAACTTTGGTTGGTCTTCTAGATTGAACATGAATAAAAGAATAATAGAGTCCAGGGTGGTTTCATCCAGTGGGAGCCTCATGGAGTAGCAGCATAGCTACAAGATCAGTCTCCAACTGGGAGAATGTTGTTTAGTGTGGACTTTGATTAGTCCCTGAGTGGGAGATTTTTGTTTAGTGTGGACTTTGATTAGTCCTTGAGTGGGAGATTGTTAGATTGTGGTGACTGATTAGGAAGGTACTTTACATACTTCATAAATTCTTTTGGGTCCTATTTTATCAAGATTTTGGGCCGACATGTAATTATTAATCATAACCCTAAAGTGGTAAAATACTTGTATAAAAGGGCTTAGGGTTAGGGATTGTTTTATAAGTTGATGCAAAAATTTGTTCTTGCAGCAATACTGAGCTATAAGAGATTACAGATTGTAATCAAGTTGTTATCACTGGATTGTAATAATATCAGACTAGCTATTTGGTGGACATAGCCAAAGAATTAGGTAAACCACATTAAATCTTGGTGTCTTGTGTGCTTTTCTGTCTGATCTATTATTTTTTGATATTAGTTATATTTTCATGTAATTGCTATTTTTGTCTGTGGTTTATTCCTAACAAAGACAAAACTCCACCATCTGAAGAGGTATCACTATATGAAATATTTTTAAATCTTTAATTTCCTCTACCAATCTTTTCAATAAATTTAGATATGTTTATAAGACTTTCATTTTCTATGGTTTCATCATTTGGGATTTCATTTCCTTTTAATTACATCATCTACATCAATATCTTAGCAACTACTTCTTGGCATAATGAGCATTCAAACACTAAATGGCTAACTTTATGTAATCGACAAAATCCTAGGAGAAGTAGGATACTGGGGTCAGCTTCTTCTCCTAAAAAATGTAAATTAGCCACCATGTTATGTATGAATTATGTCATGATCTCATCCCTTGGGATTAGAACCTTGGATTTTTCATCTTGATCATCTGATGTTTTGGCTGAAGTTGTGTCAAATGCCATCACTTTGTAAGAGCCCAAATCTAACCATAGGAATGCCACCTCATTTGGAGCATTATGTTCTATAATCATTATTTTTAACTTTGGCTCTGCATCTATCTTGATTTGATTGTTCAACCCCTTCCATGGTAAAAATAACTAAGTGGAATCCATAGAAAACCATCCTCTTAGGAATTTTGTCCATTCTCTACTTAGTAACAATCCATAGGTATTACGAATATCAACCACAAGTATATAAATGACATCTTGAATTCAAGGGTCAACTATCAACTATATCTGAACATATTTTAACACACCAAAGACTTTCACCTCTATTTTACCAAACTGTATCACTATCCAATTAAAAGGTTGAGGAATGACTCCCAACCTTTGCACTATTGATAGTGGCATAGCATTACGCAAGGCTCCTAAATCAATTAGGCAATTGTGAAGATTCTTCTATATATCTTGATGCTAAGCAGAAATGTGGGCATCTTAACCTTGTCCTTAAACATAGTTGGCATTACTCCAAAGCATTAACTTGTTGAGATACTATCTTTTGAGGAATATTATTCATATTATGGGGTACCTTTGTATGCTCTAGAGTTTTCTTCAAAGCTTCTCACTAATGTGGACAGTTTTGCAGCATGTCAAACATGAAAATCTTGGCCTTTGTTCATTTTAAATCTTCCACTGCACTAAGCAGGATTTTTCAAAATTTTTAGTGTATTCCATTGGTTCTAATTTTTTTTTCCTCCATATGGTGGCCTAATTGGTAGTGGATTGTTACTCACTCTCAAATTGTGAGGAGTTCCTAACATTCTTATGACCTATCATACAATCTAATACATACAATCTAATATTCTATAATTCTATAATGATAATCAAAATACATACAATCTATCATAGGTTCTTTTCTACTTCTTAGATTGTATATATTTTGATTATCATTATGAAAAGAAAACATCACTTTAGGCCAAAGGTCTGGTTCTTGGCTAAATGGAAATGAGAATTCTTCATTGGCCAATTGTTCTAACTATATGTTCTATGTGAAGGTAATCACTTTTGTAAAGACTTTGTCCAATGTGTTGATATTTGTTGCCAGAAGTCTTCTTAGAAAAATAGTAGTGGAATGGTCCATAGTGTTTAGATAAATCTGAATAACAACTTCAATTTTTATAGTGAATGGCATTTCCAACTTGTAGTATGCCATCTAAGAGTCATGGTTGAAGCATGACATTGTCTCAGCTATATCCTTCTTGATTGGTATGAATTGTTGATGTATCACAGTTGGATTGATGGAATTTTTAAATTGTTCCAAGAATAATTTTTTTAAAGTAGCCCAATATCCAATACATCTAGGTGGTAGGTTAATGTACCAATTAAAGGCAACTTCCCCTAAAGAGTAGGGGAATAAGAAAAGAATCACATTGTCGTTAGTAATCTACTTTCAATTGCAAACTTCCTTGAACACCTTAATGTTATCTTTAGTAGTTCGTATCTCCCCATAGATAAACCTTGAGAAAAACTTATCAGGATTCTTAGGAAGGTCATTGAGTACACCTGTCAAGTTGATTGGTAAGTCTACAGTATTTGTGAAAAAGGCCATTGGAGGATTTGGTTGACCTAGAGGTAGTTATTGTGGAGGTGGAGCTAAAGATGATGATGAAATGTTAAATGAAAGTGGTTGAATTTGAGGTATTCCTATGTCACTCTGGGGTTTATGAAAATGGATAAGCTTGAGGAACTCATGTATACTTGGTGATGATCTTAAAGATCACTGAAATGGGGATGCTAGATCAAAATCCTCTAGTTTGCATCAACTTTGGAAAAAGTGCCCCTAAGAAAAAGTACACTTTCTCACAAAATGAGGTGCACCTTAGAATGTAGCACAAAAGTGTAGCAGGTGCAGCAGTGCACCTAGCACACATAGTGCAGCAACGCACCTAAAATTCTTGGAAACTTAGAAAATTTTTGAAATTGTAAAAAGTGTAGAATTTTGAAGATTTGACAAAAAAATTCTTCTATTCTAAAAGATTAAGAGGCCCTCTGTCTAGCACCACTTCTATTGAGTTGTTGTTTTGCATGAATCTTAATGGCATGAATCCTTTTGAAGTCCTCTCCTGAAAAGCTAATCTAAGGATCAACTCCAAGGTTTTCAGTGATCTTGTGACCTACTGAAATCCACTCAGTTGAAGATAAATGTGAGTGTCCATGAGGAGGCCTTTCTAGTTCTAATAACTTTGGATATGATTAGAATCTGTTCACTGCTTCGAAAGAATAAAACACACAAAAATAGAACCATATCTTTGTATTTTTCTATTTTATGAATGCAATATAACAATGTAACTATATGAATTCCTAATTTAACCAAGGGTTTAGAAAAGAAAATAACAAAGATAGGGTGACAAGAAGTTTAAGAAAATAACATGAAAGTAAAAAAAATCCTAACAGACATAAGTCGCAGAAACATCACATCTGCGAGTTAAGTTTTTGAAGAAATTGATGGGTAACCAATGAAAATAGGAGAAACATTTCCTTAATTCCACTAATGCAATTTTTGATGAGAATTTAGCAACTGTAAGATGTTTCACTTTTCATCAAATCACAAGGCCATAGAAAGTTCACTCATGCAAGACAAAAAGTTATGCAAGAACAAAATGGGCGATCTCTTCTTGAACTAGATATGTTAGCAGAATTTGTAAAACCATAGAAAACACTAGAATTAAAATATCACACAACAAAAAATAATCACAATAAACTTTTGCTTCAATCACATTCCATGAACATACATTCACAGAATATAACACACTTAGGCAAGAATCACTATACTCCAAATCCAAGCACCAAAAGCATATATTATTGCAAAATAACAACAGCCTTGATTACATATTACAATCTCATATTTAGAAGAAATCATCTACTAAATTTTTGTTGAGAGTGAGAGAAATCTTTATAACATCATATGCTTCTAAATTAATCAAACAAATCTAATTATGTACAAATTGACTCTCTAACTAGTGCTTAATAGGACTCCATCCATTTTTATATTATTAATTGGATGCATGAGCCTTCACATGTCTTAAAACAAAGGAAGCATGAGAAAATGAAAATAAGAGAGCCTTCAGTTGATGTAGGAGTGTCTGGAAGTGCCAAAAATAGAAGTTATATCTTCGCTAGGCATCCATAGGAGTTGAAATGTTGTCAGAGTGCATTCCCTATGCATGGAAAGCTATAATTTTGGAACTAATAGTTAACTGTCAGTCCAGCTCTGACTTCTTCAAAATATTCCAAAACACTTTTCATAAAGAACACTAGCACACCTAGCACAACAACACACCTCAAAGGTAAAAAATGCAAAATTTCACCAAGTGTCAAAATTGAAATTCTGGCTTCTGGGTTTTGTTCACCTTTATACAAGAGCTACATTTGGGTATTTTCCTTTGAATTTCTTAATTATTTCAGTGAATTTAGCCATGTCCAATAGATCTAAGTGATTATATTTATCATTTACTTTTTGCCTATAATTATCTACTTCTATACATGTTTCTGCAAAATCCTTGAGTTTTGTATCAAGCTCTAATAAAGATTCTTCTATTCTAAATGCCTGCTACATATCTTCAACATTAGAAATATTATCAAAATTTTTCTAAAATCTATGAACTACTACCTCTACTAGTATTTCTTTTCCCATGCATCATCCTCAAAAGTATCCAGATATGCATCACTATAATGTTTCTTAGCTTCCAAAATTTGCTCTTGTTCTTGGTCCTTAAGCCTATGAATCTTTGTGTGTAATGACTCCATTACTTTATTTCCATTTGCAATCTTCTCAATCCAATCATCTATTAAATCTAGTTCCTCCATTCTATATACATCCATGAGCATCTAATACCTCTGGCCTTTGATTGCATGTAGTGGTTGTAAATCTTTCCCCCACGTTTGCACTTCATCCATTAAACCAAAATCTTGATTCAAATTTGCTACTAACTTATTTGCATTTCCTTGCATAACATGCAATAATTTAAGATTCCCTTGGATAATCAAAATGCCTTTCTCCTCAAAACTTTCATGCCATTTCTGATAGGCATTCAAAAGTGCATACAATTGAACTTTTCCCCTATCCCTTCCTTGAATTTCTACATTTAGAGTTTCTTTGAGGTTAGTGGGATCCAAGGGGCCAAAAAATTCTCCCAAATATCCCTTTAGGATTTCATTTTAATGCTGAAGTGTTATTAATTCTGCCCTATCTTGTTCTAGGCTCCTAAAAGCTTCCTTCATCCCTGTGGTAACCATTAGCTTTACAGTTTCTAAGGTTGTCTTTCTAAGCATAACTTCTTGGATTTGATAATCTCTAGGAGTCAATTCTTCAACATTTGATTACAGAGGAGGAAGAGCCACATGAGAAAAAAGATCCTAATTATGATCAATCATAATCAAAGCTAATGGTCATGCATTATTAGGAGGTGAATTAGGTTTCCTTAGAACTTCTATCAATTCCATTCTATCGTCCTCCTCTATAGTGAATTGTTGTTTCTTGTTTCTTATCACTTCTTTACTAAGCCACCTTGGAATATGTTGCATCGGGGATTTATCTTTAGAGGATGAAGGTGTTTTCTTAGCTATACCTTTCCCCTTATTACTCCTCTCTGGAGTCTCCTCCCTTCATGAGAGGTCTATGCTAATAGTCTTTGTATCTATGAAGCTCGCATTTCTCACCTCTATGTCCTAGGATGTTTTTTGAGGTTGTTCACCTATCTGCCCCACTTTTGACACTTCATCAGTAGATACTTGACATGGTTCTTCTTCACGTTCTACCTAGACCCATTCAACTTCTATACCTAGAGCAAGAGTGGTAGCTTATCCCTTTTCTACACAAAATGTGACCTATAATTGAGATTCTAAAACTATCTCAAGTTCTTTTGATTTAGGGGGCATCTGATTTCAATCCTCTTGTTGAGGTTTATTGGTTGGCATATCTCTGATCTTGTTCTTGACCAACTCAGTACCCATAGACATAAATTCAAAATTGAACATCTAAAATATATCAGTGCCCTCCACACATTGCTCATCTATCTATGATTGTATCTCATCTTTTGATGTAGTGGTTTTCATGGGTTCATCAGGTATAGATGGCAGGTTTAAAATAAAACTTCTCCTTCATTCTTCTTCTATAGCTTTAATCAACCAAGTCCTTCAACTCAAGGGTAGATCATCATCTTCATCCTCATCACCCTCTTCTTTAGCCTCTTCTTGGATGGGTTCAGGGATTGATGGAAAATGGATCACTTTCTTGATCACCTTTTGTCTCCTCTTTACTAGAGTTTTAATTTTCATTCTCTTAGATGCTGAGGAGGAGGCTTGTTATGCCTGTCAAGATGGGGAACCCTCTTGTACTTCAATTTCTACTCTTATTTGTTCTTGTGCAACTAGTGGAACTTGAGGATCACCTAGGGCTTGTGTGGCTTCTACACTCTCTAGCCCTTTTATGTTTTCCTCTTCTTGCTATGGAGGTGCTAGAATTTCTCCCTCTTAAGGTTTATCTCGATGAGGAGAGTTCCTCTTTCTCTTGCCCTTGCCTTTACCCTTTTGAGCTTGATAATAACCAACAAGCCTATTGAGTTGGTGCATTGTGTCTAGCATTACTGGTGGTTGGGCTATAAATGTAGGGATGGTGACCTTTTTCCCTCTACCTTTAACTGGATGGGCTTGTGCATGGAAGATCACTATCTCAAGAATTGGATCAAGTTCAAATGGTTTCCTAATCCAATCATGCATCAATTTGATGGCGTGCCTTTCCCTATGATTAATGTCTGAGTTTTCTTGTCTATCAATCTCAACATTCATAATAGGCCTTTCACCAATTTTATCCCTATTGTATAAAGGATCAAGCAACTCTTCCATGTCTTGTTGTACAATCTTCAATAGAATCTTTATCTTTAAAGTCTTCTTTGCCAAATACAAAGTCATCCTACAATAATCCCTAATACAAAAATCATAGTCATTTGTCACATTCATCCGATGATCTTCAATGACTTCTTCATGTTGAAATGTTTTAGTTGCCAACTATGATGCTCTCCCAATTTTGTCAAAATATGGCCAAGGAGAATTATACTATTTCAATGGATATTGATCCCATTCACATTCAAAAGAGGGGATATCTTGCTTCTGATCTACCTGAAAAGGTCCTATAGTCATAGGCCAGGTCCAACATATTTTATGTTTCTTTCTAACTCTATCATAAGTACACAAGAGTTGTTGGGAAACCTCTAGGAGAATCAATTTGTCACTAGGATACCTAGGTAGCTGGTTAGGGTTAATAATTGTACCCAATACCTGCAAATACATAAATATTCAAAACTAAATATAGTAGGCCCCAACTAATGATATCTATGTAGCTGCCTCCTCTGATTTTTGTTTGCATAATCTCCTTCAATAAACTAAATTATGACAAAGATGAAAGCATCATTCACAATTCTATATTCTGTTCTTTTCTCAAAAAGCCTTTTCTTCACCTATTGAGGGTATACATTGTCATGGATTAGCATCTTACATACTACCCCTTTTGTAGAGCCCTAGATAATTAGTTTCCCTTCTGGTTAACAAGTACACCGAGTATGATTTCATGTACAATGTCCTATTGCTCTTTGCTACTACCAACTATTCACCCAAATTATGACTAAGAGTAGAAGCCCAATCTAGTGGCATCTCTATTTTCTTCATTGTTTCACTAAAATGTACCATGAAAATGTTTAGGTTTCTGGCTACCAACAAACCCATTACTCAACTCAAGTGTATGATTGAGTACCAATGTCTTCCTTCATGTACCCTCTTTTCATGTCCACTTTGTCAATTTTATTTCCCAAAGGAGTCTTCTCTATAAGATATGAGGATTGGATAATCTCAGAAGCTTCATCAATGTGTTCCTTGTACTATCTCTCTACTTGCTAATAGGTTAGTGTAATGAATTGATCTTCCCTTGGTAGGTAGAACACCTTCTCAATAATCTTGGGTCAGAGATCAAGAATGATCTATCCTGTTATGCTCTTGACTACCCTATGTTTAGGAAAAAAATGTTCTGTGAGTGTCATGATCAATTCAGGAGATTACATTGACACCAAGTCTGACGCTACAATAACAAGCCCTTATCAAACTAGTGTGAAGATAATTTGGGAACTCTCAGTCAGTTTGTTGCATATCATTAAAAATTCTTCCAAATCAGTATCTCAGATTTCTAAGTTGTCAGCTTAAAACCATGATTTTGTTAGAATGCCCTAGAACTTGAACACTAATTATTTTGGTTCCATTTGATCACCAAGGGAGCATGAGGAAGATACCATTGTATCTGTGCAAAAGAAAAAGAAAACTCCATTAGTTCAGATTTTGAGAAAAAGTGATTAATTCATACCCTAGAAAGAAAGCTATAAAACCTAATTTCTCCAAAAAAATACAAAAGAAACTTGATTTTAACCTAAAATGAATAGGAACCACACCAAATAGGTGCACCTAGCGCACCTTTGTTTTGGGAATAATTTCTTTGAAATGGGTCCATAGAAGCACACCTAATCGAGTGTGCTACTGCACACCCTAATTAGATAAATATTTTTGTTGAAGTTTTTGAAACAATAAAATTGGTGCACATTAGTGCCCCTAGGCAAGTGCACTAATATGCACCTATCTTTAAGTGTGTTGTCAAGTTTTGAAAAGGTTATTTTCTTGTTTTCGAAGTTGAGATGGTGTGAATCAGTGCACCTGAGGAGTTGCACTAGTGTGCACCATTTGTGGTGCTTTAAATTAACATTATTTTTGCAAGGTTCAATGGTGCAGAGGTGGAAATCTTGCACTTGAGAGTGTGCATAGATGTGGCTCGAAAGGGCTCTCAAGGATGCAAAGAAAACAAATTGGTAACACAAACACTATTTCTAAATAGATTTGGTGCACTAGCACACTCCTCGAGGTGCTTTGGTGCACCTTTTATTTGCAAAAAGGGCCTTCTTTGTTAAAATTTCTGATTTATGACAACAAAGATTCTTAGTGAGGACCTGAACATGAACTAGGAGACTAGATAAAAGCTCGAAAGTGCTCGGATCCCAGGCTAGGGATCCAAAAAGACAAAAAATAAAGTAGGTTGTCCCAATTTATGATCGAAATGGGGCATGCATTGTGGTACCACAAAAATTACCAATCAGTGTGTGTTTAGCTCACTCAGGTGATGATGATAGTTTCTTGTGTCTATTGAGCATTCTAGAGTCTACCAAGTTTAGAAGTTAGTATCCACCAAGTTCACTCAGTCATCAAAGGAAAGCTTGAAGAAGTTGAGTGTTAACCGAGCTCACTCAGTTAATTAAGAAAATGTTGGATCTAACTAGTGTTAATTGAGATGACTTGGTTACCAAAGGAAATTTGTGAATATGCAGTGTTAACTAAGTTCACTTGGTTAACATAAGGAAAAAAAAATTGAGTTAGTGTCTACCAAGCATGGTCAACTAATGAAGGATTTTCTTTTTCTTTTTTTGTATAAATTGAGTTCAATAGATTTAATTATTGGTTCTAGTTGACTAGGAAGATGAATATTAAGTATTATAAGTTGTATTCAAGCCAACTTAACAAAATTTAACATATAAATATAAGGTCAAGTTGAGGATTGAGCATATGGAATGTGATATAAGATTTACTGATGCATAGAGGAAGTGAAGTAGGAGGATAAGCACAATATCCTTGTTGAGTTGCAAAGATACATTTGATTAGGAAGGATCAAGTATTCAAGCTAGAAATGAGATCTATAATCAGCAATTCAGTTGCATAAGAATTCAAGTCATCTCATTGTTACTTTCTAACCATTGTAGAAGTGATCTAAATCTCTTAACCGAGTTGGCTTAATAACTATTTGTATATCCTCTAACAAGGTTGCTTTTCCAGATTAAACTGTCTAAAGACCTCTAACAAGGCCACTCTTAGGAGGGTAATTAAATCCTCTAATAGGATCACACCTAACAGTGTATTTTGTAACCTTTAATAGGGTTGGCTCCTAATAGGGCTAACTTTAGAAGAGTGAAAATCAGCAACTAGTTGCAATTGGTGGTTTTTCCGAAATTGGGTTTCCACCTAAAATCTTAGTGACACTTGTGTTCATGGTATTTATTTTATGTCTATGAAACTAAGTTAACCTTAAGGATAATCATAGAAAATATCTTAAGTTTTCCATTTTCGAAATTAATGATGTTATTTTAGTTATTGTCAAATTGCAGTATTTGCTAATGTAAACCAAGTACATGTGTGTTTTCTATGTTATACTAGAATATAATTTATCAATGTTTTGATTTGTATCGTTGGCATGTAAGGTATTTGGGATTTATTTTGTAGTAATTGATTCACCCCTCCCCTCTTAGTTACTCCTCTTATATTTCTAACAATTGGTACCAAAGCCTTTGTCACTTGTAGAAGAGGTTTCAAGGACCTAAGCTAAAGATCAAGATGTCTTATAGAAGGGAGATTCCAAAACTAAATAGAGATAACATCAAAGCATGGCAGGAACTCATGAGGCTGCACTTGGCCACTATTGGAGATATAGGACTAAAGAATCTAGATGCCAAATACAAGGCTCATAGTAGAACTATGATTGTTGAAGAAATTGCAAAGAAGAAGAGTCATAATTTCATGATGATTGATATTGCTTCATCTCTCAACTATGTCAAATTTGATGAGGTCAAAGATTTTGGAACTACTTACAAAATGTGGATCAAGGTAAAAGTCATCTATGGAGGAGATGACAATTTAAGGAGAGCTAAAGCCAATATTTGACAATTTGATTAGATGAAAATGGGAAAGGATGAAAATATTAAAAAATACGTTGAAAGAATCAAAGCCAGTATCAATACTATGAAAGCCTCTGGAGGAATAATTGAAGATTTAATAGTGGTAAGCAAGGTACTCAGAACCCTTCTTTCTATCTATGCAATCAGACTGTCTACTATTCAAGAGATGAGATATAATCCAAATAACAATATAAATTTGGATGATATAATAGGAAGATTGACAACTATGATAATTATGTTCCTAGTTCTAGCAATCTTGAGTTTGCATTTGAAGCCAAGGTTTCACTCAAGAAGAAAGCTAAAAGATCTAAAAGAAAACAATCTGAAAGTGAAGAGGAAGATAGTTCTGACAATGATCTTGAAGCCATTGAAGCATTAACTATAAGAAGGTATCCCAAAGGTAAAGGAAAGTATAAAGGAAAGATTCCTCTAATATGTTTCTCTTGTGAAGAAGTTGGACACATTACTACAAGGTGTCCAAATAGAGAAGACAAAGATGAAAAGAAACATAAGAAGTACAAAGGCAAGAAGGATTTCAAAAACTACAAAGACTAGAAGGATAAAGGTGAGAAATCTTGTTTGTAGCTAAAGATTCAAATGGTAGTGAAGACAATGAAATGGATTATAGTGTTGTAAAAGATGAATCTAATGATGAAGGAGATAAAATGGCACTTATCTCTCATGTTAGCAAAAATGATAAATAGATTATTGATAGTGGCTGCTCACATCATATGACCAGTGATAAAACAAAATTTGAACACAAGGAACATTATGATGTTGGTAGTGTGAGATTTGGAAACAATGAACCTTGTTGCATAAAGGGAAAAGGTTGTATCTCACTAGCCAATGAACTTAGATGTGACAATGTTTATTGGGTTGAAGGACTAAAGCATAATATACTGAGTGTTGCATAGTAGAATAACATTGGATTCAAGGTGGAATTCATGAATGGGAAGGCCAAACTGCTAGATGGAAAAAGAATTTTGATTGTGTTTGGCAAACAAACAAAAGGTAGCCTATTCTACCTAGATCTCAATAAAAGTTTGTGTTTTATTTCTCAAGTAGAAGAAAGTTGGTTATGGCATAAAGGGTTGTGTCATCTAAAATTTGATAATCTGGTCAAGATAAGGAAAAATAGAAGAGTAAGAGGTATTCCTAGTCTAAAGAAACCTAATACAGGTCTATGCAAAAATTGTCAAATTAGTAAGATGGGAAAGACAAGTTTCAATAGCAAAGACTATCATTTAGAAGAAGTCTTGGAGCTAGTTCATATAGACTTGTGTGGACCTATTGGAATAGAGATTTATAGTGGAGATAGGTATTTTATTCTATTTTTTGATGATTATTCTATAATGATTATTATGATGTATCTAAAAGAAAAATCTAAAGCTTTCCAAAGGTTTAAGTAGTAGCTTGCAAGAGTAGAGAAAGAAACTGGAAAGAAGCTAAAAGGTTTGAGATTAGATAGAGGAGGTGAATTAATTTCCAATGAGTTCAATGAATTTTGCATTGAAAAAGGAATTAAGAGAGAATTATTAGCCTGTGGTACACCTCAATGCAATGGTATAGCTGAAAGAAGGAAAAGATCTATCATGGATTGTGCAAGAACCTTAATGATAGAAAAGGGTGTTGTAGTCAAGTACTGGAAGGAAGAAATCAGTACTGTAGTGCATACCTTGAACAAAGTATAGTTGAAGAAAGACTCAAATCAAACTCCTTATGAAATATGTTATGGCTACAAACCTAATATAAGTAACTTGAAAGAATTTGATAGAAAATGTTATATCTTGAAAGAATCTAAGAAAGGTAAATTTGATGATAAAGGTGATGAAGGCATATTGTTGGGATACTCCTATAGAAGTAAAGCATACAAGTGTTTGAATCTAACTACTCATAAGATCATAGAGAGTGCACATGTGAGAATTAATGCATTTTCAAAAAAGAGTGAAGAAGAAAGCAGTAGAGAACCTTAGGATTACAAAAGATTTTTTTGCTATGAACCTAATACATTGCCAAATCCATTTGGAAGTCAGGAGGCCTCACCTCTTGTGTCCCCAAAATATCCAAAAGCTACCGAGTTGCAACCAGTGCAACCTAAATCATAGTCTGAATGACTCAACTCATAGTCAGAAGCTACCAAGTTGTTGCCAAAGAAAATCGAGTCTGATGGACCCAAGTCACAAAAAGTGGGACCTAAGCTTATATAGAAGGCAATGAAGAAGTTAATGGAATGTATTACAAACAAAAAGTACATGTGATAGCAAAATATGTCAGAAGGTACCATGCACCTGATCAGATCATTGGAGACAAGTCACATGGAACAATGACAAGAAATAAATTGAAAGGTACATGTTTTCTTGCCAAATTTGAACCTAGAAAGGTTGAAGATGCTTTGGCTAATGAAAGTTGTATTGAAGCTATGAATGAAGAGATATAAAAGATAGAGAAAAATAAAACTTGAATTATTGTTACTAGACCTAAGGATAAAAATGTAATTGGCACAAAGTGGGTATTTAGAAATAAGTTAAATGAAGATGAAAAAGTTTCAACAAACAAAGCAAGGTTAGTTTGTTAAGGCTATTCTCAAGAAGAAGGTATTGATTATGGTGAAAATTGTGCTCCTATTACAAGATTAGAAGTTGTTAGAACTTTATTAGCATATGCAGCACATAGAGGATTTAAAGTTTATCAAATAGATGTAAAATCTACAATCTTGAATGGAATTATTGATGAGGAATTCTACAAAGAACAACATGAAGGCTTTGTAGATCATAGTAAAAGAGATATGGTCTGCAAATTACACAAAACATTGTATGGTCTCAAGCCAACTCCTAGAGCTTGGTATGAAAGAATTCATAACTACATGATAAAGATTACTTTCAAAGAACAAATGATAATAGCAACCTATTATAAAGGAAGGATCAAACAAGAAGATTGTGTTGGAAAAAATCTTTGTGAATGATACTTTATTTACAAGAAATGACGACTTATGCAAGGCATTTTCAGAAGAGATGAGTAAATAATTTGAGATGTCCATGTTTGGAGAGATAGAATTCTTTGCTAGATTGTAGATCAGACAGAAAAAAGATGTTATCAACATTACTCAATCCAAATATATCAAGTAGATACTAAAGAAGTTTTGAATGGAAGATTAAAAAACCTACTAGAACACCTATGCCTACTATACATAATGTTTCTAAAAATGATGATTCCAAAGAGGAAGATCAAACCACATACAAATCAATGATTGGAAAGTTGTAGTATGTAGTGCACAGAAGGCTTGATATTGCATAAGTAGTTGATATGTTTCCAAGATTGTAAGCAAATCCTAAAGAAAATAACATGATGGAAATAAAAAGAATCATGAGATATCTGAAAGGAATTGAAAACTATGGATTATGGTATGATAAAGGAGTTAATTTGGATTTGAAAGCATTCACAGAAGTTAATTGGATAGTAAATGTTGATGATAGAAAGAGCACAAGTTGTGAAGCATTCTTTCTTGGTAAAAGAGTAGTTTCTTGGACAAGCAAGAAGCAGAATTGTATCTCTTAGTCCATAATAGAGGCAGAATATGTGGTAGTAGTAGTTAATTGTTCTAATGTTGTTTGGTTTAAGCAACTATTCATAGGTAGGAAGATAGAGATCAAGGATCCAGTGGTAATCTTATGTGATAACACCAGTGCAATTAACATATCTAAGATCATGTGATGCTCACCAAAAAAAAGAACATTCCTATAAAATATCATTTTTTGAGAGAATTGGTACAAGACAAAGAGGTAAGATTAGAATATGTAAATACTAAAGAGAAAATTGCAGATATATTCACTAAGCCACAACCTAAGGATGTGTTTTTGTATCTAAGAGGTAAGTTATGGGTTATTCCCCTATCTAAAGCTCACTAAATATAGTTTAGTTATACATCAATCAAAGCACGTTGAAGATTGGATAGTTGATGTAGTATCGACAAGACACATTGTAAATGAATTAGTACATGAGGTACATTGATATTCACTATATATTATCTTTGGCATGAGATGTCAAAGAGGGAGAAGTTTTCTGTCATATATCATAACAAATTTATTACTTTAGAGATGTCAAAGAAGAACTTGGTCTGATATCAAAGAAGGAAAGTTTTCTATCAAAAGAAGATGTTGAAGAGAAAGTTTTGCTGACAAAGGGAGAAACTAAAGGTGGAGGGAGTTCACACTATTAGAGGGAGTTCTCATAGATGAGAATCAAAATGAAACTAGGGATATGTTCCTTACTTTATTCTTGCTCTAAAATTTCATTGTATTGTGACATGTTGTGTTTCCATCAATGCCAAAGAGGGAGATTGTTGAAAACAATTGATTAATTATGTATTATCTTTGATGTTACAAAAAATGTCATATCATTGTCATTCAATGTATGTTGAGCTCACTCAAGAAATGAAGAAAATTTCTTATATTTGTTGAGCAATCCAAAGTCTACAAAGTGTAGAAGTTAGTGCCTACTTAGTTCACTCAGTCATTAAAGGAAAGTTTGCAAAAGTTGTGTGTTAACTGACCTCACTTAGTTAGTAAAGAAAATGTTGAATGGAACTAGTGTTAACTAAGCTCACTTGGTTACCTAAGGAACTCCATGAATATTTAGTATTAATTGAGTTCATTTGGTTAATATACAAAAAATATTTCTAAGTTAGTGTTTATTGAGCATGGTCAGCTAACTAAGGATTTTCTTGTTTTGGCATATTTAGTTCAATAGATTTAATTGTTGGTTCTAGTCAACTGAGGAGATGAATATTAAATATTCCAAGTTGTATTCAAGCCAAGTTGGAAATTATATGTAAGATATAAATACAAGGTCAAGTTGAGGATTGAATGTGTGGAACATAATAGAAGATTTGATGATGTATAGAGGAAGCAAAGTAGAAGGATAAGAAAAATATCCTTGTTAACCTACAAAGATACATTCGATCAGGAAGGATCAAGTATTCAAGCTAGAATTGAGATCTATAATTAAAAAATTTAGTTGCATAAGAAATTATATCATTTCATTGTCACTTTCTAACCATTGTTGCAGTGATCTAAATCTCTTAACTAAGTTAGCTTAATAGGTATTTATAAATCCTCTAACAAGGTGGCATTTCTACATTCAAGTGTCTAAATACCTCTAACAAGGCCACTCCTAGTAGGGTGATTAAATCATTTAATAGGATCATAGCTAATAGTATATTTTGTAACCTTCAATATGGTTGGATCCTAATAGGGCTCACTCTAGAAGAGTGAAAATTGGAAACTTGTTGCAATTGGTAATTTTTCTCAAATTGGGTTTCCATATTAAATCTTGGTGTCACTTGTGTTCATGGTATTTATTTTATGTGTACGCAACTAAGTTAACCTTAAGGCTAATCTTGAAAAATATCTTAAGTTTTAGATTTGCCAAGTTACTGCTATTATTTTAGTTATTGCCAAGTTACAGTATTTACTAGTATAAACTGGGTGCATGTGTGTTTGTTGAGTTACAACAAAGTATATTTTATCAGAGTTTTAATTTGTATTGACATGTAAGGGATTTGGTATTTAATTTTTTAGTAACTAATTCACCCCTCCCCTCTTAGTTACTCCTCTTATATTTTCATCAACTACAGGGTATTATTTTATTAAGGCATGACAATATCACAAGAAGCTATGTGTTCATCCACTTAACAAGGTAACACATTTTTATTTAATGCTAGTTAACTTCTTATTAACAGTGCACATTTATTGACCAACATGGTAGTCCCTAGCATTGTCTTGCTTGGCCAATCATTTACCCCTTACCCTTGGTAGTTAGAATTCATATATCTCGACCCATAGCTAGAGCAGTGTCCATTACCCAATTCCTCTCTTGCAATACTCCCCCCTTTGACGTGCTCCTACAAAAACAAAAATTTATCCACGATAATATTTTACACCTCAAAATAATTAAAATTACTATATCAAGTTGTTATTCATAAATCATCATAACAACTATCTGCCATTTCACTTCCCATGAATTTACAATGAATAACCAATTTTCCATGATTTTAGGATAACAATAAACATAATAAAATCATAATGATTCACTAAAATATCATCTTCACATGAAATTATAACGTATAACCATCATACCATTTCACAAGATCATAATGACTTTCACCCCTCAATTGACTTCACATGAATCCCGAATGGCTATATGAACATTCTTTAATTAGATAATATTTGGGATGTAACAAAGAGTCTATTCCAACCAAATTTGATGATAGTGAACATGTGGATCCTCAAGATAGTGTTGTGATAAGGAAGTTAAACCTTAATGTTGTTTGTATCGAATTGAGGTAATACAAATAGAAAATTTATATAAAAGAAAGGTGCATCTCTCTTCTAGTAGGAGTTTCAAAGATAAATACAAATGGATCCTCTAGATGGAATCCCATATAGACAAGAATTATTGTCATTTGTACAAACAGTAATTGAAATATTATGTTTTTTTTCTCCTTCTATAAGGATTGTCACTATGATAACCTTATAAAACCTTCAACTATTGTTAAGTATGTGGAATATTGATGATGAGAGTTCTTCGAAACTAGATTATAAAAAAATATTAGATAGAATTATTATAAAGGACAAAGATGTATAGGTGTAAATATAGCCGCTCTCCTTTATTATTATATATTCTTGTTTAAACCTTAAGCCTTTGGTTTAATATTACTTAATTATTCTTAAATAAATCTGTATCCCTTTTAGTAAAGAACCAAAAAAAATTATAAATATATAACATTAAATAATATTTCCACAATTACATCGTATGCAACTATGGGTCCCTCTCCATTTATTTCACAATTCCATAATCTTTAACTCTTTTATTGATCTACTTCTAATAAAGGTATTCTCTACTTCCGTACAAATATCTCTTGTCATAATATATAACCAAAGCTCATTACCGTTAACTTATGTTCCAAGTATGGCAATAATTTTTTCTTTAGGCTCAAAAATGATTCCTTGCAAGTTGGAGAGATTGACCAGCTCCAATATGATGACATTGCTAAGGTTGAGTCAAACATCAGCTCTTCGCCAAAACCCTAAGAAGTCAAATATTTCATTGACAACCCCAATCATTCAATTTCATTTCCATACATAGATTCCTTCATAATAAATTGAGTCGTGTGAATACCAATGTGAACAGAATCCCTCAAACACTGGGTTTCGGAATTTTAGAAAATATGAAAAATTATTGGAATACTTTGACCTGTTTGTCTGATTGAATTTAGCGAAGTTATCCAAAAAAGATGAGTAGATTCATGTGCGAATATTTAGCAAGTGCCCCACAGTTGTATGAGAAGAATCAGTCGGTGGAAAGTTCAAATACATCCTGCACTCGCACAAGCTGCAAACCATGCGCGAAATTTGATGGTCTGTGACCTAATTTAGAGGTCATAAATTTGACTTTATTTGAGGTCAACTTGATGGCAAAAACAAAAATGTCAACTGTAAATTTTGCTCGTAGATAATAGGTAATTTAACTTGATAAATATTAGTTTCTACAATCAGCAGTGTTGTACATTTTATTTTTCATTCCATTTACTGTTCATTTTCAAAAAAAAAAATTTAGTGTACTTAAAATTAGTTGTTGTTTTTTTTTTATTTGGTTTGTATAGATATTTAGATTTCAATATTTAATACATAAAATATTTCAATAAGTTGTTTTAAACTTGTGCCTTATAGTACTTATTACTATGTCTTTATTCTATTAGTTGCATTAAAGTACATGTAGTATATTTTTTATGGCAGTGTTTAGAGGTGCCAGACACTTCAGAATAGGCATTAGCATGTCACTATAATTTTGTAACATCAGTTTGGTATTGGATTCGGTTGAATTTTGAGTGCGCTTTAGAATGTGATGCAAAGCATAGCTAAGGCACCCATAAAGACATTTTAGCAATCTGATAAGGCACTAGTAAAGACATTATAGCAATCCGATATCGATGTACTCATGCCTACTTAGAGCCAAGGACTGAGGGCTATCATCAAATGGGACATGATCCAGGCCTCATTCCTTATGATGTCCAAGGCTTGCACTCAACAAAACTTGATCCTTGATGAACTCATTCAGAACTTTTCAGCTTCACCAACATAAACATGAATTATAATCAATTATATTTATAAACTCGTGATTAAATACATAAAACTACTAATCATCATATTGCTCTTATAAATTATGTTTGTATATAAAGCTTTCAAATGTTTTCTATCTCCAAAAACTATATTGGAGTTAAAAAAGTAAACCTAACTCTATAAAATTAAAAATTGTATTGTAATTTTAAACAATCACCTAAACCTAATTCGTAAGAAACAAAATCATTTTGACTTAAACGTAACCGTCAAATTTGCCCCAACACAGCTGGTTATCCTCAGTTTTTCAAATGACCCAAAAGTCAAAGGTTGACCGACGACTATGTTTATTGCACTATTCCCTCATGCGCTGTATGAACTAGAAATTATACAAGCTCCATTTTAATTAATGATACGAGGACGAAATTTTCCTTTAAATACCTCTGAAAAGCATCGATTATTCGACAGAACTCCAGTTCAGAAGAGCGTCAAATCATGGAGAGCGCAAAAAGAGGTCAATCAGGGCGTTTGAGGACATGCAGATCTTCTCATGTAATCTCAAAACCCAACTCTTGTGTTCAACAGACCCCTCCAGTTATACGAATTGTGCATATTTTTGCACCGACGTTTGTGAATACTGATGCAGCCAATTTCCGCGACGTTGTCCAACATCTCACTGGAAAGCATTCTTCGTCTACCTCCTCCAAAATATTGAAGAAAAAGATCTGCCCTCAGATCCCTTTTCTCTCCCAGAAAACGCTGAAAGCTATTCATGTTGAGCCACAAAATGATGAGGAGGAGGAATTGTTGTCAACGGTTTTATCTTTCTGCGAGGATCAATCGAGCTCTTCTCTATCAGAAATCATGACGGAGAGTGACAGCACAAGTTCGTTAGATAGTTTTTATGGGAGCTTCGGTGGTTTTGGAGAGATTGATTTCCTCACTCCCTTTTCACCTTCTACTTCAATGCTATCTGAATTTCCTACAATTATTGTTTCATCATCTGATTTAATTGATTCATCTATTTTCTAATGACAACAAAGAATTTGTATTCTTGAAAGAGAAGTGGCAAATTCAAATCTCCAAAAAAAAAAAAAAAAAAAATCATATATGTCTCCTTTTAGATGAGAACAGTTAAATGCCTCCAACATATAGGAATAGTCTTATCCCATACTACCCTTATCAGTTACTTCTTCATAAATATAATATTATAACTCCAAAACATATTTTCTTAGTATCTCCTACAAATGTATTTCCTTAGTCAATTTCCATATCATTTGTTTCAGACAGGTTAGTGCTCATTCAGTAAGCCACTGGCCTGTACTTCTTATAACCCATTTGGGTAAAAGCATCCATAAGGTTTTCTATAGCTAGGTTTTCCTGAAGGATGTTTCATAGGGATTTTGCAATCTCTGTTTATGCTGTGAAGATTCATTGAAATCCATTAGTCTCTGCAATCTGTCACTCTTTGTTCTTATGCAATTTTACTTGTCAAACTATTTAAATTTAAGTCTTTTAAAAGATTGTAAGAATTGAGGTGAGTAATGTCGGTACAATGGGCTCTCCTCGCCAATCATAGCAGTGATTAATTTAACTGCACCTTGTGATTCATATAAATCCTTACATTTTAATTCATTAAAATTTTTTACCATGTCTGTTTGCAGACGGTTAAACATCACACATTAAGGCTTCATTCTTGAAATAAAAGTATTAAATAGTTAAAATTGACTTATTGAAAAACTTTCCACAAAAAATGCTTAAATAAGAACATGTAGCTAGATTGACTACAACTTGTTAGCAGAATCTTTGTTTACCCAAAGCTATGAGCTTCAATAACTATTTTATAGATCTGACTGGAACAACACAATAATTCATTGCAGATATGATAACAAGTTGTACAAAGATAAATCCCATTTATTCAAAGTCTATCAAATTGCACTATTGATGACTTAATACTTGATGTCCATAAGTCTACTTAACATACATTAAAATAACAAACGTAACATAAATTAAAATTAAAAATCCCAATTTTATAACCTAATTTGCAAGTTGCAGCTCTTTCGCAAGTTGGTACGAGTTATAGAGATTTGTGCAAGTCAAACAGTCTGTAGCTAAAATTCTACATTTTTTGGTCCGCTTCTACATTTCTTCAAACGCTTTCATTTGCATTTTTATTTTTTTTGTTAATTAGCTATTCAATTTGGGAACTAGTGAAGGGAAGTCACCTATGCAGACTTAAGTGTTTTATCTTTATCGAAATTCTACATAGGTTATTAAAAAAACAAAAGTGCAGCAATTATGAATCTGTATGATTTAGATAATGCAAATGTTTAATCATACATTTATCCATCTGATTTCTGAACTTACACATAATTTATAGTAATTTGAGAGTGCTTGTATTTTTTTTTGTTTGGCTAAGTTTTGTAATTAGATAATAAGAATGATTGTGTTGTTATTTTTTAATATAAAGTCAAATATTTAAATTTATGATTCAAGAGTGCCACGCTCAATTGATACAGCATTGGAGCATGGAAAGCGTAATTTTTTTTTAGAATTAACATCATTTCGTGACATGTCACTCATCAAATATTTGCACACACTAACTTTACATGTACAGTAAATATCTTTACATATAACTTCGAGGATGAGGAAGAAATATGCACTTGAATGTAGTGGAAACATATTTCCGATGAGATCTAAACTTAATGATTGGGGTATCAAAACTTTGTAATAAAATAATCTTTTATCAAAGTTTAAAATAATTGAATTCCCAACTTCCTTACATAGAAATGTGTAAATTTTTTTTTTTTAAATTAAAAACAAAAGGCCAAAGCCTATCTTAATATTATTAAATAAGAAAATAACATGATTATTGTCTCAGATAAAGAAAATAAGAGAATAATGGACATATTCATAATTCTCACTAGAATTTAAATAGTCCTTCATGAAACTAAATGAAGGTTATTCAATACTAATCCCAATTCATAACAAATAGTTCATTAATAGTGAGAATGGTTTAAACATCACATGCTAAGCGTAATTGGTAGACCAAAAGTGTTAAATAGTCAAAGTTGACTTTTTTTAAAAAGGCTAATTCTTCTCTTAGTGTGGCTACACTAAAGAGAACAAAAGGGAAGAAATTCATATGCCACAAGGAGAATTGTAAAACTTCAATAATGCTTCTACGTGATTTGAAATAGAATGAAGAAACATATGTTGAAAGTTGATATCATGACCCCGTGGACATGTTCATTAGGAGGTTGAAACCCAGAGAGCATAAATGGAGGCACTGGAGGGTTATTATCGAAACAAGAGGAATTAGCATCATCGGTCAAAGGTAACAATTCATTGTAATCCGGAGAGTCCATAGCATTATGTTGGTAAATAGATTGTTGTTTTCAATTTAACTCTTAAATGCCCAAATCTATGAGAAAAAATTTGATACCAATAGTTGGATAATCTATCATTAGGTTGATAGATTTCCTTTGAATTGAAAGGTACAACTCCCTTATGAATGATACTCAATGAATCTTATTTTATTCCTAAACTAACTAGGTATGTTCTTAACTTGATAATGAAAGAGGAAAAACCAAGCCAGCCCTGGATAGAACTAACTTAGGCAATGAATTCAGTTCTAAACCTAGCCAACCCTAGGAATTCACACTTCCTATGACTCCCCGACATTGGTAATGTGATGTGAATGCTACTTATGCAAATGCAGTGCAAAATGAAATGAAAAAAAGAATGCTAAATAATCTCAATTCCTGTAATAAGAATTTTTGCGAATACTTTGATCTACAAGCCATCCATTACTTAACACAAGATGCAAGATGATGCCCAAAATTGAATACAATAATACTTTGATTGATTATAATCAGAAGAGAAATAACTAAATGCTTTGATTTAGAATGAAACCCCTATTGTTTTGAACAACAAAAATAAGAATACTTAAATTTTATTTGCTCATAACGTATGCTAAATCAATTACAAAAACTAGAACCCTTAACATGCATAATGAAAATGCAGAAAAAACAAAGTTCCTTCCCCCTATTCCAGCTCTCTATCTCTCGCAAAAAATAAGAACCATACGAATCTCTTTCTTTCTCACATTTATCCTTTCATTTTGGTGGTATGTCTTCCTCTTTAGTTATTAAAACTGAATCTTTGGCAAGCTCTTTCATTTTTTGTCTTTTAACTTTCCCATCCTTTCATGTGGTTATGCTTCTGGGATTTATTACTTTACAATATTTAAAATAGGAGTGAATACTATTCTCCATTATCTGAGCACGCCTAATGTCACTTTGAGGGTTCAAAACTTTCAAGAATGAATCACCACATAATGTATCGGTTCTTGCTAATTAGCTTTGATGTAAGATGTATTGTATCAACATCTGCCCAATTCAATTCTCTTTAACTCAGCATGACATGTGCCTCTTCAAATGTCATGACTTGTCAGAGTGTTATATGAAGATTTATCACCATTAGAAACATCTCAACATGTTAAAGTGTTCAATCCACAATGAAAACCCATTTATTTTATGAGCTCTTGTAACCATTTTCATCCTATGTGCCTGCACTTTTATGGGAACTTATATTTCATCGGCCATTATATGCCTCTTTTTGGAAAGAGATGATGCACACGAGGCATTTATGCTTGAGAAGATGTTTTGACAACACAATGCTGGAGGATCGCACAATGTGAATCTGCAGGTCACAATAATCAATATAAACTAGTACACCATGGGCCTCCTCACGAATTTTCTCTAGGCTCGTATCGGCATTTGGTCAAACATTTTGACCATGTCCTATCTGCCACAGCCTGTATGCTTTGTCGTCACTCCCCAAGCAGAACTTGGTGAAAGTTCTTTTATTCATATGTGAAGCGCTTTTGAAACTTTATACAACTTTCTTTGTGGCCTGCATGCCTTTACTGGCCTCGGGTGTATCATTTTAAGCATGAGGATAGGATAAAACGTAGACTCCATATTGAAATGTTTCCCTCATCTCATTATTGAGATCCTCCTTTATATCGGGCTATTACTTTAATTGTTCCTTGAAAGGATCAAGCACGATGCCACAGTTCCTGTGGACACAGTGATCCATTGCGCAATTATGAAGCACGAACAAGTGGACATTGTGACATTACCTTCGAACTAGCATGCTCATGTCATAACATCCAGCAGGAGTGCAAGACAAAAAATGGAGTCAATACAACATACCACGATCTCCATTACGCACACATGTCCCATTTTATCATCATACAACTCAATAGCAGGAAGAGTAATATGTGTTCTTTGATCGATGCTACTCCTTTATCTTTTACTTGTTCAAGCATTCTATCGAATGGTTTTGCAGGTCTTGGGTCAAGACGATTCCCACTGTTCCTTCTTTCCTTAGCAGCTTCAGACACACCCCTGGACATATAATGATCATATTTCATATCACGGTGATTAGGCCATCTATTTAAAACATCATTCTTCACACCTTGTATTATCCAAATGAAGTTCTTCAACTTGACACATCTCATCTGTAGTCTTGATTACAAGTTTACTATCTCCATCGAGTGAGGGAAATTATGATCTTGTACACAATGATTTGCCATGGGTAATGTGAAGAGGATTTTCAGAGCTTAAACCATTTTCAAGGCATTCTATCAAATAGTTCACATGTACTGATAGTATTTTTGTGATTCAAACAAATATATGTTCATCTATGATCCTTCTTTGATATTGCACATCATCAGAGCTCTTTCAAAGCAATCGACTTGACCAATTGACCCTGATTCTTTGACATGGGTTTTACATATGAACCAATGGACTATGTGTAAAAGTACAAAGCTATGTCAATTTTCAGGCTGATTTATTAGAATGACTAAATTTGAGTATTTCTATACAAAAATCAATTTTGCTCAAAAATATAATCTAGATAAATTCATTCTAGCTAAGTTATATATCGTCTCACACTTTTCCAATTGGAAATGTATGTTTTATACTAGTTTGTATCTAATTACTAAAGAAATAAAATTATTTCAGAAAATTGGCATTTCAATAATTCTTACTATTTTTTATGATTTTTTTTTAGTAAAATATAAAAACCATTGTATAGAGCTCAAAGTCATGAATATTTTCATACAGAGTTTATAGTGTTTTAATTAGATAGAGTATATTGTAATTAAAAATTTCTACAAGCACATATTCTAACACTCAAAAAGATGTCAATTATGAAAAATAAAAATATATTAAATCACATAAAAAAAAATTAAAAATTGTTTGACGTTCTAGAGGAGAGGGTTCTGTTTTAGAATGTACAATTTCTCTTCTGGTTAGATAGATTTGTTTTGAAAACTGTGGCAGGAGATTAAAACTATTGATTTCAAATGAGTTGAAATTTCAATCACTATAAAAGATAAAATATAGGTCTAAAGTCAATTTTTATTTTTGATTGTTCTAGCTATATGTCTTATCTATAACATAGTCTGAGTTCAAATGAAAATATTTCCATATAGTTTTGTGGTGCAAGCTAAACCCCCATTTTTTAGTGTTTTAAAGCAACTAAAATATATATAAATTTTTTTAAAATATATCATTTCTTATTCCAAATAATTACTAAAAATTATAATCTTAAATTTCAACTATTTCTACACATTTCATTAGTTTACATAATTTTCAAATTCTAAATAATAATCCCATTTTTATGTGATTAAAGATTAATAGTTATACTTTTGTTAGGTTTTTCCTTTACAAAAGGCTGACACAAGTTTGTGCTTTTACACCTATACTTTAACTCTAAACCTGATAATGATTAGTTTGAACATAAAATAGAATTTATTGGCTTATCCTTAAAGACCTCCATACTCTTAGGGTCTTGTGTCATATTTTGGAAATTTATAATAGCCACTCATAGCAGCATAACAAGACCTTCTGATTATTTTTGAATCTAAACCCTAGATTCAGTTTCAAACCACAAACTTGAACTGTTCTTTGTAATTATGAATTCACATGTCAAAATTTCAAATTCAAAGCTTTAATGCTTGGAATGATTTTCAAAGCTAGGAATCTGAATCCTACATTTTGTACCCTAAACATCGAAGTTGTAAAGGTATGCCTCCAAATTGTTCAATTTAACCTTTGACTCTTTGAAATATAGAACCTCCTTGAAAGATGATCTACATATTTAACTCTGAACCCATGTTCATACAGTTGGAATTGGAGGGAAATCCTTGAAACTGTAAGCTAGAATTTGAACTTTAAATTTGATTTTGAACAAAGTGCCATCTATATCTGAACTGTATCTCATGCTTTGAACATTTGAACTTGACCTTCTAAACTTTGAGGATTAAGATTTAGGTTTAGTGCTTCCTCTAAAAATTGTCTTATCATAAGTCATATTTCACAACATCATAATCAACAAACCAAACCAACAGGAGATTTACTTGATGGGGTTGATTTGGAAGTTTAAAATGTAGGTGCTAAAACACACTAATAGCTAGCTCTGACTAGGGATATGGACTACCAAGGACATAAAGAATCCAATGTCTCTGGTTGAAACAAGTGACTTATCCATTGGGCTAAAAAGCCTAGGCATAAACAAGATAATCAAAGAGTTTCTTGTTGGGAGGGTAGAGGGGAGCAAGGGCCAAAACCAAAACCACAAAAACCTGGGAAAAGCTAGGCTAAGCACACCAAAAACTATAGAAGAAAAATAATTACAAACACGAGTGAGGAGCCCTCACCAAAGGAAAGAATAAGAGAAATGGACTCATACATGACCATTGATTGGAAGAGAGAAGTATGATCCTTTTTGGAAAAGAAAATTGTGCTCCAAAAAGTTAAACCATAACCATTTCCTTTTGACAACTTCATCATAATTAAAAGTGAATCTAGAGGCATGCTGAAAATATGTGGCCAGTAAATATCTTCCAAACAACCATGCTTTGTCATTAAATTTTGATTCTTGCATACCTTCCTACACATTACTTCTTGCACTATCAATTATTTTTGTGAGGAAGAAAAATACAAAGATTATAAATCTAGTACGAGAACATACTCACATTCAACTCTTTCTACAACATCACTTTTAATAGGGATTTTAGCATCTAAAACAAGATTGATAAAGTTGAGATACTGAAATGGTTTTCAAGATGATATTCCATCATACGCACATTTATCATAGTCATTTTTAATATAACTTTCAGATTTCAAATCAAGGCTGAAATAAAATGATTCTTCATCACACATAGGGTCAATCTGGACTAAAGTAACTTCATCATTTCTAATGGCTATCAAGTCTCAAAAATATCTATTCAAATTCAAGACTCCAATACCTAAATCAATTGCAGAGGAAGGCTCACCTTGGACAGTGACTTAGACTTGATAAACTTCCATTTTGTGACAAAGAGAAATATAATCAAGCTCTTTATCCTCTTTCTAATGATGCACCACCCTGTTAGCCATCAAAGGTCATTGTTTGAAATCTGTCCTTGCAACCACTTCCTCTACCACATGTTTGGAGTTAAAATGATATTTGTCAAAACACGATTCAACATTTTCTTCAATACATAGTTCATCAAGAATACTCAACTTGGCGTTTTCATCAAAAGAAAATGATTCTAACACTGAAAATTGAACATCATCCTTTCTATTATCTTCTTCAAACTTATAAGTTTCATATTCTACTCATGTGTAAGCCAAAGGCTAACTTTAATAAAGAATGTTATGAAAAATGTAATCTTCATTATTCTCTTCATATCTAAATTTTTTGACAATAGTAGAAAAGGAAAGCACTGATAAATCTTCTCTTTCAACTTCACTGACCATTTTATTATCATCTTCAAAAATCTCCTTTTTTATCGAAATGGATGCATCTAGAAACTAGGGTGTTCCTTGCTATCCAAAAATGAAGCAATTTGTAGATAGAGAATTTTTTTTATTGGTTTTTCTCCAGACCAATTCATTGAAACATATTTTCTTTTTCTTTGATCATGGACATTAAAATAGCTTTATATCACACAATTTAGCATTAAGGTAGATTAATGATCTTTGGAGAAACTCAAGCCCTTCTTCTCACCTTCTGTAATGCTTCCTTTAAAAGAAACCCAAATGAATTATAGATTTGGATCACTTTTAGCAACTATTTCTTCACCGATAGGTAATTTTCTAGTTCATTTCTTTGGCTGAAAGTTGTGTTCACATAAGATTGAAAATTTATGAGAAACATTATCATGTGGAGCTTCCAAAACATCATCAATATCCACCTTTAATTATTCACTAAGTTGGAACTGAAGGATTTGATCAATACAAATCCACAAAGCCTTCGAATACCTGCATGCAAAAACCTATCACAGAAGAAAAAGACAAGAGAAGGCAAAGGGTTTTTCTCTGAAAAATGTGCTAATATATTTTCAGCAATGAAAGAGATAATAAAATACAAAGGAGATCAATCCTTATAAAAGGAGATCAAAACCCTAAAAAGGGTAACCTAAAAGGAAAAGCTATTTAATAATTAATAATTAATTATTAAATAGAGATGCAAAAGGTGCATAAAGTAAAATATTAAGAAGGGAGTAAAGCAAATTTAATAAATGAAATTAAATCAACGCTTTACTCTAACACCCCCCCTTAAGATGAGCAACAATGCAGCTACAAAAAATGCAAAAAAAGCAAGGAAACTACAATGCAAAGCCTAAAGCAAACTTGGGTCCCGGCAACAAGGCCTGATGAGGTACCCAATAACAACTAAATCTCTATGAAACGGAGAAATAGAGAAAACCCAATGGGAAAAACTCTACTCCAAAAAGAGATAGCAGTAAAAAGAAGGACGGAAGGACTCATCACTGAGACCCTCCAAGTACAACTTCCTTCACCCCAAGCATAGAACGCAACTTAAGATACCACGTGGATGCAAAAGGTTTAGTGAAGATGTCTGCAACCTGCTCAGCAGTAGGAATGTACTCCAAGCTCAAAGCACCATCCTGAATGAGATGCCTGATGAAGTGCATGTGAAGCTCAATGTGCTTTGTCCGCTGATACTCAATAGGGTTGCGTGAAATGTGTATAGCACTCTAAATATCACACCATAGAAAGGTGGGACTATCAGGAGGAGATCCAAACTCTGTCATCAACTATTGAAGCCACAAAACCTCCTGACTAGCTAATACGGCTACCCTGAATTCTGCCTCTGTAGATGATAATGTGTGAGCATGCTGCTTTTTGCAAGACCATGTGATAGGACCAGAACCAAGACAAAAAACAAAACTAGAAGTAGACTTGCGATCATCAATGTCACCAGCCCAGTATGAATATGTGAAACCAATAATGTGAGGATCCTCTGATGTGTAGTGAATGCCATAACATGTTTTACCGCTAATATACCTTATGATACATTTGGATGCTTGCCAATGACTCTCATGAGGATTATGGGAGAATCGAGAGACAAGTCCAACCGCAAAGGAAATATCAGGATGTGTGTGTGTGTGTCAAGTACAACAAACTACCCACAAGCTGTCTATATAGAGTGGAATCCACTATAGGAGTAGAGCAAGTGGTAGATAAAACAACACCTGACTGAAAAGGTGTGGGGGCAGGCTTGCAATCAAGCATGTCGAATCTCTGAAGCATATCATGAGCATACTTCTGCTAGAGTATGGCTATCCCATCTGAAGACTGAACAACCTGTAGGCCCAAAAAATAGTGCAGAAGGCCAAGATCTGTCATCTCAAACTACTCTCTCAATGCTTGTTGAACACCCTGTATCATGGAGAGTGAGCTTCCTGTGATGATGAGGTCATCAACATAAAGCACAAGTATCAATAAGTCAGGCCCATGATGCTGAATGTAAACTGTAGGATCAGAATGACATCGTGTGAAGTGGGAAGCAAGCAAGAAGGAATCCATCTTCTCATACCAAGCCCTAGGGGCTTGTTTGAGACCATATAAAGACCTCTGAAGCCGACATACCAATAAAGAGTCCTACACAAAACCATGAGGCTGCTCCATATAGATCTCCTCATGTAGGTCTCCATGCAAAAAGGCACTCTTCACATCCATCTGAAAAACTGTCCATTTCTGTGAAGCTGCTAGAGAGAGTACAAGGTGAATAGAGTTCATCTTGGCAACAGGGGCAAAGGTTTCAGAGTAATCAATACCCTCAACCTGTCTGAAACCCTTTGCAACAAGATGTGCCTTGTACCTATCAATAGAACCATCTGCATCATACTTGGTACGGTACACCCAACGGCACCGAACCAACTTTCTTCCTTTCGGAAGAGGACACAGATCCCATGTGTGGTTCTTCATCAAAGAAGAATACTCCTCAGCCATTGCCCTATCCCACTCTGAGTGTCCTGTCGCCTGTGAAAAATTTTGAGGATCATTAGAAATGGCATGACTCAAAAGGCCACTACCTGCAGTCTGAGAACGAGTACGACGAACATCTGTAGGATCACCTGCTAGAGGTCCTGCTGCATCAACAGTATCACGAGCCCACTTGGGCACTCGTGGAACATCTGGTGTAGGAGGCAAAGGAGGAACTCTCGCTGCCTATTGAATCTGTCTTATGCTTCAGTTTCGGCTTCGGCTTTCCTGTAGATGTCTGAGCTACCAATGCCTTTGTCTTAGAACCAGTCATAGTATCCAACTGTGTGAGTTTTAACTGCTCTCTAGTCAAGCGATCACAAAAGACCTGAAAAGAAGGCATAACAAATCGATTCCTCAAAGCATCTTTGGTGGAATAGAATGTGGAAGCAAATATCTGAAAATTGCCTCGAAGCTTTGAGAGAATCAAATAGATGCACTCAGTATCAGTCTTCGTCTTTCCACAACTCTGCAACAAGGATCTCTGTTGAGTAAACTTCATCAAGAAGTCATCAATAGTAGGAAAGGAATCTAGTGCAAGTGTTGTAAGCTCTGTCTCTATCTGAAGTGCTTTGAACTCATTCACTGTACCAAACAAGCCTTCAAGCTTGGTCCACATAGCTAAAGGAGTATTACACCCATCCAAATGAAACTGTAAACTATCTGATACCTGTAATGCAATCAATCCGATTGCCTCATCCATTTTGTTTCGATGCTGCATGATCTCAAAAGGCCTCTGAAGAATAGGCTGAACAACATCTAAACATGACCACAACCCTTTTGACCGGAGAAGCCGAGTCATTGAGGTCTTCCAGGTGTGATAAATATGAGGGGTCAGAAGTTCTAGAGAAGAAGAGGTCTCGGCCATTGTTTTAGAAAGGTTTTTTTTTTTTTCTGATATATTAAAATAATAACAGAAAATAATATAAAAATGCCCCCCACAATGCAATAAACCGAACCCCTTACTAACAAATAGATTGCGTAAATGAGATAAGAGCAAAAAAACTTCAAATAAATATCAAAAATACCTGGTACCAAATACTGGTGAAAAGACTAAGAATTTGGAAAGGGCTCGAAAAAATCTTTCTGGCGCTTTTTTTGGACCGAAAAACGGAGCTATAACGAAGAAGTTATTCCCCTCGAAAGATAGAAGTCATCAACGGACTTCAAATGCCAAAATAGATATCAATCTAGAAAAAAAATCCAAAAATTCCTTCTCCATCATCTCCATCTTAGAATCAGCTTTCTGACACTTTTTTCGGAATTGAAAAAGACCCCCGTATGCAAGAGTTATCGCAAAAAAATAACAGGGCCCCCATAAGCTTGAAAAATATATATATATTTTTTTAAAAAATCACCAAGCAGCGCGCTGGCTGAGCCGCCGAAGGTGGTGGCTGTCCGGAGCGAAAGAGGTCAGCAGAGGAGAAGCGCCACCTAATTGGAGGCAGGGCGGCGCTCTGGTTGAGCCGCCGGTGTTGGTTGCGACCGGAGCGCAGGCGGTGGCGGCCGTCAGAAATAAAAACCGACGCTCGAAAAAAATACCACCGGTGGTCGTCGCCTGTGCCGGAAAACAATTGCCCCTGCCAGCAAATGGGTCCGCGGGCCGGAAAATGGCCTGCGGCCATTTTTTTTGAATTTTTTTTTTTAAAAATGCCTCGATCTGCATGCAGAAGGCCGTACGGCCCTGCTGGGCAAAAAAGTTTTGCCTCCCGGAGCAACGTTGTCCAAATTGGACAAAATTTATATGGAAACAGGGGTTTTGACACCTTCTAGATCCATCTGTGACGTCCATTTGGCCTCAACCTGCTTCAAAAATCAGTGACCCCCCTATTTTATCAAAAAATACCCAAAAAATTCTAGATCTGTTTTGTCAAACTGTCATTCTCCTTTTTCTCCAAATAACAAACAAGCTGCAGCAGATCTGGCTCTGATGCCATGAAGGATTTCATCAATACAAATCCACAAAGCCTTCGAATACCTGCATGCAAAAAGCTATCACAGAAGAAAAAGACAAGAGAAGGCAAAGGGTTTTGCTCTGAAAAATGTTATAATATATTTTCAGCAATGAAAGAGATAATAAAATACAAAGGAGATCAATCCTTATAAAAGGAGATCAAAACCCTAAAAAGGGTAACCTAAAAGGAAAAGCTATTTAATAATTAATAATTAATTATTAAATAGAGATGCAAAAGGTGCATAAAGTAAAATCTTAAGAAGGGAGTAAAGCAAATTTAATAAATGAAATTAAATCAACGCTTTACTCTAACAAGAACACCCTTTCTTTACAGTGCTACAATTACTTCACTTTCACCTCCAGCTCTTTCATCTTGTGATATTTGGTACAAACACCTATCCATAATAGAACTAGTACATGGTCTTCTTTAATGCTTAGTTTCATTTTTCTTCCACAGGTAATGCTTTCTCTAAAAGCATAAAAAAGATTACACAAAACTAAATCGTGAGTTTGATGAAGTTCAATAATGGAAAGGCTTGGCCTTCTCCCTCTCACAACTTTAAAAGGCATGGTCTTTTTAAATTAGAATTACCAATCTCCTGCAAGTGGAGATAACAATAAGAATTAGGGAAAAAATTTCAACACTAATCTTCTTTTCTGCCTCCCTAGTAGAGTCACCAAAAATATGTTGCTAAATAGATTATTCTTTTCAATTTAACTCTTAAATACCTGAATCAGTGAGAAACAATTTGATACCAATAGCTGAATAATCTATCATTAGGTTGATAGATTTCCTCTGAATTGAAAGGTATAGCACCCTTATAAATGATACTCAATGAATCTTGTTTTATTCCTAAACTAACTAGGTAATTTCTTAACCTGAGAATGAAAGAGGAAAAAACAAGCTAGCCCTAGATAGAACTTAGGCAATGAATTTAGTTCTAAACCTAGCCAACCCCAACAATTCACACTTCCTATGACTCCCTGACATTGGTAATGTGATGTGAATGCTACTTATGCAAATGTAGTGCAAAATGAAATGAAAAAAGGAATGCTAAATAATCCAAATTCTAGTAATAGAAATGTTTGCAAATACTCTAAACTACAACCCATCCGATACTTAACACAAGATGCAAGATGATGCCCAAAACTAAATACAACAATACTTTGATTGATTATAATCAAAAGAGAAATGACTAAATGCTTTGATTTAGAATGAAAGCTCCTATTGTTTTGAACACCACAAATAAGAATACTCTGATTTTATATGCTCACAATCTCTGCTAAATGAATTACAAAAACTAGAACCCTTAGCATGCCTAATGAAAGTGGAGAAAAAAAAAAGTTCCTCCCCCTACTCTAGCTCTCTGTCTCTCGTAGAAAAGAAGAACCATGTGAATCTTATTCTCTCTCACATTTATCCTTTCCTTCTGGCAGTAAGTCTTCCTCTTCAGTTACTAAAACTGAATCTTTGGCAAGCTTTTTCATTTTTTTTCATTGAACTTTCCCATCCTTTCATGTGGTTATGCTTCTAGGATTTATTACTTTACAATATTCAAAATAGGAGGGAATACTATTCTCCAATGTCTAAGCATGCCACATGTCATTTTGAGGGTCCAAATATTTCAAGAATGTATCACTACATAATGTATTGGTTCTTGTTAGTTAGCTCTAATGTAAGATGTATTATATCAACATCTGTCTAATTCAATTTCTCTTTGACTCAGCATGACACATGCCTCTTCACATGTCATGACTTGTCATTGTGTTATATGCATATTTATCACCATTAGAGATATCTTGACATGTTGGAGTGGTCCATCCACGATGAAAATCCATTTATTTTATGAGCTTTGGTAACCATTTTTCATCCTACAAGCCTACACTTTTATGGGAACTTATATTTCACTAGACATTATATGTCTCTTTTTGGAAAGAGATGATGCATGCAAGGCATTTTGTCAAACAAATTATTACATTCTTCTCATGGGGGCCTTCATTATGTATTTGTAGATTCCTCATGACTCTAAACAACAAGAGGCATTTATGCTTGAGAAGATGTTTTGACAACACAATGTAGGAGGATCACACAATGTGAATCTATAGATCATGAGAAATATAAAGTAGTATACCATGGGCCTCCTCAAGAATCTTCTCTAGGATGGTATCGAAATTTGGTCAAACATTTTGACCATGTCCTATCTACCCCAACCTGCATGCTTTCTCTTCACTCCCCAAATACAACTTGGTGAAAATTCTTCTATTCAAATGTGAAGGACTTTTAAAACTTTTTACATCTTTCTTCATGGTCTCCATGCTTTTACTAGTTATGGGTGTATCTTTTAAGCATGGGCATAGGATAAAACATAGACTCCATATTGAAATGTTTCATTGATCTCATTATTGAAATCCTCCTTTATATCAGGTTGTTATGTTAATTGTTCCATGAAAGGATCAAGAATGATCCCACACTTCCTATGAACATAGTGATCCATTGTGCAATTATGAAGCATGAACAAGTGAACCTAGTGACATTACCTTCGAAATGATAGGCTCATTTCATAACATCTAACAAGGGTGCAAGATAGAAAATGGAGTGAATACATCAGACCTTTCTCTCCATTACACACATGTCCCATTTTATCATCATATAGATTGATAGCATGGAGAGTAATATGCATTCTTTAATCGATGCTACTCCTTTACCTTTTACTTATTTAGGTATTTTGTCAAATGGTTTTACAAGTCTTCTGTTAAGATGATTCCCACTATTCCTTCTTTCATATCATGGTGATCGGGCCATCTATATAAAGCATCACTCTTCACATCTTGTATTATCCGAATGAAGGTCTTCAGCTCGAGACATCTCATTTTTGGTCTTGATTACAAGTTTCCTATCTCCATTGAGTGATAGAAATTATGATCTTGTACAAAATGATTTTCCATGGGAAATGTGAAGAGGATGTTTTGAGTTTAAGCTATTGTTTCTAATTTAGAGAAAACCATTTTCAAGGCATTATGTTGAATAGTTCACATGTACTAATAGTATTTTGTGATTAAAATAAACATATGTTCATCTACCATCCTTCTTTGATAGTGCACATCATTAGTGCTCTTTCAAATTGATCGACTTGACCAATTGATCTAATTCCTTGACATGGGTTATACATCTAAACCAATGGACTATACTTTAACTCTAAATAGGTGATAATGAGTAGTTTGAACATAAAATAGAATTTATTAGCCCATCCATAAAGACCTCCATACTCTCATGGTCTTGTTTCATATTTTGGAAATTTATAATAGCCATTCATAGTAATATACCAAGACCTTCTAATTATTTTTCAATCTCAAACCCAAATTCAATTTCAAACCACAAACCTAAATTGTTCTTTGTAATTATGAATTCACATGTCAAAATTTCAAATTCAAATCTTTAATGCTTGGAATGATTTTTAAAGCTAGGAATCTAAATCCTACATTTTGTACCCCAAAATTTGAAGTTGTAAAGTTATGCCTCCTGATTCTTCAACTTAACCTTTGAATCTCTGAAATATAGAACCCTCTTGAGAGATGATCTGCATATTTGACTCTAAACCCGTGTTCATGAAGTTGGACTTGGAGGGTGATCCTTGAAACTGTAAGTCAAAATATGAAGTTTAAATTTGATTCAAAATCGAGTGTCATGTATATCTGAACTATATCTCATGCTTTGAGAATTTGAACTTGGCCTTCTAAACTTTGAGGATTAAGATTTAGGTTCAGTTCTTCCTCCAAATGTTGTCTTATCATAAGTTATATTTGACAACATCATAATCAGGAAAGCAAACAATAGGAGATTTACTTGATGGGGTTGATTTGGAAGTTTAAAATGTGGGTGTTAAAAGAAAACTAACATATTCCTTTCTAAAATTCTAAGAACTAGCGGAGGTAGAATATAGTTTCCCTTGTCTTGGAAAAGAACAAAAAATATTTAAAAAGAGTGAGCCCTTAGTTTATTATAGACTATGGATGGAAATGAAGACAAACTAAAATCCCAAGTCTTAAATCTTAATTTTGTGTTGTCAAAGGAAAAGATATAAGCTTTTATTATTAAAGAAAATTTCATGTTTGAATATGCTTCCCACAAAACCATCTCCTTTCAAAAAACTATATCGAAGAAATGTCTTACTCAAAAAGTCCTTCGAGACAACACCCTATAAAAAGCACATCTCACAAATTGAAACAAAAAGCAGAAGAGAATAAGCTTTTAAAAATTAAACATAAATATGTAAGTTGCTTCACATAGTTCAATAAAATGACAAGCAATAGGAGAGAGACTTCCTCACCAATCATGCAATGAATAACTCTTTTGCAATGGGAAAAATAGAAATTAAAATGCTTCTCCAATTCTCATCCAAAATGTCTTGAATAAAAGGTCAAATATCCTATCAAATAGGGAGAGAGACTCTAACATTCAAATATTAGTAACTACATAATTACCTAGCTTCAACTAAGTGTACCTCTTGTTTATTGGTAAAGATAGGTAAGAAGATAAACAAAAATATAACCACAAGTCACATTTTTGTACCTAAACACAACTTGTATTGCCTTGTGAAAATAATTGATTACATTTTCCTATTTATAGAGGACTTAGATCAATCTAGAATCCTTTAGTCTTATTTGACAACTTTACAATAAAACAATCATAAATTGAAATGGCTTGAAGTTGCAATAAATTATGGTTAGTAGTCAATAGTGAAAAGATTTTGGATAGTGAAAGTCCATTGTTTTAAAAGCCATTTTTGTTAAGTATGTGAAGACCAATGGTCTATTGGGATTTTCCCTCCAATTATTTTTTCCCTTTAGTTGATCACTTGTGATCTATAAATGTTGATTTTATCCATTTGTAAACTCACTTTTTCAAACCATAATATTCCTGTGTTCTTTATGTGTCTTTTTGTTATGCACTTTTCATTTACACTTTTGATTAACCTTTCAATTGGTATCAGAGTCATGGAGGAATCAAGAGTACAAAAATTCTAGAAGAATAATTTCATTATATGGAAGGTATAGATGTAATCATTATTAATCAAGCAAGATCTTGCAATAAAAATCGAAGGTGAAGCAAAAATTCCAACCTTCATGAAAGATGAGACTTGAAATACTACTAATGAAAAAGAAATGATAGAGATTTTTCTCTTGCTATCTCACAATGTCTTGTTCAATGTGAACAATGAAATGAAAACAAAGGCAGTATGGGACAAGCTTCAAAGAATGTACAAAATGATGTCTACTTCAAATAAAAAAATTATCGTAAAGAAGTTTTACAAGTTAAAGATGACAGACAAAACAACGATGTCAAATCACATAAATTATTTAAATACTCCTTTATGTGAGGAAAACACCATTAATATGCCTCAAGATGAAAAAAAAATGTTTTCATAGATTGTTATGCTTCTTATTAGACAATTGGGATAGTCTAGTAACATCAATCAACACTTTCAGTACTGGCAAAACCAATTTGGTCTATACTGAGGTAGTTACTTTTCTTAGTGAAGACATCTAGAGAACCAAGAAAGTGACTTCATTTAGTGATTCTCTAACAATGGTTTGCATAGAAAATAGAGGAAGAACTCATCATAGAAGGAGAAATAATAACAATCAATGGTCACAATCAACTAGAAGATCACAGTCCTGAGGTAGATAAAATGGTTGTTGGTTTTGTGCAAAGGTTTGTCACATTAAAAATGACTATAGAAAATATAAGAAAAGGTTTTTGATATCAAAGAAAATATCATTCATGTTAATGATGATGGTATTTTGGTTCTTGCAACAAGTGACACAACTTCAAATTCATGGGTAATTGATTTTGAAGCTTCATTTCATGCATCTTCTTGCAGCTAAGCCTTCACAAACTTCAAAAAAGGTAAAATTGTGAATGTCTATTTGGGTGTCAATAAAGCTTGTGAAACTGTAGGAAACGGTTATATTTTTTTTATCAATAGAAGGAGGTGCTTAATTATTTCTTAAAGATGTTAGGAATGTTCCAAAATTAAAAATGAATTTAATTTCTATTAGTTAGTTATATGCTCAGGTTTTCGTACACCTCTCACAAACACATGGAAAACTACCAAGGGTTCCATGTTATTGCCAAAGGGGATAAAGTTGGTAGCCTATGCATTGTAGATACTAATTATGAGGTTGTTAGAATATATAGTCCACCAATATAACTAAGAAGGGGCCCGAATCAGTTAGGAAACTTGGAATCCCTCTTAGGAGATTCCAACCCTCATAGGAGTTGTGCCAACCCCATTCAAAGTTGTAGAAGCCAGATGGAACCACTATCCAAATAGCTTTGGGGGCAAGACCAATGAACCCACTGTCTAAGTGATCTCTATATTATTCCTTGCAGAATAATAGAATTTAAGTGCAATGCTACTTCCTCTTTCTCTATCCTATCAACTAGACTTCTACTCCTTTTTATCTCGATACCAAATCACAAACTTTACATCTAATAATGCCTTGAATTTCTTCATCACATTTACCAAATACTCTACTCTTTTATGCACTTACTCTAAAACTTCACATTTCACACTTTTTAAAATCAAGGAAAATACTTTCCTTTATACCAAGTCCTCAAAAAAAAAATTTGAGGAGGCTTTCCCAATTAATTATAATAGGACCACAATAAGATAACTAATTAATTACAATCATGATAGCACTATCGGCTCACATTCTATGCAACTATTCACATGTGCAAACTTAGGGTTTGTGCATTGATAGGAGTCATCATTAAAATATCTTTTTCCACTATATATGTTCACATATATTGATTCTATTTCAGTAAAGAGATAAATTATAATCATCAAAAACTACTTTGTAGGTGCTCTATTTATAAACTGCTCTTTGTAAATCACATATAACTTCTGTATCTCTTTGACTTAATTTACATGAACTTAACCTCATTATTAGGACACTATGGGGAACATGTCTTGAATTTTATGTAACCTAATTGTCAAACCTTTTTTTGTACAACCTCAATCTCTATCTACTACTCTGACAGTCTTCATAAAGTTACTACTATGTTGATATCAATTACAAACACATTCATGAATAAAACATTTCAATACTACTACATTCTCTCCAATTATTAGGATAATCCCCCAAAGGAATACCATTAGCATTCATGTTGCTAATGCTATTATTGTTGAAGTGCCAAATTGCAAAGTGTTTAGAAGGGTGTCAACAAGAAGACATCTAGGTGAAGGAAGAGCACAGAGGCTTTGCTTCTACAAGTTGTCATGAAGAGATGATTGTATTGGTACATTAAGCATGGAGACTCAAGGAGATTGAGCTTGAAATACGGGAAAAATATCAAGAGTTGCAGAGATTGAAGGCCAGACAGTGATATGAACTAAGAAGTGATCTTAGATCTGCAAGTTAAGTTGTATGTTGTATTCAGGTCAAGATTTTCTAATACTCTCTATCAATTGTATTAGATATGAAAATCCTATGGACTTAGGTTGGTTTAATATCCATTTATAAATCCTTTAACAGGGTGGCATTCCAAGTGAATGTTCTAAAGTCCTCTAACCAGACCCACTTCTAACAAGGTGGTTAAATCCTATAACAAGGTCACATTTAACAGTGTGTTGTAAGCCTTTAACAGGGCATCACTTTAGAAGAGTGAGAATTGAGTAGCATGTTATTGGTGGTTTTTCTCAAATTGGATTTCCACATAAATCACTATGTTATGTGTTGATTTCTTATGTGTTATGCTTGCATGTTGATTTATAGTAACTTACTGGTTAGAAAAGTTATAGCTTGGATGAATGAATAATTGAATGGGTGCACTATACTTAGTGAAAAGTTTGAATAGGACATTTGGACTTTAAATAACTAATTCACACACCCACCACCCAACCCCCCCCCCCAAAACAACCTCCCAATTATTTTAAAGCATTTCTAACAATTGGTATCAGAGCCATCTGCTGATTTAGTTTCAAGGTACTAGAAGCAGGAAGATCAACATGTCCAAAAGAGAAGTTCCCAAGCTTATCAAAGACAACTTTGTTTAATGGTAGAGTTTGATGAAATTGCACCTTGGATCAATAGGTGGCTATGCACAAACCTTAGTTGGAACAGAACATGTAAGTCCAACAGGACCTCTTACTCTTGATGATTTGAATAAAAAGGAGCACAATCAAGTAATGTTGGAGATTGCATCTACACTTTATTATGTAGAATATGATGACATCAAAGATTGTGACACTACATTCAAGATGTGGAAAGCCTTATTAGATATCTATGGAGGAGATTAGAATTTCTAGAGAGCAAAGAGAGAAAGCCTAAGAGGAAAGTTTGATGACATGAAAATGGAGGAAGGTGAAAATGCTGCTCAATATGCTACAATAATGAAAGAAGTGGTAAGTGCAATAAGAAGTCTAGGTGGTCAATTGGAAGAAGAAATTGTCATCATCAAATACTTAAGAACTTTTCTCCCTATCTATGCTATTAGAATTTCAGCCATTCAAGAGCTAAGCTATGTACAAGGAAACACACTAACATTTGAAGGAATAGTGGGAAGACTTATTGCATTTGAATTGTCAAATTTTGATAACTATAGACTTGAGAACCTTGAAACTGCTTTCAAGGAAAAGATGAAAATAAAAGACACTAAGGAAGAGACATCAAATAAGAAGAGAAGAAAAGGAAAATATGCATCCAATGATAGCAGCACAGATCAGGAAGATGTGGAATAATTAAAAGCACTACTGGCTAGGAAATTCTATAGAGGCAAAGGTAAATTCAAAGGTAAGCTCCCTATCATATGTTTCAATTGTAATGAAGTAGGTCATATTGCTGCAAGATGTACACAGAAGAAGAACTATAAAGAAGGAAACAAGCATAGGAACAAGAGGGAAGATGATAGCAAAGACTAGAAGGAAAAAGGCAAGAAATGCTACATTGTTGAAGAAGATTATGATGAGAATGATAATAAAGTAGTCTATGTGGCCGTGAAGGATGAATCAAATAAAGATGAAGATAAGCAACAACATTGGTTACTTATGTGAACAAGAATGACAAGTGGATCATAGACAGTGGATGCTCACATCACATGACAGGGGATAAAAGTAAATTCATTACCTTTACTCAATATGATGGAAATAGTGTTAGATTTGGTAATGATGCTCCATGCCAAATAAAAGGAAAAGGCTCTATCAAACTTATAGAGAAAATTTCATGTGATAATGCATACTATGTTGAAGGATTGAACTACAACTTGTTGAGTGTATCATAGTTAGGCAATGTAGGTTGCAAAGCTGAATTTGGAAATAAAACTGCTAAGATCTATGACACCAATGGAAATCCAATAGGAAAATGTGTAAAAAATAGATGTAATCTATTTTACCTAGATATGGAAGATGTAACGTGTCTTGTTGTTAGACTTGATGATGTGTGGTTGTGGCATAAAAGGCTGTGTCATGTTAACTTTGATAATATGATCAGCATTAGCAAGAAGAAGGTCAAAGGGTTGCCAAAACTAAAGAAACCTAAAAACACAATGTGCAGACAATGTCAACTAGGGAAGATGACTAAGTTTAGTTTCCAAAGAAAAAAATACACTTCCAAATAAGTACTAGAGTTAGTCCATACAGACTTATGTGGTCCAATAGAAGTGCAAAGCTATCTAGGAGACATATACATAATGCTATTTGTTGATGATTATTCATGGATGATGACTGCTATATTTTTAAAACAAAAATATGATGCATTCCAAATGTTTAAGTTGTATTTGGCTAGAGTTGAGAAGAAAATAGGAAAGAACCTAAAATGTCTAAGGTCAGATAGAGGAGGTGAGTTCACATCAAAAGAGTTTGAGATATTCTGCAATGACAAAGGCATCAAAAGAAAAACATCAGCATCAAGAACTTCACCATAGAATGGTATTTTTGAAAGGAGGAATAAGTCAGTGATTGTCTTTGCTAGAACCTTGATGATGGAGAAAAATGTTGCACTAAAATACTGGAGAGAAGCTATAAGTATTGTAGTCTACACACTGAATAAAGTCCAAGTCAAGAAATGTATAAATGCAACACCTTTTGAATTATTGTATGTTGACTCACCTAATGTTAAATATTTCAAAAATATTTGGTTGCAAATTCTATATTCTTAAAGATACTAGAAATGGAAATTTTGATACAAAAAGTGATGAAGGCATATTCTTTGGATACTCCATTAGAAGCAAAGCATATAAGTGTTTGAACACTAACACTAACAAGATTGTGGAGAGTGCAAATATAAATTTTGATGAGCATGCAAAAGTTCAAGTTGATGAGTCCAAGCAATTAGAGGATTATAGATCCTTTGTATACTTCTATGAAGGAATGATTGTTGAAGACAATGCTGCAAATCAAGTTGGGAATCAATAAAACAATTTAGTATCTGCTAAGTCAAAACTAGTGAATGCCGAGCTACAATTAGAAGCCGAGCTATAGAATGTAGAAAATGCACATTTTGACTCTAAAATAAATGCACATGAAAAGAATGATAAAGTGCCAGATGAAGAAGAACAAAATGACTCTAAAGTTGAAGGATAAAACATGGAAAGAAGGACAGAACCAAGATTAGCCAAGTATGTGAGAATACATCACCATGCACAACAAATCATTGGTGACAAGGATGCAAGACCATCGACAAGGAATAGATTGAGGAATGAATTATGTTTTTTGAGTAATGTTGAACCTAAAATAGTGAAAGATGGCCTACAAAATGATGACTAGTATAAATCCATGGAAGAGTAGATAGATCTGATTAAGAAGAACAAAACATGGACCCTAGTTCCTAAACTAACTGATAAGAATGTGATTGGTACAAAATGGGTGTTTAGAAACAAAATTGATGAGAATGGTGAGATAACAAGAAACAAAGCCAAACTAGTTTGCAAAGGCTATGCACAAGAAGAAGGGTTGAATTATGAGGAGACATTTTCCCCTATTGCAAGAATGGAAAGAGTAAGAATATTACTTGCATATGTTGCATACAAAGGTTTCAAAGTGTACTAAATGGATGTGAATTCTTCTTTTCTAAATGGTATACTAGAAGAGTAAGTCTACATAGAACAACCAGAGGAATTTGTAGATGATAAGAACAAGGACATGGTCTGCAAACTGTACAAAGAACTTTATGGATTGAAGTAAGCACCTAGACCATAGTATGAGATAAATTGCACAAATATCTTGTGATGATAGGATTTAAGAAAATATATGACAACAACAACTTGTACATCAAAATAGAAAAAGGTAAAGACATTTTGATATCAAAAATATTTGTTGATGATATAATATTTGGATGAAAAGATGTTCTATACAAAGATTTTACTGATCAAATGAAACATAAATTTGAGATGTCAATGTTTGGAGAAATCAAATTCTATGTTGGATTACAAGTACATCAATTGAAACATGGCATATTTGTGACTCAATATAAATAAATCAAGGAGATACTTAAAACATTTGGATTAGAAGAGTCAAAACTAGTTAGCACACCAATGACAAGAAGACATAAGTTATCTAAGAATGATGAGTCTGTTGAAGTGAATCAAACATTGTATAGATCAATGATTGGAAAGCTACAATATGTTGTACATAGTAGGCTGGACATTACATTAGCTGTTGGAATAGTGGTGATATTTTCTACGAATCCAAGAGAAAATCACTTAATGGCAGTAAAGAGGATATTGAGATACCTAAAAGGAACTGATGATTTTGGTTTGTACTATAAGAGGAGTGAAAAAATTGAACAGAAAGCCTACACTGATGCAGATTGGAGAGGTAACATTGATGATATAAAAAGCATCAGTGGAGGAGCACTTTTCTTTGGAAAAAAGTTGATTACATGGACCAACAAAAAGAAAAGTTGTACCTCACAGTCCACTGCTAAAGCTGAATATGTTGCAGTTGCCATAAATTGCACCAATATTGCATGGATCAAACATTTGCTACAAGGTATGAAGGAGAAGATAACTAAGCCTATGATACTCTATTGTGATAATACAAGTGCTATCAACATATCAAATAATCTTGTAATGCATGCTAAAACCAAGCATATTGCAATCAAGTATCACTATGTAAGAGAGTTGGTGGAAGAAAAACAAGTGAAGATAGAATATGTTAGCTCAAAGGAATGGATTTTTGACATCTTCACAAAAGCACTACCTAAAGATTCTTTTGAGTATCTTTGTGGTAATTAGGGGTGATACCCCTAGCCAAGGCTACTTGAGGCAAAAGCAAGATCACCCTACATCAAATGAGCTGATTATTAAAAGATTTTACACATTGATGCAGAAGATGTTTACTTTAGGATTCATGCCTAAAGTAATAGATGTGTTGAAGTCACAAATTAGTCACAAGCAAGGTGACAAAGAGAGAAATTGAATGAACTTACAAAAGCTACACTTGCATACTAAGATGCTAATATGACTCTAGCATTGTTGTCAAAGAGGGAGAAGTTGTGAGAAACTAATCAATGAGAGAAGTTGACAAAAATAATCAAAAGTTGATCAGAACAGTAGAAGATGAGCAATACAGAGGGAGAAAGACAAAGAACAAGCATATAAAAGTTAAAAGGGAGAAGCATAAATGAAGCAACTAGTATAGTAAAGGGAGGTGTGAAGTTACAATTACTTTTTAGCATTTGACTTACTATTTTAACTTACTTAACTTGTGGTTAAATAGTTTAGTTTGATGATTGATCAATTTGGTTTGCCGTTAATGTCAAAGAGGGAGATTGCTGGAAATCTAATTGAAAAGCTCATTATTGAAGATCAAAGAGGGAGATTGTTGCAAAGAAAGAAGATTGTTATTTTTAATCATTTTTTTTTCATTGATGTCAAACCTACTATTTGTAGCAATGACATTTTCTTATAAGATCCAAGTACTATCACTTAGTTTATTGATGAAGAGGGTTTGATTAACAAAATGTAAAAGGAGCACCTAAGAGAAAGGTTGAGTTATGATGTTGTAATGAAGTACAAGGATCAATTAAGACAATGGTTAAATGATGAATTTCTAACATAGTCAAGGATTCAAAGGTTGGTCACACTTAGAAACATTAGAGGAAGAAGTTGTAACAAGGTTGACTGCAAAGCATAAACTAAGATCATTAGTGGGTGCTGAGCAAGTTAGTTGAAGCTCAGAAAACTCTCAATTGGAGCCAAGTAACAAAAATTCTAGTGTGTGCTAAGTGATCTTTAGATGCCAAGTGAATTTTAGGTGTCAAGCATTAGAAAATCTTAATTGGTGTCGAGCATCAGGAAAAATATAGTTGATGCCAAATAACACAATATGTGTCAAGCACTAGTATTTCAATAGTGCCAAGCTACTGCATTATTTAAAATGACAAAGATTCACCAAATCTAAGCCAACAAAGTGGTTACCTTGAGTTTTTTGAATGAGTTGGAAGATAAGGATGATGAGCTGGTGGCACAAAATTCTATGTAAACCATTTTTAGGTGAATTCAACTGGATTATTCAAGAAGTTTCTAGAGAAAGAAAAATATGGATTAGATGTAATGAATCCTACCATATCCATACAAATTGAAATTAAAGAATGGAAGAATTGAGTGGGAAAAGGAACTCCAAGACTTCTATTTAAAGAGTCACAGACCAAGAAGAAAATGTTGCTGATGCTATTGCTAGTGAAGTGCCAAATTGTGAAGTGCTTAGAAGCATGTCAAGGAGAAGACATCTAGGTGAAGGAAGAGCATAGAGGCTCTACTTCTATGAGTGGTCATGAAGAGATGATTGCACTAGTACATTGAGCATGGAGACTCAAGGAGACTAAGCTTGAAAGAAGGGCAAGTTGTCAGGAGTTCCAAAGATTGAAGGCCAGGCAATGGTATGAGTTAAGAAGTAATCTGAGATCTATAAGTTAAGTTGTATGTTGTAGTCAAGTCAATACTTTCTAATAGTCTCTAGCAATTGTATTTGATATAAAAATTCTATGGACTTAGGTTGGTTTAATATCCATTTGTAAATCCTTTAATAGTGTGGCATTCCAAGTCAATGTTCTAAAGTCCTCTAACTAGGTCCACTTCGAATAGGCTAGTTAAATCCTCTAACAAGGTCACATTTATTAGTTTGTTGTAAGCATTTAATAGGGTAGGCCTTTCACAGGGCATCACTTCAGAAGAGTGAGAATTGAGTAGCATGTTATTGGTGATTTTTCTCAAATTGGGTTTCCACATAAATTACTATGTTATGTGTTGATTTCTTATGTGTTATGCTTGCATGTTGGTTTATAGTAACTCGCTGATTAGAAAAGTTATAGCTTGAATGAACGAATAATTGAATGGGCACACTATACTTGGTAAAAATTTTGAATACGACATTTGGACCTTGAATAACCCCTCTTAGTTATTCTAAAGCATTTCTAACATGAAATGCATCAAAGCATTTCTAAATTTACTCCAACTTTTTTCCCATCCATCATGATACCAAACTAGAAAATTAATACCTTTATAATGCCTATTATAACTTTCGATACACCCTTGCATGATCCACTTTAAAAACTTCTCAAAAATGTGTTTTTAGCCTATTCTTGTGTATTTTTTACTTCAAACATGTATCTATATTTTTTACTTCAAACATGTATCTGTCAACTTTTTTCCCACCCAAATTGGATGAAACTAAAAGACTTTCTTAAGAATACTCTTATCTTTACATAAATGTAATGATAGTCAAATTATGAGTTTAGTAAGTAATTATTACTTATTTTCTAATGGAGTTAAGTATAAACTATTGATCGAAATACAGCTAGAAAAATAACTATAACTTTCAAATGATACAACCTTTTTGAAATTGAAAAGATGCATCACAATCTATGATTCTTATACTATAAGGTAAGAAAAAAGAAAAGTTAAATTTTATAGAGTTTTGAATTAGTTAAGGTGGTCAAACATGAAATTCTTTTTATTTCAAAAATAATTTAGTATAAAATTCATAATTACTTAATTATTTAGAATAAAATATCCAAAAATATGTATCACATCTGAGAATGAGTCTACTTATTAAATATATAATCAAATTAAAAAAATATTATCATTTAAGTTTGATTAGGGTGGTCAGGCATATATCTATTTTTATTTGTCATAAAAATTTTGTACTATTGCATTAAAATTTAAAATTTTCACCAATCAATTTTTATTTTTATTAGATAATGCCTAGTGTTTTAGAAACTAAATTCAATTTCCTAGATATTATTTTCTTTCAACTCTTTGATAAAAAGTTCATAAAAAGTTAAAAATTGCATGTCGAGTTGACATTACCCTGATTTTCTAATTTTCTTATTGTCACTCAAGGCCATAGTTTGGTTGACCATGATCCTACACATACCCTATTGCAAACCTCAAATCATGGATCTATACTACTTCTAGTCAACTGCAAGTGTCTCATCTTTGTTAGATAACTTGTGACTAGTTATCATTGGTGTACCAATAGACTTATAACTTTCCAAGCCAAATATTTTCAACAAGTCTTTCAAATACTTTGCTTGTGAAATGAAAATGCCATCACTATTTTTCACAATTTGCAAACTTAAGAAAAACTTCATTTTTCCTATCATATTAATTTTAAAAGTTCATTCTTCATTCTTTCAGCAAACTTATCAATTGTCTTATCATTGCCACCAAATATTATGTCATTAACAAATAATACTATTATCAACAAACCATTCTCAATTTCTTTCAAATACAAGTTACTATATGTTGTACCTTTAGCAAATTCAAGCTTTGTCAAATACTTGTCCAACCTTTCATACCAGGCTCTACGTGCTTTCTTTAGGCCTTATAAAGCTTTCTTTAGTCTGTATACTATATCTTTCTCTTATGTTAGAGGAAAACCTTCAAGCTATTCAAACTTCTTCAAGTTCTCCATTGAGGAAGGCTAATTTGACATCCATATAATAAAATTTGAACTTCTTATTTGTTGCATAAGCTAGTAACATTCTCATTGTTGGAAATATAAGAGGAGTAACTAAGAGGAGTGGGGTGAATTGGTTACTACAAAAATAAATCCCAAATCCCTTAGATGTTAGTACAAAATAATTCTATAAAAATTTAATTTAGTTGATGCTCGATGAACAAAGAAATTTTGTAACTTGGTAAACAATATAATTGCTTGGCAAACACTAAACATGAAAATATTAGGAAATTATCTTTGATTACTTATTTCTTTAGCTTAGTTGCAAGCATATAAAATAAAAAGCATGGACACATTTGACACCAATATTTAATGTGAAAACCCAATTTGAGAAAAACCACCAATTGCAACTAGTTATTGTTTTCACTCTTTTGAAGTGAGCCCTATTAGGAGCCAACCCTATTAAAGGTTACAAAACACACTATTAGGTGTGACCATCTTAAAAGATTTAATCACCCTGTTAGGAGTGGCCTTGTTAGAGGTTTTTAGACAATTCAATAGAACTGGGCCACCTTGTTAGAGGATTTACAAATATTTGTTAAGCCAACTCTATTAAGAGATTTAGATCATTACTACAATGGTTAGAGAGTAATAATGACATGACCTGATTTGGATGCAATTGAATTGCTAATTACAAATCTCAATTTTGGCTTGTACTTGATCCTTCCTAATTGAATGTATCTCTTCAACTTCACAAGGATATTCTACTTATCCTTCTAATTTTCTTCCTCTCTTCATCATTAGATCTTCAAAATCTTTCATGCATTCATATTCACATTCTAATTCTCAACTTGACCTTTTATTTATATCTTTCATATTGTTAAGTTGCCTCAAATACAACTTAGAATAACTAATATTCATTTTCTCAGTCAGCTAGAACCAACAAATAAAACAATTAAACTCAATATGCCAAAATAAGAAAATTCTTTGTTAGTCAACCCTACTTGGTAGACACTCACTTAGAAATGACTTTCTTGTGTTAATCGACTGAAACTAGGTTAATACTACATACTAGAAAAGTTCCTTTGGAAATTGAGCAAGCTCATTTAACACTAGTTCCATCCAATGTTTCCTTCACTAACTGACTGCGCTTAGTTAACATTCATCTTCTGCAGACTTTTCTTTTATGCCTGACTGAAATTGGTAGACACTACCTTCTAAACTAGGCAAACTCTGGAATTTTTTAGTAGCCACAAAAACCTGTCTTCAACGCCCAAGTGAGCTTGACATAAAATAACTAATAAATATATGACATTTTGTGTAACATCAAAGACAATACACACTTAATCAATTGTATTCAACAAGCTCCCTCTCTGGCATTGATGGAAACATAACTTGTCATAGTACAATGTAATTTTTGGAGCAAGAATAAAGGAACATATCTTTGGTTTAATTTAGATTCTTATCCATGAGAACTCCCTCTATTAGTGTGAACTCTTTCTGCCTTCAGTTTCTCTCACTGTCAAAAAACTTCTATCTGCTAGAACTTATATCAAGTTCATTCTCCCTTTTTGACAATTCTTTCTATAACAAAAAACGTCTCCCTCTTTTCAACTACAATAAAATTTCTATGAGGTATGACAGTAAAGTTCTACTTCTTTGACATCTCATGCCAAAGATAATACTCAATGAATATTAATGTACCTTAAGCACTAATTCATTTGCAATATGCCCTTGCCAATTCTACATCAACTAATTGATCTTCAACATGCTTTAGCTGATGCATCACTAAGATTTATTTAGTGAGCTTTAGATTGGGCAATGACCCCTACCTTATTCCTTAGATATAGAAATGCATCCTTAGGTAATGGCTTGGTGAATATGTCTACAATTTGTTCTTTTGTATTTACATATTCTAATCTGACTTCTTTATCTTGTACCAACTCTCTTAAGTAGTGATATTTTATAGCATTGTGCATTATTTTGGTATGCATCACTAGACTCTTTGATATATTGATTGCACTTGTGTTATCATATTATATGACTACTGGATCCTTGATCTCTATCTTCATACTTGTTATTGGTTCTTTGAACCAAGTAATGTTAGAAAAATTAACTGTTGCTACAACATATTCTACCTCTACTATAGATTGAGAGATACAATTTTGTTTCTTTCTTGTACAAGACACTAGTCTTTTTCCAAGAAAGAATGCTCCACCACTAGTACTTTTTTTGTCATCAATACTTCCTACCTAATTAGGATCTATAAATACATTTTAGTCCAAATTGCCTCCTATTTTGTACCATAAACCATATTCTTAGTACCTTTTAGATATCTCATGATTCTTTTGACTTCCATCAAATGATTTTCTTTGAGATTTGTTGAGAATCTTGCCACCATACCAACTATTAATGCAATATCAAGCCTTTTATGCACTACATACTCTAATTTTCCAATCATTAATCTATATGTGATTTGATCTACCTATTTGGAATCATTATATTTGGAAAGCTTATGTCTAGTAGATATAAGAGTTCCAATTATTCTTGAATCCACCATTCCAAATTTCTTTAGTATTTCCTTGATATATTAAGATTGAGTAATGTAGATACCATCTTTCTTCTATTGAATCTATAATCCAACAAAGAATTTTATTTCTCCAAGCATAGAAATCTCAAATTTCTTACTCATTTGTTTTGAAAATGTCTTGCATAATTCATCATTTCCTACATGAATAAAGTTTCATCAACAAATATTTCTACCAACACAATCTTCTTGTCTAGTCCTTCTTTGATATATAGATGATTGTTATCATTTGTTCTTTGATAACCAATTTGTATCAAATAGTTATGAAGTCTTTAATACCAAGCTCTAGGAGCTAGCTTGAGACCATATAATTCCTTGTGTAATTTATAGACTATGTCCTTTTTTCTACAATCTACAAAACCTTTTGGTAGTTCAATGTAGACTTCCTTATCAAGAATTCATATTTTACATCCATTTGATAAACTTTAAACCTTCTATAAGTTGCATATGCTAGTAAAGTTCTAACACCTTCTAACCTTGCAACAGGAGTAAAATTTTCACCATAATCAATGCATTCTTCTTGAGAATAGCCTTTACATACCAACCTTGCTTTATTTCTAGATAATTTTCCATCTTCATTTAGCTTGTTTATGAACACCCACTTTGTGCTAATTAATTTTTTTATCATTGGGTCTAGGAACAAGAGTCCAAGTTTTGTTCTTCTCTATTTTGTCTATTTCTTCACTCATTGCTTCAATCCAACTTTCATTATCCAAAGCATCTTAACATTTTTAGGTTCAAATTTAGCAAGTAAACATGTATCTTTTAATGTGCCTCTTGTTTTTGTTCCATTTGATTTGTCTCCAATTATTAGATTAGGTACATGATGCCTTCTAACATATCTTGCTAACATATTTTCTTTAGATTTATTGATTTCATTATGAACTTCAAGGTCAAGCTTGGGTACCATTGTCTATAACTTGGGTCCATCAGACTCAATTTGTTCTTGAAGTAGCTTGATAGCTTATGATTACAACTCAGGTCTTTCAGACTATGACTCAGGTTGTATTATCTACAACTTGATAGCTATTGGAGACTTTGGGGACTTGGGAGGTGAAGCTTCCTTTCTTTCAAATAGATTTGACATGGTATCAAGTTCATAGTAAAAAAATATTCTATAATCCCCAAGCTCTTTACTACTTTCTTCTTCACTCTTTTTTGCAAACTCATCAATCCTCACATGTGCACTTATTATGATTTTATGAGTAGACAAATTCAAACATTTGTATACTTTACTTCTGCAAGAGATCTTAGAAATATTCCTTCATTGCCTTTGACATCAAATTTTCCTTTTCTAGATTCCTTCAAGATATACAATTTTCTAGCAAATACTTTAAAGTAACTTACATTATGTTTGTATCCATACCATATTTCATAAGGAGTTTGATTTGAGTCTTTTTTCAACTATACTGTAACACCCTACTTGGGAATCCAAAAGAAATAAACCTAATATTTACAAAGTTTATCGAACTATTTTTTTAAAGTTTAAAAAACATCAAAGTAAGAATAATGTGGAAGCAATATATACAAACACATCAAGAGTACATAATCAATTACAAAAAATAGTTTCAATTCCTTAAGGGTTCCTTCACATTGTGTTACATTTAATAAAGTTTTATTAATAAGTTTAAGTCTCTATTACAATGTCCATAATCATAAAATAAATAAACACATAGATAGTCATATAAGAAAATGGATAAGTACAACTAATAATATGAAAGCACATCTAATGAATAACATCCACTACACATGTTAGAGGGTATGTAAAAATAGATACAAGTACATCAATATACAATATAATATCTCATAGGATCTCAAAACATAGGATACATAGATTCATCAAATGAATAGAATTCTTCAAGATAAGAGTAAGAATGATAATGGTACCACTCTATTGAGTATCATCCAACATCTATCAATTTGAGGGGGGCCCAAATGGTAAGAATACACTACCTCCTAATTGCCCAGTCACCTAATCAAGCTCCCACTCCCACTGTGCAAGAGAGATAATGTAGATCCACACACTAATAATCAAATCACAAAACATCCTAAGTAAAGAATCCTAATATCCAAAACTACCTCAAGAGTAACACAAACTACTCAAGAAGAAGAGATATTCAAAATTGAAAGGACACTCACTCCAAAACTAACATGTCGTATTAAGTCAACTTACAAATACTAAGACCAAAAATATACAACCACCTTGAAATCAATATCAAGTGTCACAAGCAAAAAGACCAATAGATCACAACTGTCATCAATAAAAGTAAACTACCAATCACTAACTCCAACAATAAAAATACCACAAATGAATAACTGATCCTTCTTTAATAAAAGTCAATTCTCAACAATAAATGGCATCCAATCAATGAGTAACAACTCACAATAAATACACCATCAAAAGTAATATCCAACAACCACAGCACTAAAGAAAAATATTAAAAAATCATGGAGACTCAAGCTACATACTATAGAGTTTCATCACATGAGCCTCATCTAAGATTACCCTAGCAATCTCTCAAGGCCTTGGCCCCCTAGTTACTCTATGTGGAACTAGGATACCCTCTCATGAAGATGAGAAAACTATTCATGCCTCTCAATGTATCATCGTCATCTCATCCTTAGCCTATATAAGAACTTAAGACATGGACGATGAAAAATTTCCAACTTATCTTTTTAATGTATCTCAAGGAAAAGGGCTAGGCAAGATATTTTAATTACTATATTATCACTTGTTACACAACTTACAATGAGTTACCTTGGTAGTCACTTTAGGCCCCGACCCCTATTTCAAGCCACTCTAATAGACATGCACCTAGACTACCTTCCCAAAAATCACAAACCACAATAGTGTCCCATACCAAAAGAGTAATATTGATTGAATTTGATTCCTTGATAGGCAACAAAAAAATAATATTAGTTCTCAAAACTCAAGTTCTCATAAATTCTCAGTAGCATAAAGCTCATAAAACATAAATCTCAATTCAAATCATAAAGTTCATCATGATATCTAGTCAAATGATCATAAAAGAAATCTCAAAAAATGGTCTCTAGTACACATCCTAACTTGGTCAACTAAACAACCCACAAAGAAAAACTATCAAGAAAACAAACATCACAAGACTATAAATAGAATATTATAAAACACATAACTTTCAGCCACATGATTTAATTCCACCAATTTCTTTTTTTTAGTTTGGGTCATAAGGTTGTCTTTATAAATAAAGTAAGAATATACATGTTAATATAAATTGTTATGCTAATATACTTATTTAAAACAATAAGCATTGAAATATCCAATCCTTTTGTACATATAAAATATCATGCAATATTATCATCTTATTAATTTAAATAATCAAAACCACAACTAAAATTTGAAACAATCAATGAATGCATGCAAATCTAAGCCCTCTAAAACTTTTATCAATTCTTTCGATCAAATTTTGAATTTTGCTCCCCAAAACTTGTCTATGTAAAAATGAGCTGGAGTCTCTTAATAAAGAGTTTGACTCTACCTAGGATTTCTATTTTTCAAACATGCAAAGGACTCTCCTAAAAATAAACTTTTATTATTTAATTCTTTTCATGCACAATTAAAGAACTTTTTAATTAAAATATTCTTTTATATTCTATTTTCGTCCAGTTTATTAATTAGTGCAAGCACTAATTAAAGCATGATTTATTATTTAAATTAGTAATAATAATCAAAGCTCATTTTTTAAATGCAATTCTAATTTAATTATTATTAAATAAATAATTATAATAAAGCAATATTAAATATTAAATTTTTTAATATTTTAATTCCTTTTTTTGTCCAACTTCTTAAATTAAATCTTTTAAACTAGTACATATTCAGTTACTTCATAATTAATTAAATATCATCATATTTTAATTTCTCTTTAAACAATTTTTTAAATTAAGACTTTTAAATTAAAGCACACATTTATTTAGTTTTTAATTAATTAAACATTCTCATGCTTAAATATTTTATTTTTAATCAAATAATATTATAATTAAATTATTTACTAAATAAATGACATAGCGAAATCCACATAAAAACAACATTACCAAAATAAACTGAAACTCAAAATCAAACAACACAGAGAGCGATAAAATCATAGGTCTTAAAAAGGGTGGAAAGTCAGTTACGAGTCCCCCTTGCAAGACACGTGTTTAGGCTATGGCTGGGATTAAACTTAAACATTATCTCCCCATTCTTACCATTGAGTTATTGGGATAGAGTGTACTCATCCTAGCAATTTAGGAAATTTGAAGCCTAGTACCTACATTCTGTATAAAAGATGAGCATGTACATGTGTGCAAATATATCTAAACTAAAAAAGCAATGGTAGAGAGTGGTACATCATGTAGATCCCAACTAACAGGTGACTATAGCTCTCTCCCTTAACCACATCAAACACAACAAATAAAAAGATAAAATAGATACATACACAATACAAATGCAAGTATTCAGTAAGTATTCTAATAATTATAAGTAAAACATCAAATGCTCATATAAAATAATACATCATTACAAATATGAAGTAATCATCATTAAAGTATCATCTAACATTGCTATGAAAGGAATCTCATTTATTAACTACAAATCATTAAAGCATCATTATTGCATAAGTAACCATAATCATTAAACAATATATAAAATATAGTCAATTAAGTAATTACTTATTTATATACATGTAATTGAAGTCATGAAATAATTTCTTAATTATAAATCTAATTCTGTTGAAACTAACACATGCATGAAATAGGTATAAAAAGAGTTTGGTAAATAAATGGAAAAGTAAATTATAGGTGGGCACTACATCCCCCCCCCCCTAGAATTAGGCTTACTCCTAGAAGCCTACTGCAATGACTAAGGTAACTAAAAGTCAAAGAGTATGATTTACCATGTCAAACAAAAGGATCATTTAAGACACTAATACAAATAAGTTAATTATATATACACTTTTTGTCACTTAGAGTAATATCATTCTAGTTTAATAATAAAACAAAAACTATATTTGATCCAACATTCATCTTTTTAACAAATACTAAAATTGATCCCCTAAAAAACTCCAAACAATAGATCAACATCTCTAATTCTATTGGAAAACCATAAAAGTGATAATGTATAAACATAAATTGAAAGTCAAGAACAACAAAAAATGCTCACAAAATCAATCAAAGGCATACCATCTTAAAGCACAATCATAAGAAAGTATGTCTGAAATCCAACTCACAAGTTTTTGTTGGAATTTGCAAGTGGGAAGATACACTTCTAGGGGGGGGGGGGGGGGAGGGGTGTGCTGAATCAGAAGTATCTAAATTTAACCTTTTCAAATCCTTTTAACTAAAACCATTCACATGCATCTAATTCATCTAATAAACATGAAAGTAAAGACATGCAAGAAAATTGACAAAACACAAATTTGGTAACCCAAAAACCCTCCAAAAATGAGAAGCTAAAACGTGGGTGGGGATGACACCCACATAATATCACTATAGCAATGTTGAACTATTCAAGGTTATAATGTTTGACCACTTCCAATGGTCTGCCCTATGAAAGGCCTATCTTGTTAAAGACTTTACACCCTATTAAAAGTGACCTAGTTAAAAGATTTCACTACCCTGCTAAAAGTAGGGATGGTTAAAGGAATTCAGTACATTCACTTGGAATGAGACCCTGTTAAAGAATTTACAAATGGTTGCTAGGCCAACCTAAGTCCATAGGATTTCCACTATCTAATACAATTGCTAGAGAGTATCAAAAATTATTTGACCTAATAGCTTTGCAATCTTCAATTCTTGATTCTAGATCCTTGTTTTGTTCTGTTTGACCTAATCCTTGCTTGATCTGATATGTCACTCTTCAAAGTTCTGATACTCTATTCTTGATCAACTGAATGTTGCAATGCTACCATGTTTTTCACTAAGTATTTTTCTCTTCTCTCTGAATTTCACTATAGTTCACCGAGATACACTTCTCTCTCACATGCATACAATGGGATTTCATCCTCCTTTTAAAGATTTTGAAGACTTAGGGTTAGGTATGAATCTACGATCCATATTCATTCTTCATTTCCCACTCAACTTATGCACTTTTCTTATTGGTTGCATGCCTTTTCCATTTTTCTTATTGGTTGCATGCTGATTGCATAGGTAATGCAAAATATTTGTTCTTATCTTTAAGATCCTTTGAAATTCATCCTATGTTGGCTCCAAAAATAGTTTACATATGAGTTTGTGAATTTGCAAACTCATATGTTGATTATGTGTTACTCAGCTCATACTATTTTCTGATGCTCTGCATATATAGAAAAATTGGCTCACTTGGCTCCTATAGAAATTTTTTTCCACTAGGCTTCTATAGTGACTCAGCACCTATACTTTGCTTGGCACTTGAACTTCACTCGGCACCTGAAGATTGCTTGACACTTGAAGTTCACTCAGCATCTAAAGATTGCTTGGCACTTGAAGTATTCTCTAACTTAGTATTCATTTTAGCTCAGCATCATCTTGAGAATTGGTTAAGTGTGTTGATACTCAAATCTCAAAACCATTCTAAGACTAACAATCTCCCCCTTTGACATGAGTGGAAAAAACACTTAACTGACCATTATGTATATGATCTCTATAAGTGTACTACATATTATGTTCAAAACTTCAAAACTTGTACAAAATTTTGTATACCTCAAAATCTTGTAGCTCCCCTTGAGCTAATGTGCCATTACTATTCCTGTAACCAAAATTCTTGTGCTAAATATTTTTGTTACTCTTCGCCTTATTTTCCTTTATATCTATGTACCTTGTTTCTGCTTCCTATACTCTATATCTATGTTATCTTCCATTCATATTTATAACTTCCCCAAAACATTATATCTCCTACTTTATTAATTCTCCCCTTTTTTGACACTTATGTCAAAGGGTTCTAAGGATTAAGACCATATTTTGCCAAAAATGTTTTATTTACCTCCATAATCATCTTGAGAGATTCATCCCAATTGTCTAAAGCAATTTCCAATGACTTGTGTTGGATGGTTGTCTCAGCTGCAAGATGAACAAGTCCTTCTAAGGTAGAAAGATTAGGATCTTTCTTTAGAATAGTTTCTACATAGGCTTGTTCCTTATGGAGTACTTCCAGATGTGGGGTAATGGAAGACTGAATTTGCATCAGTTTTGCCTTGATATTGGCCTCTTCTGTTATCAATATAGCTAACTCTTTTTGTGTGTGAAGCATTTGGGCAAAATGCTTCTTACTCTGAGCTGGATCTTTTGGTAGCTATATGTTAGAAATCTTTAGATTTTGCTCCAAGCTCAGTATCCTTTGGCTTGTTTCCTTTGTGAAATATGAGAAATTACACAGCTTTTTGTACAATGAGAATACATTCTCATGTACTTTCTTTACTTTTTCAATCTTCTTTGCTAAAAGAGGGAAATTCTTCTAGAACATAGAAAAATATATAGATTAGAATTGTTCCAAACTTACACTAAGCACCTTTTGATCTTCTTATTGCTCCTAGATTCTCCATGATTTGTTGTAATAGCAGTTTTGCTAGATCATATGTATGATCTTTCTTGAAAAGTTTGTAGGCCACATCCACATCAATGCATGGAACACTAATCAATCTAGTTGATTGATAAAAACTTGTGAGATATAATTCCTACTACAAAGTCCAAAAGGGGATTTGTGATTGTATCAATAGTCATGCCCCCTTTTGTTCCATTTTTCCCTAGTGTTCTTTTCAATAGCTTCCTTAGAATTAGTTCGCAAGGTCTTGTACCGATCTAGGGTTGGAAAAACCATAACCCTATGCATTATTCTCTTTGTTATCTTGATAGTTCCTCCTTCTAACCATAAATAACCATCATGTATTCTGCTTAGGACAATTCTTATCTATTCAGTTTTGAAAACTATGGGGAAAACTAGAGTGTGGGTTAAGCTCTTTCTTTCAACTATTTGAAATTCTTCCTTTAACACTCTATTTTCACATAGTTTATCATATTCTTGATGAATCTCCATGTCTCCTATTACTCCTACCTTGCAATTGTAACATTTCTTAACATCTTGCACCATCATGACTTTGGGCAGAATAATGGATAGTACACTGATAGGGTCGTTCTTATATGCCACTTCTAGAATTGGCCTAAAATCTAGTTGTTTAACCTCATTGCTAACTAGTTGAACCTTAAAAGCTTCCTTTTCCTTAGGGTTTTTAGAACTGAAAGCCATATTGAAAATCTAGGGTTTCAAAAGATATTAATCTTTATAACTGTGCAACTCGACACTTGAGGAATACCTTAGATCGATGAAAATAGTGCTTGATCTTTGTCAAAATCTGTCCAAAAGCTTCAAATATTGTTCATCAATCACTTTTGTGCTCTTCTCATTCTTACTCTATGTTTGAATAACAAGAAATGATCAAAAATTTGACCTTATACTCTTCAAATCATAGCATTAAATGCTTAGTGCATATACAGTTGTATACTTAGCTCCTTAAATATTTTAGCATAACTTGGCTTCCATTGGCTTTCCGTTACTCGGCTCCAACTAGATTTCCTCTTCACTTGGCTTCCATTACCAACTTGGTTGTGACCAATCACTTGGCTCCTACTAGCAGCTTAGCATTTACTAACATTCACTCAGTATCTAAGGACAACTTTGTGACACTGGTGAAAACTTGAATTTCAACTTTGCATCTCTAATCATGTTGATCTCTTCTTTTCAGTACTATCTTATTTAGGAATTGATGTATGATAAAGCTTAGTAAATTAGTCTCTCATGCCTTCTATCTACTTAGTTTGATGAAGTGTGATCACTTAACGTGTTAGGTGAAGTGATCCCTTCATTTGATGAGCTCCACTCATCTTTCTTCTTCCATGTCTTGTTCATTTCTTCTTTGATGTGTTCAACATCTATAACCTTCTCTTTTTCTTTGTTGACTTCTAACTTGGGTGCCTTTAACCTTGTTGAGAAATTCTCACTGATATGACCAATCTTCAAGCAACTAAAACATGTGGTTTGACTTAAACATCTCCTGTAGTTCCATCTAAAATGTGTTCTTATGCAATTTTTAGGAACATGTCCATATTCCTGATAGTAATGACAATTATACCTGGTGTTGTAATCCCAATTGTAGTGATGTCCATGGTTATTTCTCTTTGCATGCTGATTAGGTTTCCACATAGGCTTTGATCTTCACTCAAAAGCTCTACGTCCATACTTATTGCAATTGCAATAGTGACCTTCAAATCTTGGTGTCCTGATAGTCCTAGTTTTGCAGTTATGTGCTTGATGACCTTTTTTATTGCACTTATGAAAATAGCTTACATTATTAGGTTTGTCATGCTGATGAATATTCTTACTCCTACATATATTAGAGGTATGCCCCTTTTTACCACAGAAATGATAGGTAGGTTTAGTGTTCTTACCTTTGTTACTCCTTTCTTCTACAGTCTTTGAGGACTCTCCTTGTTCGATGCTGGTGTAACCAAGTCTTGAAGTGTCATTGCTTGCCCTAAGTGATTTCATTAGCTTCTTAGAGTACTTGATTGCTTCATTAGGTTTGTTGAAGCTTTTTGCAATCTCCTTCTCTCTTTTTAGATCATTTTTTATTTGATCATTTTGCATCTTTAGTGTGGAGATCTCAATGTCCTTGACATTTAGTTCATGATGTGAAATCATCATTTGTCTTAAGGTGTCTAGCTACATGTTAGAAATTATTTCAAATTCAATTATCTTTTCCTCCAGTCTATTGGTAAGGTTTTTCTTGTCATCTTTTGTCATGGCTTTTTCTTTGATGGCTCTTTTCTTCTGTTTAGTCACTACACAAAGCATTATGGCTTGTGATTCTTGTTCAATCTTGAGTATTCTAATTTCTTCTACTTGAGCTCTACTCTTCTCCATCAGGTCTACTATATTGCTACATCAAAGTCTTTGGAATCTCCATTTGAAAACAAATTTGATGTGTCAATCTCCTTGTACTGTGTGGCATTCTCAGCTATGGAAATCTTAGCTATGTCATTCTCCATTTCCAAATCTTTTCTCCAAGCGGTAAGGCTCCTTCTTGAGAAAACCTTGCCTCCAGTACCAGTTGTTGGAATTTTCAAGTGGGAAGATATAATTTTGAGAGGGGGGGGGGGCGTGCAGGGGGTGAATCACAAGTATCTAAATTTAAACTTTTCATATTCTTTCAACTAAAATAATTCACATGCATCTAATTTATCTAATAAACATGAAAGTAAAGATATGCATGAAAGTAGGAAACACACAAATTTGGTAACCTAGAAACCCTCCAAAAATGAGGGTGGGGATGACACCCACAAAACATCACTGTAGCAATGTGTAATTGTTCAAGGTTACAATGTTTGACCACATCCAATGGTCTGCCCTATGAAAGGCCTACCCTATTAAAGACTTTACACCCTATTAAAAGTGACCTTGTTAAAGGATTTCACTACCCTACTAAAAGTAGGCCTAGTTAAAGGACTTCAATACATTCACTTGAAATGCTACCCTGTTAAATGATTTACAAATGGCTGCTAGGCCAACCTAAGTCCATAGGATTCCCATTATCTAATACAATTTCTAGAGAGTATTAGAAAGTCTTTGACCTAATAGCTTTGCAATCTTCAATTGTTGATTACAAATTCTTGTTCTACTCTATTTGACCCAATCCTTGCTTGTTCTAATATGTCACTCTTCAAAGTTCTGATACTTTGTTCTTGATCAATTGAATGCTGCAATGCTGCCTTATTTTTCACTAAGACCTTTTCTCTTCTCTCTAACTTTCACTATAGTTCACCCATACACTTCTCTCTCAGATGCATACAATGGGATTCTATCCCCCTTTTAAAGATTTCAAAGACTTAGGGTTAGGTATGAATCTACAATCCATATTCATTCTTCATATCCCACTCAACTCATGCACTTTTCTTATTGGTCACATGTCTTTTCCATTTTTCTTATTGTTTGCATGTTGATTACATATGTAATGCAAAAGATTCATTCTTATCTTTAGGAGCCTTCAACATTCATCCTATGTCTTCTCCAAAAATGGTTTACATCTAAGTTTGTGAAGGTACAAACTCATATGTTGATTCTATGTTACTCAGCTCATAATATTTACTAATGCTTGACACATATAGAAAATTTGGCTCACTCGGCTCATATAGCAATTCTATTCCACTCAGCTTCTATAATTACTTGGTACCTATACATTGCTCGACACTTGAACTTCACTCTGCATCTAAAGATTGCTCGGCACTTGAAGTTCACTTGGCACCTAAAGATTGCTCGACACCCAAAGTACTCTCTAGCTTAGCATTCATTGTAGCTTGGCATCATCTTGAGAATTAGTTAAGTGTGTTGACACTCAAATGTCAAAACCATTCTAAGACTAACAATTTTTTCATTTTCTATGTCTCAAGTATCAATTCTAAAGCTTTAAGTGTTCAAGTTTGAAGTTTCCAAGTGTTAAAGTAGCAAAAGATATATAATACTATTTACATTTCATTTTAGTTAAACTAGTTCAAGTGTCCAAGTTTGTAATATATACATATAAAAGTTCAAGTTTTGCTTCAGTTCAACTAGGTAACAACTAGTGGCATTCCAATATACCCAGAGCTCCTAATGTGGAAACTCAAGCTTTGATACTAGATGTAACACCCTGCTTAGGAACCCAAAAGAAATAAACTTAATATGTTACAAATTTTACTAAACTATTTATTTTTAAAGTTTAAACAACATGAAAGTAACAATAATGTGGAAGTAATATATACAAACACATCAAGAACAAGTAATCTATTAAAAAAAAAGTTTCAATTCCTTGGGTTCCTTCGCATTGGGTCACAATTAGTAAAGTTTTATTGATAAGTTTAAGTTTCAATTACAATGTCCATAATCATGAAATAAATAAACACATACCTAGTCATATAAGAAAATGCATAAGTACAATTAATAATATGAAAGCACATCTAATGAATAACATTCACTACAGATGTCACAAGGTATGTGAAAATAGATACAAGTATATCAATATAAAATACAATATCCTGTAGGATCTCAAAACACATGATACATAGATGCATCAAATGAATAGAATTTTTCAAGATAAGAGGAAGAATGATAATAATACCACTGTATCAAGGAGCATCCAACATCTATCAATCTAAAGGGAACCCAAATGGTAAGAATGCACTACCTCCTGACCATGTGGTCACCTAATCAGGCCACCACACCCACTGTGTAGGAGAGATAATTTATGATCCACACATAGATAATCAAATCATAAAATGTCCTAAGTAAGAAATCCTATACCGAAACTACCTCAAGAGTAACACAAACTACTCAAGAAGAAGAGATAATCAACATCGAAAGGATACTCATTCCAATACTAACATCTCATGCTAAGTCAACATACAAATACCAAGACCAAAAATATACAACCAGCTCAAAACCAATGTCAAGTGTCACAAGCACAAAGACCAATAGATCACAACTTTCATCAATAAAAGTAAACTACCAATCACCGACTCCAACAATAAAAATACTACTAATGAATAACTGATCATTCATTAATAAAAGTCAACTGTCAGTAATAAATGACATCCAATCGAGGAGTAACAACTAACAATAGATATACCATCAAAAGTAATATCCAACAAGAACACCACTAGAGGCAAATATTAAAAAATCATGAGCCAACTCTAAGGCTATCCTGGCAGTCTCTCAAGACCATGACACCCTAGTAATTCTATGCAAAACTAGGATACCCTCTTGTGAAGATGAGGAAACTAGTCATACCTCTCAAGGTATCATCTCCATCTCATCCTTAGTCTATACAAGCACTCATGGCATAAATGAGAAAAAATCTCTAACTTGTCTTTTTAATGTATCACAAGCAAAAGGGCTAGGCAAGATATTTTAATTACTATGTTATCACTTGTTACAAAACTTACAATAAGTTATCCTAGCAGCCACTATGGGCCCTGACCACTATTGCAAACCACTTTCATAGACATGCGCCTAGACTACCTTCCTAAAAATCACAAACCATAATAATGTCTGATACCACAGGAATAATATTGATCAAATTTGGTTCCTTAATAGGAAACCCAAAAATAGTATTGGTTCTCAAAACCCAAGTTCTCTTAAATGCTCAATAGCATAAAGCTCGTAAAACATAAATCTCAATTTAAATCATAAAGTTCATCATGATATCCAATCAAATAATTATAAAAGAAATTTCAAAAAAAATCCTCTAGTACACATCCTAACTTGGCCAACTAATCAACCCATAAAGAAAAACTAGCAGGAAAATAAACCTCACAAGACTATAAATAGAATATTAGAAAACACAGTTTTTAGCCACATGATTTAATTCCACCAATTTCTCTTGTTTAGTTTGGATCATAAGGATGTGTTTGGAAATAAAATAAGAATATACATATTAATATAATTTGTTGTGCTAATATACTTATTTAAAACAATAAGAATTTAAATATCCAATCCTTTTGTGCACATAAAATATCATGCACTATTATCATGTTATTATTATAAATAATCTTAAATCATAAATTATTTAATTAGTAACATAAATGTATATAATTAGATTTCATACTAATATCAATTTCATTTATTAAATATAATTTGACTTCTATTAATGTTCAATATTAATATTTATTTTTCCTTTTATTTATAATACAACTAGAGATAAAATTATAAATTTAATTTAATTATTTATAATATCTCTTATAAAACCAAATAGTTATTACCTAAATGATTACAAAGTGAATTCTACCACAACTTCTCTTAAAATATAATAAAATTCTAAATATTTATTTATTAACGTTCCTCTTGCATTAATAATTATAAAACCATTATATACAACTAAGAGTTTAATTAAGCTTAAATAATCACTAATGCTAACATCCACTTCAACTAAATAAATAATATTTATTAAATTTTTAAAATTAATAGATAATCTTCTTCTTCTTCTTCTTCTTCTTCTTTTTAAATAAACAAATTTGAAAATCAAATTATATTTTTATAAAATAAAAATAAATATGTAATTAATATTTTTGTATGTCTTTGGTCTCTCAAATCATGCAACACTACTGTACTTAATTTTTCTATTTTTAGCATATTTATTTTCACATGCATGTAACAATAACTTAACTTTTTATTTTTAGCATATTTGTTTTCACATGCATTTATAAGTTTAGTTACAACATGTTTTTCTCTCAATTAATCTTTTTCTTTTTCTAATAAATTTTGCAATTAAATTATTTTACATATAAAAATAATATCTATTTATATTTGGAAAAATCATGATAATCTCATTATTCTAATGAAAAATTTAAAGTTGAAACCCTAACTATTCAATTTATTATTTTCTTCAATTTTCTATAATAAAATTTTCTCTATATTAAAAAAGGTTTTAAAGAATACAATCATAATAATTTTCTACAATTTTTCTATAATTTTTCTTAGTCAATTTTTCATGATTAATAAGTTTTCCTTTTCAAAATCTACAATATAATTTCTTATTCAACAATAACTACAATAAATTTATAAGCAATATGCAAACACCTAGAAAGACACAAAGTAGATAGATCTTTCAATAAAATTGTACAATTGGTTTTTAAACCCTACCTCAAAACCACAGCTAAAATTTGAGATAATATGTGAATGCATGCAAATCCAAGCCCTCTGAAACTTTCAACAATTCTTTTGATCCAATTCAAAAGTTTGCTCTCCAAAACTTGTCTATGTAAAAATGAGTTGGAATCTCTTAATAAAGAGTTTGACTCTACCTAGGGTTTCTAGGTTTCAAACACAAAGGATTGTCCTTGAAATAAATTTTTATTATTTAATTCTTTTCATGCACACCTAAAGAACTTTTTAATTAAAATATTCTTTAATATTTTATTTTCCTCTAGTTTATTAATTAGTGCAAGCACTAATTAAAGCATAGTTTATTATTTAAATTAATAAAAATAATCAAAACTTATTGTGTAAATGCAACTCTAATTTAATTATTATTAAATAAATAATTATAATAAAGCAATATTAAATATTAAATATTTTAATATTTTAATTCTCTTTTTGTCCAACTTCTTAAATTAAACTTTTAAATTAAACCATTTAAACTAAAGTACACATTTAATTAATTTATAATTAATTAAATATCATAATATTCTAATTTCTCTTTAACCAATTTTCTAAATTTAGACTTCTAAATTAAGATTTTTAAATCAAAGCACATATTTAATTAGTTTTTTAATTAATTAAATATTCTCATGCTTAAATATTTTCTTTTTAATCAAATAATATTTAATTATATGATTAACACAAATATTATAATTAAATTATTTACTTAATAAATCACATTGTGAAATCCATATAAAAGCAACATTACTAAAATAGACTAAATCTCAAAATCAAACAACATAGACAAAGATAAAATCACGGGTTTAAAAAGGGTGAAAAGTCAGTTACAAGTCCTCGTTGCAAGACAAGTATTTAGGCTATGGCTGAGATTGGACCTGAACATTATCTTCCCATTCTTACCATTGGGTTATTGGAATAGGGCAAGCTCATCATGGCAATTCAAGGAAGTTGAAGCTCATTACCTACGTTCTACATAAAAGATGAGCATGTACATGTATATAAATATATCTAAACTAAACATGTTATGGTAGGGAGTGGTACATTGTGTAGATCTCAACTAGCAGGTGACTATGACTCCCTCCCTTAACCACATCAAACATGACAAATAGAAAGATAAAATAGACACATGCACCACAGACATGCAAGTATAGGGTAAGTACCATAATAAATATAAGTCAAACATGAAATGCTGTGATAAAATAATGCATCATTATGAATATGATATAATCACCATTAAAGCATCATCTCATTGTGCTATGGTAGAAATCTCATTTATTAAGTATGAACCATTAAAGCATCATAAATGCATCAGTAACCATAATCATTAAAAAATGCATAAAATATAATCAATTAAGTAATTGTTTATTGGTATACATGTAATCCAAGTCATGAAATAATTTCATAATTATAAATCCAATACCCTTGAAACTAACACATGCATGAAATAGGTAGAAAAGGAGTTTGGTAAATAAAATGTAAAAGAAAACTATAGGTATACTTTGTTGAAGTTATCAACTGTAGTGTCGATAGCTTCCTTCTAGTATTTGATTGCAACATTATTTTCTATCATCAATGTTCTTGCACAATCCATGATGGATCTATTCTTTCTTTTAGCTATACCATTTTATTCTAGTGTACCAGGGGCTAATACTTGTCTTTTAATTCCTTTTTCAATGTAGGATTCATTGAATTCATTAGAGATCAATTCACCACCTCTATCTAATCTCAAATATTTTAACTTCTTTCTAGTTTCTTTTTCAACTCTTGCCAGATAGCACTTAAATTTTTGAAAAGCTTCTAATTTTTCTTTTAGATACATTATAGTCATAATTCTAGAATAATCATCAACAAAGAGAATAAAAAACTTTTTTCCACTGTAAGTCTCTATTCCAATAGGTCCACATAAGTCTATATGTACAAGCTCTAAGACTTCTTAAGAATGATAGTTTTTTCTTTAGAAACTAGTCTTTCCCATCTTATCAATTCAGCAATTCTTGCATAGACCCATATCAAGTTTTCTCAAGCTAGGAATATGTCTTACTCTTTTGGGTTTGTTTATCTTAACTAGATTATCAAAGTTTACATGACACAATCTTTTTTGCCATAACAAGATTTCTTCTACTTGAGAAATAAAACATGAATTTTCACTGAGATCAACATAAAATAGGTTACCTTTTGTTTGCTTTCTAGATCCAATTAGATTTTCTTTTCCATCAAGAAGTTTGGCCTTCCCATTCATAAATTCTACCTTGAATCCGATGCTATTCAACTGTGCCATAGCTAATAGATTATGCTTTATTCCTTTAACCCAATAAACATTATCACATATAAGTTCATTGCTTAATGAGATACAACCTTTTCCTTTTATGCAACAAGGTTCATTGTTTCCAAGTCTTACACTACCACCATCATAATGTTGCATGTGTTCAAAACTTATTTTATTTGTAGTCATATGATGTGAGTAGCCATTGTCAATAATCCATGTATCATTTGTCCTAACATTAGAGATAAGTGTCATCTTATCTCCTTCATCATCAGATTCATCTTTTACAACAATATATACCATTTTGTCTTCACTATTGTCAGAGTCTTTAGTCATAAAACAAGATTTCTTACCTTTGTCCTTATAACTCTTGAATTTCTTCTTGTATTTGTACTTATTACTTTTCTTCTCATCCTTGTTTTCTCTATTTGGATACCTAGCAACAATATGACCAATTTCTTCACAAGAAAAATAGATTAGAGGAATCTTTCCTTTGTACTTTCCTCTGCCTTTGGATTATTTTTTTTCAAGTAGGGCTTCAACAATTTCAAGATCACTATTAGAGCTTTGTTCTATTTCTTCTTCAATCCCTAATTGATTGGCCTTTGATTTATTGCTCTTTCCATTGAGTGAGAGTTAGGCTTCAAATGTAGACTCAATATTTTTGGAACTAGGAACATAGTTATCGAACTAAAAGCTATCAATCTTCCAACTAGAGCATCTAAAGTTTTTTTTTTTTTTTTTTCAATCACATCTCATTTCTTGAATGGCTGACACTCTAATTTTATAAATAGGAAGAAGATTTCTGAGTACCTTTCTTACAATTGTTTTGTTATCAACATCTCCTCTAGATGCTTTGATTACGCTTACACTTTCTTTGATTCTTTCAACATATTTTTGAATATTTTCATCTTCTCTCATTTTCATCTAATGAAATCAATGTCTAAGACTTTTTTCTTTGGTGTTTCTTACATTGTCATCACCTCCATAGATGTCTTTCAATTTGGTCCACATTTCATGAGCTATTTTGCAGTCTTTTACCTCATCAAATTCAACATAACTGAGAGTAGATGCAATATCGATCATCATGATGTTATGATTCTTCTTTTTAGCAATGTCTTCCATTGATAGTATTGGTAGGAGTCTTGTATTCTGCATCAAGATATTTACAACCTAAACCATTGATAATCACTAGGTGTAATCTCATAAGTCCTTGCCATGATATAAAGTTGTCTCTGTTCAACTTGGGAATCTCTCTTCTATAAGACATCCTAATCTTTAGCATATGTCCTTGAAACCTTCTCTACAAGCACCAAAAAAGCTCCAATACCAATTTTTGGAAATATAAGAGTAGTAACTGAGAGAAGAGGGGTAAACTAGTTACTACAAAAATAAATCTCAGATCCCTTAAATGTCAGTACAAAACAATTCTATTAAAACTTAATTCTACTGATGCTCGATGAACAAAGAATTGTTGTACCTTGATAAACATTGTAATTGCTCTAAAAACACTAAACATGCAAATATTAGGATATTATCTACATGATTACTTATTATTTTAACTTAGTTTCAAGTAAATAAAAGAAAAGTCATGAACACATTTGACACTAAGATATAACGTGGAAACCTAATTTGGAAAAAATACGAGTTGTAACTAGTTACTATTTTCACTCTTCTGAAGTGAACCCTATTAGGAGTCTACCCTATTAAAGGTTACAAAATAGACTATTAGGTGTGAGTCTATTAGAGGATTTAATCACCCTATTAGGAGTGGCCTTGTTAGAGGTCTTTAGACAATTCAATAGAACTACCACCTCATTAGAGGATTTAGAAATAGTTGTTACACCAATTGTATTCAGAGATTTAGATCATTGCTACAATGGTTAGAGTAACAATGACATGAGCTGATTTGGATGCAACTAAGTTGCTAATTACAGATCTCAATTCTGACTTGTACTTGACCCTTCCTGATTGAATGTATCTCTTCAACTTCACAAATATATTCTTCGTATCCTTCTTATTTTCTACCTCTATACATCATTAGATCTTCAAAATCTTCCATACATTTGTATTCACATTCTAATTCTCAACTTGACCTTTTATTTATATCTTTCATATTGTTAAGTTGGCTCAAATACATCTTAGAATAACTAATATTCATCTTCTCAGTCAGCTAGAACCAACAAATAGAAAAATTAAACTCAACATGCCAAAATAAGAAAATCCTTTGTTAGCTAACCCTTCTCTATAGACACTAACTCAAAAATAATTTTCTTGTGTTAACCAACTGAAACTTGGTCAACACTACATACTAGAAAAGTTCCCTTGGTAACTAAATGAGCTCAGTTAACATTGGTTCCATCCAACATTTCCTTCATTAACTAAGCAAGCTTATTTAACACTCATCTTTCATAGACTTTCCTTTTACACTCGAGGGAACTCAATAGACACTACCTTCTAAACTTGGCAAACTCTGGATTGCTCGATAGTCATAGAAAACTATCTTTAATGCCCAAGTGAGCTCAACATACACTAACTAATAATGATATGACATTTTGTGTAACATCAAAGACAATACACATTTAATCAATTATATTCAACACTCACTACTTCCATTCTAGCTATAGAGGCATATGTCTCCTCATATTCTATTCTTTCTTTCTATGAATATCCTTTGCATACAAGTCTAGCTTTGTTTCTTACAACTTTGCCTTGTTCATTCATCTTGTTTTTGAATACCCATTTGGTTCCAATAAAATTTTTGTCTTTAGGTCTTGGAACTAATTCCCATGTGTCATTCCTCTCAATCTAATCTAACTCTTCCTTCATTGCTTCAATCCAATGATCATCTTTACATGCTTCATTTGTCCTTTCAGGTTCAACTTGAGAAATCAGACATATAATTTCATTAGCCATGTTTCTTTTCATAACTCCTCTATTTTTTCTTCTCTTCTCTAAAGGGTTATTCTTTGTCAAATTCTTATTAGAGGTAGGAGTTAATAACTCAACATATAATTTATTCTTCTTCTCTTGGGTTAGATCTTGCTCCTCTTTTCTCTATAATTTTCACATCATGTTGTAGATCATTGTTAGTCTCAAAGAGAACTTCTATGTTCTATTTGACAATTCGAGTATTTCCTTCTTCCTCATCATCCTCACTAATAGATATCAAAGCTATATCTTCTATTATTTCATCTTTCTTAAAAAATTCAAGTTATTATCTTTATCATCATAGTCATTCAAGATTCTTCCACACTTACTTTAAGTTCTTCATCATTCTCATTGGACAAAAAATTCTTTCTATTTTTTCTTACTCTCTTAGGACATTTGGATGAAAAATGACCAAACTCTTTGCATGTCTGAAAAATAAATTTTTTTAGACCTTTTGGATCTTTTTTCATGATTAGATCAATGCCTTCATTAATCTGCATGTCTTCTTTGGATCTAGATCTGTCTTTACTTGTGCTTCTATTCTCTTGTATACAACAAAAGGATTCTGGATCTAGAAACTTGATACTCTTCTCTTTACACAAATCTGATAACTCATCAAGAATCTCCATCTTCTTGGTGTCAAAATTTTCTCTATCTAACTTGGGACTAGCATTCCTAAAATAACTCACCATAGATCTACCAAAATTGTTAATATTTTCCTTTAAGGACCTAATGCTCTAAAACCAATTATTTTTTATTAAGTAAAATAAGTTTTACAAGGATCCTAAAACTTGAAATTATTATAGCATAGCAAAAATAGAAATATTCAATAAAGTTCAACATAAAGGAAATAGCTTAACAAAAGACAACCATAAAGACCGGCCCATAGCCAGGAACAAAAACAAGCAAAATTAGAACAAAAGAGAACCAAATACACTAGGACCAACCTAACTATTAGTTCTCTTTATCAAGAACTTGTAGAGATTCTGTAGCTTCTTTGATCTTCCTATTGTCTGCGTCCTCCTGGTTTTAGTTTTGAGCATCCACCTGGTCCTAGTTCTGAGCATCCACCTAGTCCCTAGTCTCTTTCGGGTGATCCTTAGCCTACCCATTATCCAAGTTGGACTACTCCAGAATTTCTCGATCAAATCCAGCACTAATCAGTGATTCCTGGGCTATTAATATTTTCATTCAGGGTATTCAAGGTGATGATCACCTGATTTTCCAAGTTCTAGTGGAAGAACTCCATCCTATGCACTCTTTTTTCAACCTTTGTGATTTTATCCTCCTAGTTGTCCCTATGATACTAGACATTAATATGATGTTTGCTTCCATCCTAAATTATGTTCTCTTCATTGTGCCCCTGGTCACTACCTATGTTTTGGTCACCTTCTTGGCTTTTTCTCCCCTTGAGTTCTTCAATTTCATGAAACAACCACTTGATAGATCAAAAATTTTCTATCATGTTGTTCCTAGCATTGTTCAAAAGGTTAAGCCCAGTTTCCCTTGCATTATCTAAGATCACAACTAGGCCAGGATCAATGAGATCTTCATAATTGGTTTTTCCATCAATATCCTCCATCACTTTAATATTCAAAGGATCCCTAATAGTCCCCAATTTTTCTTTATTCGAATTAAAATTCCTCTAATACCTCGTCCTTTTTTTTTAAATCACCTCCCCACTCTCTTTTCCTAAAATGTCAACAGTCGAGAGGAAGTGGGGCCAGGGCCAGGAATCTCAGGCATCTAGTCTTTAGTGTTAAAGGCCTCATCAACTTTCTTTTTCTTAGGATTCCCTAACACATCGATAAAATCCTCCTCCTCCTTTTCACTATCCCTCCCCTTATTCTCCTCCTTCTCATCATCCTCTTCCTTCTCCTCTTCCTCTGAATCAATGTCCTCTTCATCCTTATTATCCACCTCCAACTCTTGAGGCTTAGGTTTAGGCAGAATGAGGGGTAAACATCTCGGGCTCTTTCTATAGGGAATGTGGGAAAAGGGTTTCCATTCTTCTTTTGATTTAGACTCCTCTTCCTCCAATTTTATGCTCTACACTTCTTCAAAGTCTGATCTCTCATTTTCCTCAGAAGCACATCTAGCATCACCAAGGGATTTTCCCCTGGTTTGAGCCTTTAGATACTCATAAACCAGGAGGAGTAATCCCTCATGAAGGGTTGGATTAGCAATGGGTTTTCTCTTAAAACCCTTGATACCCTTGCTCATGGAGGTGAAAAGGTAGAAAGGAAAAGAAAATTTTATTCTATTCCTAAAGTGATTAAGGAAGACAAAGTGATGTGTTCTTATCCTATCAAATCTAGGGTCTAGGGAAATATACTCAATAATGATCCTAAGAAAATACCTCCATAGCTTTTTGATTGAATCCATCTCATAGTATGTCTCCACCTTGACTAGCTTATTCAACTCTTGTTCATCCTTCGCAAAAACTTTGACATCGTTTGTCGACATTTTCTTGTCTATGAAAAATTGGTCCCTTCTAGAGCGATTTTGGCAACCCGAGCTATCAATTTCACATTGACATGGTGGGTGGTCGCATCAATTTTAACTCTCCCATTTTTCTAAGAATCCACCATAACCTTGGTTATCCTTGCATCGAAACCATGAAGCTTCTCTAGGAATCAATAAATCTTGCCCTTTTCTAGTTTGCATCAAACCTTCGATTTCTCCTTCTAGTTCCTCGCCTCTCCCGATGCCTCTCTCCTATTTCTCTCTCCCACCATGGTTTCATCTAATACTAAAAGCTCCCACTTGCTCACAAATTTCTTATAGACCTCAGCCTTCTGTAGACTATGAAATTATAATATGTTTTTGAAAATACTAGTATTAATGGTGGTATAGAAAATAACCCTTAAAATGTGCCAAATGTACATGCTATTATGATAAAAGAGTTTCGCATGATTTTTAATAACTCCCCCTCCTACATGTAATCTTGCAAATATTTCCATCATTTATTTTGGATATTTTTGGTACTTCCCTGAATGTGATCTTGCAATAGTAAATTATTTATTGCTGCCAAAAAGATGTCACCGACATGCCATGCCATCTCCGCATTATTGGCTACCGCTTCATTAGCTAACTAGTCAACAGCCAAATTGGCTTCCCTATACATGCGACTGATATAGGTCTTGTTGAACTTGCTATGGTTAGACTTCGATTCCTCTATTATATTCACAATGTTCCATAAGGGCTTAGTGTGACCATTGAGACAATTAATGATGTTTAATGAGTCCCCCTCTAGCCATAGGTTCTTGATCCCAAAAGCTAGGGCCAGCTTAACAATGTGACTAGCTGCATTGGCTTCAGAAAAAAGGTTCATCTACTATCTAAGTGGGCAGGAAAGAACCACCACTCCTTCCCCCACTATTGTTCCTAATGATGTTGTCATGTCCCCTTTTCAAATAATTAAAAATAATAATCTTTGCTAAGGTAGGCAGGCCCAAAAAGGTGAAGTTTTGGAAAAAGGGGCTAATATTTGGAAACCAATGGACTAATAAATAAAAATTATTATTAAAATATGTTTTATTAACCCCTCTTGGACGTGAGTTAGGGTTATGCCCTCTTTTAAGAGATTTGGAAGCATTTTGGGCTCATTCCATAACTTGATTTTGCTCATTGCTTTGTTGTTCTTCAGAGGCTACCAAACATGTGGAGAAGGAGACCCAAGGATGGGAGTTTGTAGGTTTCTAGGAAGGATAAGAATGGGATTTTAAATCCATTCCATGTGCAAGCTCATGCAGCGTTTGCCCTTGTGCTAAACAGTGCAGATTTGTGGATTTTCGGATATGTTTTTTGTAAGAGTTTGGTGTTTCCAGTTGAGTATTTCATATCAGTTTGGGTTGCTACTATATTTTATATTTTTATATGTAAAAATATAGCTGAATATATGTATTGGATCATGGTTATACTTTTTTTGATAGATTATTAGTGTTTTGTGTTGTTTCCGGGCCATTTGGTGTTATTTTCGAGAGCCCGATGAGCATTATTTTTGTCCTCCGTTTGGGAGCTATTGTGTAAACTCTATATAGATCTGGAAATTTCATTTTTTAAGATTTTATGGTGGTGAAATTTCTGTAAAAATATTCACTTATAGATTTATTAATAATATGTGAAGCTGTGAAGTTTTTGGCACTATTTCGGGCATACCCGATTTGGGTTTATTTGAGAAATTGGTGGATCTTTGAAATATTGGTTATTTGATTTTAAAAATATGATTAGAGACTTTAAATATCATATAAAATAAAAAAGGGAAAATTTTAGTGGTATCAGAGCTATGATCTTGCCAGCCTGAGGGTTTGTAGAAGTTTGCATGCAACTAAGTAAAAGAGAAAAGAGATATTTGCAGCAAGAAAAGAATAAAGAAATTTTGATCAAACCTCTAGTTGAAAGTAAAAGTAAAAAATCCAAGGAAGGAAAAATTATGGCTGATCTAGATGAGATGGCAAAGAAATTATTCCAAAACATCCAAAATACTCAAAAGCAAACAGTGGATAGTTTGGCAGAAACTAGAGAAGCTTTGCAAATATTGACAGAAAAATTGCAAGGAGTTGCATCTATTAATGAGAAAGGGAGCACTTCAGACGAGCCAAGAAATATGAAACCCACACCCTCTAAATCAAAAAAAAAAAATTTCATGCCTATAGATGAGCCACTAGTGCCAAATCTAGCTCTTAATCTCATGGAAGAGGTTACATGTAACTTGATTGCATTAAGAGCTACTTACAATGGCTTAGATGATAACTTTCACAGTTCAGTTCCATTTAGAGAATATGTGGATTTGATGAACACTTTGATGCCCAATAAAGAGTACAGGATGGAGCATGACATAAGTGGAAGAGAGCTAAAAAATAAAATAAGCAAATTAACAACACCTACTTTTGATGAAACAAATAAAATTTTAGCTAGAGCATGGCTACAAAAATTACAGACCTTCTTCACACTTAACCCCATGAAGGAGAGTGATGTTGTTCAATTTGCCAGCCTACACTTGGATGATGTAGCCTATGATTGGTAGTATCATGGAATGACTACTCAAGGTCATGATCAAGTAACTACATTTGATGATTTTAGTCAAAGAGTGATAGATAGATTTGACTTCAAGGATGATGAAGAGTATTTTAAAGAATTGTCAAAGTTGAAGCAAACCAAATAAGGTAATGAGTATATAGAAGAGTTTCAAAAAGTGGCTATTATGGTACCTGATATGAGTGAAAAGAGTATTGTTTATCTTTTTCTTAATGGTTTGGAAGATTCTATTAAAGTTTTGGTTAAGGCTTTCTCACCCTCAACCTTATAGGAAGCTATCAAAAGAAGCTTGCAACTTGAAACTTGCATGCCTATGAGACCAGTCACTAATCAAAAACATCCAAATCTTTGGCAACATAAGGGGAATTTTCAAAAAAAGACTTTTCCAACATTGCCACCAAAATATGTGATAAATGTGGCAATAAAGAAGGTAGATGAAGAGACTAGGAGTGAATTACGAAGGAAAAAAGCTTTGTTTCACTTGTAGAGAACCATGGGTACCAAGACACAAATGTTTGGGAAAAGGTCAAGTGCACTATATTGAAGTTTCTTCAAAATCTAATTTAGATGAGCATGAGGAATTTCATGACACTAAGGAGGAGGAAGAAGAAGAGAAAGAAAAAGAAATCAGCAAGGATGGCACTTTAAAAGCATTATCAAGAGTCCCAAGATACCATCCCTTTCGAATTTGAAGGGTACTAGTAGGGCAAAGGTTGACAGTTCTTCTTGATAGTGGGGCAACTCACAATTTTATTGATGAGGGATTTTTCATGAAAAGAGGGCTTAAAGAAAAAGATTTTGAGGGTTTCAATGTTACTGTAGCTGATGGATTCACTATGCCTTGCACACGGGTGGTAAAACAACTCAAGATGACCTTAGGAGATTATGAGTTATGTGATGAATTCTATGTTGTTGGCTTGGGGAGATAGATCTTGTATTGGGTGTTCAATGGTTGCACTCTATTGGAGGCTATTACATGAACCATCAAACTATGGAGTTTAAATTTCATTCCAATGGGAAAGAAGTCTTATTGAGAGGCTTATCAAATGGAGCACCTAAGGCGGTCTCTGCAAAGAGGATGGAGAGGACTTTTCGAAGAGGTCAAGTAGCATGGACAGAAAGAGTCATAATCCATCCAACAAGCTCTCCAAAGAATCAAGGTAATTTCCATTTTGAAATTAAAAATATTCTTGATAAGCATAGTATAGTTTTCAATGACTTGCCTCCAGGATTACCACCAGATAGAGGTTTTGAGCATGTTATAGAGTTAGAACAGGGTGCCAAACCAGTTATAACAACCCCATACCACCATCCAAGAGGTTATAAGGAAGAAATTGAAAAAATTATTAAGGACATCCTGGACATGGGATTCATAAGGCCTAGCTCTAGTCCATTTGCATCATCTTTGGTACTTGTCAAGAAAAAGGATGGTACAATGAGAATGTTTATAGACTACAGGGCTCTAAACAAGAAGACCATAAAAAATACATATCCCATACCATGCATAGATGAACTCATTGATGAGTTATATGGTGATGTATACTTCTCAAAAATTGAGTTAAGATTAGGGTACCATCAAATTCGAATGAGGAGTAAAGATGTGGAAAAGACTACTTCCAGATGTCACTATGGGCACTTTGAATTTTTTGTTATACCATTTGGCCTCACTAATGCACCTACAACATTCCAATCTTGTATGAATAAGGTATTCAGCTAGTATCTTTGAAAATTTGTTTTGGTATTTTTTGATGATATCTTAATTTACAGTAAAATATGGGAAGAGCATCTAAAGCACATAGACATTGTTCTGGTAATCTTGGAGCAGCAATCCTTCTGTGCTAAGCTATCTAAATGTGAGTTTGGTTTGATAGAGATCCTATATTTGGGACATATTATAAGTTCTAAAGGAGTATAGGTTGATCAACTAAAAATTTAGGCAATTTTGGATTGGCCTCCACCCACTAATCTTACACAGTTGAGAGGTTTCTTCGGGTTGTGTAGCTACTATAGGAGATTTGGCAAGGGATTTTCTCAGCTTGCTATCCCCTTGACTAATTTGACAAAGAAAGGAGATTTTGTTTGAATAGAAGAGGTACAAAAAACATTTGATAAGCTTAAGGAGGTAATGAGTTCATGCCCTGTGCTTGCAATTCCAGATTTCTCTTTACCTTTTGTTGTTGAATATGATGCTTCTGGAGAAGGTATAGGGGCTGTCATAACTCAAAGGGGACATCCAATAGCATTTGAGACTAGAAAACTAAATCAATTAGAGAAAGGTTACTCCATCTATGATAAGAAAATGTTGGCAATCATGCATGTACTTCATAAGTTTAGACAATATTTTGTATGTGGGAGATTCATTATAAAGACAGACCATAATAACCTTAGGTTCTTCTTGAACCAAAGGGATTTGAATGATCATTAACAAAAATGGGTAAGAAAATTGCAAGCTTATGATTTTGATATTGAATAAATGAAAGGAAAGAATAATGTGGTTGTTGATGCTCTCTCAAGAAAGCCCACTTTGTGTTCCTTAACATCTATCTCTGTTGATTAGAAAGTCTCCATAATTTTAGAGTATGCTAAAAATTCCTTTGCCACCAAGATTTTGGATAAGTTAGTGGATGATAATAGTTACAAGGTTGTTGATGAATTGATTTATTACAAGAACAAGATCTTCTTAGTGCTAGGATCAAAAACTAAGGAGAGTATATTGAGGGCCTTTTGTGACACACCTTTAGCTAGTCATTAGGGATACTTCAAGACATACAAGCAAATTTGAGAGCAATTTTCATGGAAGGGTATGAAGGAGGATGTCCTTAAACACATTAATGAATGTATGGTATGCCAACAAAGCAAGAGTGAGCAAAATTTTCCTACAGGGTTGTTGTAGCCACTTCCTATTCTTGAACAAAAATGGGAAAGTATTTCTATGGACTTCATCACTCAGTTGCCCAAGTTTCAAGGAAAGGATTGCATTTATGTGGTGGTAGATAGACTAAGTAAGTATGCAAATTTCTTTCCTATCACATCTAATTTCAAGGCATCACAAGTGGTTGAATTGTTCTTCAAGAAAAATTTTAGATTACATGGCTTGCCTAGAAACATTGTCAGTGACCAGGATAGTAAATTCCTTAGCTCTTTTTGGAACGAGCTCTTTCATTTGGTAGGAACTGAACTCACTCCTAGTACTAGCTATCACCCTCAAATAGATGGACAAACAGAGATAGTTAATAAATGGATAGAGGCATATTTAAGGAACTATGTTTCAAATCAACAACATGCTTGGGTGAAATGGTTGCACCTAGGGGAGTATTGTTACAATACATCTCATCACATGTCTATTTGTATGCCTCCTTTTCATGCTCTGTATGGTTATGATTCCCTTTCCTTTATTGATCTAGTAATTTTAGATAGCAGAGTACCTGCACCAAGTGATTTCATCAAGCAAAGCCAAGACATAATAAGGTCCCCTAAGGATAATCTACAACATGCACAGAACAAACAGAACTTGTATGCCGATAGAAAAAGGATCGAAAGATCTTTTGAGGTGGGAGATTTGGTATTTCTCAGGTTGTAGCCATATAAGAAAAGCACCTTGAAGAGGAGTGGGGCAAAGAAACTCAAGCCAAGGTTCTATGGGCCTTATAAGATCACCAAGAAGGTAGGAGAGGTAGCTTATAAATTGGAGCTCCCACCAAACAGAAAAATACATAATGTTTTCCATGTATCTTTCCTGAAGAAGGTTCTAGGCTAGAAAGCCATAGTATCTATAGAATTACCACCTCTTGATGATGAAGGGGAATTAGTTTTAATACTAGAAGAGATTTTGGATACAAGAGAGAAAAGATTGAGAAATAGGAGCATCATAGAGCATTTGGTCAAATGGAAAGGATTACCACTGGAGGATACAACTTGGGAAGGAGCACATATTCTTGAGCATTACAACCTTCATTGCTTGAGGACAAGAAATATTTGGGAGGGGAGGACTTGTCATGTCCCCTTTTCAAATAATTAAAAATAATAATCTTTGCTAAGGTAGGTAGGCCCAAAAAGGTGAAGTTTGGGCAAAAGGGGCTAATCTTTGGAAACCAATGGACTAATAAATTAAAATTATTATTAAAA